>VDFB02271358.1:622798956-622866003 GCA_007258455.2 Sequoia sempervirens | reverse complement strand
CAAAAATCCACAGTAGCCTACTACCTTCATTCCACTTGGCATTTGTTTTGTGTGTTGATAGAATTATAACTATTGGAGACCCCCGCACTATGTGCAGACGTCTACGCAATTTGCTTACATCCCTAATGGATTCTTACATCTAAAGCCTACAAAGGCATTACACTTCCCATTGGGGTTGATTTGTAACACCCCTCTTCGACCAACTAACCTAAATATGGAAAATTTTCTCATTCTCCCTTCAAATTCACTCTTCATTCCTTCATTTCATCCTCTAAGCATTCAATACATCTTCTTCACAAGCTCAAGCAACACTTTGTACTCCATAGTAGTAGCAACAATGCTTCATCAACTCCGTAGCACAAGTGTGGAACAACACCATTGTAGTAGGGGCTTGATTTATTTCATTTTCTCCTCCATTAGCTAGTGAGCTCTTGGTGGAGGTGGTAAGTCTTTTACTCCTCTCCTCTACAATTTGGTTGAGTAGCATAATACTATTTTTAAGTGTTATTGTGTTCTTTACTTTCATTCTCCTTTATCATAATTTTTCTCCATTATCACTATCTTGGTTGTCCATGAAGGTGGAAACACCAAAGCGAGGGTCTAACTGAGGTAGGCCCCTATACATCCCCCTAACAATTTTCCTATTTCTTGTGTGTAGGTAGAAGTGTACTTAGAGCTAGCTAGAAAAAAGGTTCTTTTGTGAGATCAATCTTGTCACCTTAGCTTTAATCTACTTGCTTTATCATATTCTATTGTATATTTCTTATTTCATAGTGTTGTTTTGTTCTCCTAAAAACCATTACCTAGGTCGTTAGTTTGTTTTCTACCAGTTCACATTATCTTTTTGGTCCTATGGTCATACGGAGGCCAGTGCACCTAAGAGATGCTAGCGCATTGCACTGTCATCCTAGAACCATGCTTTCATCCTTGGGTAGAGAGCTACTTGAGGCATAGTGTGGAACCTGAAAACTGGCTCGCATAGCCCAATTCTGAGTTTTGGGTCTACAGGGTGATTGAAGGACCTTATAGTCCTCATCATTCTTGTCCTTCATTTCCAAACACCCCTTTAAGCTGAGGTAAGTTAGGGCAACCTTTTGCTCTTGGCTCTCCATGACCTGGGGCCTTGAACGTACTTGGTTCCCCTCTCTTACATTTTTGGTGAACCCGATGTGAACCATTCTGGTTCCATTTTTTGATACTGAAAGCTCCTTTCCTCATATTCTACAAGTGTTGTAGGTGTGAGTGTTGTTAGGATTTTTCCTGACAACCCAACTTGTAACCCCTAGTAGGTGTAGTTGGAAGGTTCCAAAGGTGTTGCGTAACGAAACCTTAATTGAGTCACCATCTTATCCTTTAACCTTTTAGGGATTCTATGAAAGTATCATCTAGTGTGTATAATGGCCTCCTTCCTGCATCACCCTATCCCCTCTATGCAACTTGTGAGCAATGGTGCTGGTATAACCTTCACTTCATAGGACCTTTCAATGATTTTTAATAGCCTAGAACCATCTCCTCTCTACATCCCTATGTGAATCAATGGAAACATCATATCAGCTGTTCTCGTTGATTTGACATCTCAAGTAGACATCTCAAGTAGACATCATAACTAAGGAGATCATGCTAATCAACTTCTTGCACAAAGATGGGTACAATGCACCTATGAGTACCGTCTGCACACATGACAAACTTTTCGTGCCTCCTTTGGGTAGTATTTCCTTGTTATTTTTGGTTGGACCTAAAACTGTGAAGATTCTATTCAACATTATCCCTAGGTCTGAACTCTTTAGAGTGAATTTGGGTATCCCTCGGTTGGTAGATATGAATGCAGTATCCTCGATCGTGCATAAGTGTTTAAAATTTATCCACGGGGGTTCTGTGCATGTGATTAATGACACGAGTTATAAACCATAGGTTGCTCATGGTAGCTACTCCTTGGATTACTCTTGACCTGCACTCACTGGTCCTCTCTCACCTAGGACGAACCTCTTGCACTGAATGTATGAAAATTATAAGAAAGGGCACCTAAGGCTGAAAGTGAGATACCCTTAGTCACCTTATGCTATTTCACATAAATCTTGTCTAAAAGTTGATAGTGATGTTGCTAAGTCATGTAGAAGAGAAGAAGAGAAGTGTTCCCAAGATCCTCCTTCCTCTTTTGCTATTCAACCCGATGCTTCCTCTCACCTCACTGAGGCACCATCAAATTTCATTCCACGTTTGTGAGAGAATATTATGGTGCCCACTTGGTGAAAGCCCAAGCATCCTGCATTTGAACTTCTTTTTTTTCCCATAGAGCCTAGGCCCATTCGGTATAATAGGAAGAAGGGTCCTCATGGGGAATCCTCCATGTCTCGACCTATGTGGCCTCCTACTGCCCCTGCTTCCAAATTAGTAAATGAAAA
This sequence comes from Sequoia sempervirens, assembly GCA_007258455.2. Taxonomy (NCBI): domain Eukaryota; kingdom Viridiplantae; phylum Streptophyta; class Pinopsida; order Cupressales; family Cupressaceae; genus Sequoia; species Sequoia sempervirens. The sequence goes on along the minus strand of VDFB02271358.1, from coordinate 622,863,601 downwards.
GAGGCCCGCTACCAAGGAACTTGATTCGACTCCTCTCGCTACTTCTCAACCTGCTCCTCTTGCTCCCATTTAAGAGTCTGTTCCTCTGCCAGAAATGGTTGTAGTGGACACTCCCATGGTTGAGTAGGAGCCTTCTATTCTTTTGTACCCTCCAGTCTCCAGTTCAAAGAGTCATAGAAACTATGTTGCGCTTGAGCGCAAGCATCAGCGAAAGGCTCTCATGGTTGAGTAGGCTGCCTTACAAAGGAAGGAAGAGAAGACAACCGCCCCTATATTAGAGCCTCCTGTCATGTTCTCCTCTCTCCTCCCCTCTACTTTCATTCAGTCTAGCTTCATATTGCTTTTGCATTTCACTGTGAGTATGAATGCACCTGACCCTAAAAAGGTGTAGGTGTCATGGCTCTTTCGGTGGAGCCACTTCTGTTGATGTCCCTTCTAGACCTCCAACCTTTCCTAAAACCCATAGATATGATGAAAACTTTGGTCGTATCTATTGTGGTTCTCTCCTGCTCTTCCTCTACACTTCTTGCCTCATCTATGGGGAGTTCGCCTCCTTTGATGAAGTAGAAGGTAGAGATTGGTCCTTCTAGCAATAGAGGATGCAAGAGGAGCCCACCTTCTCCCAAAGATGGTCCTGCACTGACTTGTTTTGTCCTAGTGATGGAACCAGTCCTAGCTTCCCCTAAGTTCTTTAGCACTCCTGAATCACTCAGCAAGCCTAGCAGTGAATATTGGGCACAACCTTCTCTATCCATTGAGGTGATACATGGCACTCCTGTAAAGTGCATGTTTAACTCTCTGGATGATGTTCTAGCCTTGTCGGAGACCTTTGGAAAATTGTTGACCTTAGCTCCACAAGAGCTTAGTGGAGAGGACCTTGTGGGGCCCTCTTCCTTAGCCCTTATTGCGGGAGGGTTAGACGCTCCTCCTCTTAACATCCCACCATTATAGGCTCATCCTCCTTCCCCCTACAATGATCTAGCGTGGGAAGCAAATGAACTTTTGGTCTATTAGTGTTAGGGGGAGGCGTCTTCTTTATCTTTAGATTAGATGTGTGTGTGTGTTGTGATGTGTTCTCCCATGATCGTGCCATGTGTTCCTAGATGACCCTTTTCACCCTTATTGGTGCTTGGATACAGGTGTGGATTTTGTGTCATAAACATTCTTCTATTTGTATCATCATTCTTCCATGTTTGTGACTTGATTTTTGGTAAATTGAGGGATGATACAAAGCAAGGGGAATTTAGGCTTCCCTTCCATGTTAATCATTTTATTTTTACTTTGTATTCTCATGCATTCTTCACATGGTCTAATATAGTAGGGGGTTGATGAAAACTCATTTTATATACTATTATTATAAATACATATATATATTTATGAGCAGTTCTAACCCTAAAATAGCAGGCTACCCCTATGCCCTTTGTTCATGTGATCTTTTTCTCAAGTACTTTCACAAACTTCTTTTCAAGAATCACATTCTCAACTTGAAACCCTAATGGAACATGTTTCCTTCATCATTGGTTGATAAAGAAAGAACTTGAGAACCTTCCTCTGAAGTGGGAACAACTTTGACCTTCACCTCATGTGGGGGCATATTCTTCCTTTCAAATTCCTTGATGAATTGAACATCTTTCAAAAGGATTCATTAATGATGAATCAATTCGAGAAAGAAACATTTCTTCCATACTTTCAAATAGCACATCCCTTGAGTGGACCCCTTCTTTACACCAGGTTCCCAAGGGATCCATTTGAAAATTTTCCAACTTGTTGATGGTCTACAAGACTATCCGCTTACCTTCCTACATGGCCGCTTTCTGACATGTTCTATTTGCAGGTAAACATGTCACTTTATGGTTGTGCCTATGAAGTCACTTTTTGACTCTAAGAATTCCCCTTCCTTGGGTTTCCTCCATGTGAGAGATCTTGGGGGATACCTCCCTGCAGGTGTATGAGCCTATAGGACACTTCTTCTAATCTTCCCCCATGTGAGAGATCTTGGGGGCAGCTCCCCTACAGGTCTGCGAGTCTATAGGGCACTTTCTTTGGGTTTCCTCCACGTGAGAGATCTTGGGGGATACCTTCCCTGTAGGTTTGCAAGTTTTTAGGGTGCTTTCTTGGGTTTCCTTCATGCGACAGATCTTGAAGGACACCTTCCCTATAGGTCTACAGGTCTGTAGGGTGCTTTATCAGATTCCTCCATGTGATAGATCTTGGGGGACACTTCCTTGTAAGTCTGGGGCCTGTGAGGCACTTTATTCTTGGGGCTTCCTTCATGTGAGAGATCTTGGGGTTTCCTCCTTGCAGGTCTACTAGTCTATAAGATGCTTTCATTCTTTGGCTTCATAGTTCTATAGACCTATGAAGTCCTTTACTTGTCCTATGCTCTCAAGTTTTCCAGATCATAGTCTGCTTCCTCGACAGTTTAGGTATACATTTCTAACTTTACTACTTCTCTAATCTACTTTACCTAAGCACTCATTTGTATTCACACTCACTAAAATGGAGAAAAAATGTATAGGAGTGAATTTACACCCCATATGAAAATTACCCTTTTTACATTCCTTCACCTTAGAAAACCAAATCTGAAGGCAAAAATCCACATCAGTTTGCTACCTTTGTTCCACTTGGCATTTTTTTTGTGCATCAACAGAATAATAACTATCAGGGACACCTGCATGGTGTGCAGACATCCATGTGGTGCACTTATTTCCTTGAAATATTCTTGCATCAAAATCCTTTAGAGGCATTATACTTCACATTGGGGTTGATTTGTAATGCCCCTCTTCGACCAACTGAATATGGTCATTTTTCTCATTCTCCCTTCAAATTCACTCTTCATTCCTTCATTTCATCCTCTAAGTATTCAATCCATCTTCTTCACAAGCTCAAGCAACCTTCTAGCATTCACTTTCACTCTCAACTCTCAAGCAACACTTTGAACTCCATAGCAACAGTAACAACACTCCATCAACTCGTAGAGAAAGTGTGGAACAACACCATTGCAGCAGGGGCTTGAGTCCTCTCATTTTCTCCTTCATTAGCTAGTGAGCTCTTGGTGGAGGTGGTAAGCTTTTCACTCCTCCTCTATGATTTGGTTGAGTAGCATAATACTGTTTTGAAGTGTTATTATCTTTACTTTCATTCTCCTTTATCATACTTTTTCTCCATTATCTCTATCTTGGTTGCCTATGGAGGTGGAAACACTAAAATGGGGGTCTGACTAAGGCAAGCCCCTATACATGCCCCCAATAATTTTCCTCTTTCTTTTGTAAGATCATTCTTATCACCCTAGATTTAATCTACTTGATTTATCATATTCGATTGTATATAATTTCTTATTTCATAGTGTTGTTTTATTCTCCTAAAAACCATTAGCTAGGTCGCTAATCTATTTTCTACTGGTTTGCATTATCTTTTTGGTACTTTGGTTGTACTTATGCCCTCGCACCTGAGAGATGCCATCGTGCAATGTTGTCGTCCTAGAACTGTGCTTTCATCCTCAGGTAGAGAGCTACTTGAGGCAGACTGTAGAACCTGAAAACTGGCTCTCCTAGCCCCATTTTGAGTTTTGGGTCTGCAGATTGATTGAAGGACCTTATAGTCCTCTTCATTCTCCTCCTTCATTTCCAAACACCCGTTTAAGCTAAGGTAAGTTAGGGCAGTATTCCACTCTTGGCTCTCGATGACCTAGGGACTTGAACATGGTTGGTTCACCTCTCTTACAGTAACAATTTGTGAATCTCCTTCAATTACAATATGAGAGGCATTACTATTAATTTCCAGTTCCAAACCAATAATCAATTCAGAAAACTCAGCCACATTATTAGGTCCAATAGTCAAGGATTGATGGTAACCTTGACAAAAAAACCTTTATGATCTCTAAGGACCACCCATGCCCTTGAAGTTCTAGGGTTACCATGAGAAGCTCTGTCAAAATTCAAATTTACATAGCCAAAACAAGGGGGGATCACTTAACCAAATTTCCCATTATAACAAATTTCTAGTTCTATGTCGAACCATGGGTAGGAGGCGACTTAAGAAGGGACCATTATTGAGCAACCAAGCATCCCAAGTAGAGAAAAAGTTTAAATTATGCAGCCATTTGAAGAAAAAAGACATCACTTACTAAGAAATCAAAGCTTCAATCCTTAGAATTATCTTTAATTAACTTATGTATAATTTTTCCTAAAGATTATATTGTTTCTCTCAAGCCAAATATTCCATATTACAATAGATGGGATAACATTCCAAATGCAAGTTTAAAAGAAGGATTTGAAAAGGGAAGGAAAATATTGAAAAAGTTACAAGAGAGTGCCCCAAAGGAGCCCATACCAACCCAGATTACTTAACAACCAACCCCAACATCTTTGTGCAAAGTCACAAGATAACAAGTGATCAATACCTTCATATGCTTTACCACAAAGAAGACAAGGAAAGAGTGGAGTGATACTTAAATGATCCAACCTCATACTACTTAGGATTTTATATTTCAATGGAAACCATGTGAAATCTCTTGCCTTAGGGAGCACAACAGGACCCCAACAAAGAGTATGCAACCAATCTAAAGACTTCTCAGCCTCAACAAGACACATATAACCTTATTGCAACATGTAAGCACCAGTTTTGGATTTTTTCCAAACAATCTCATCTTCCTAATCTAAGGAAAATATTCTCCTAGTCTCCAATTCTTTGTAGAGGGTGTTCTTCAAAGCTTTTGTGAAGGGTAGAAAATCAAAAGATCTCCACTTGGCTATGGGAGGAGAGGAGGAATAATCTAGATCCAAGTAATCCCTCACCTTATAGCCCCAAAACCTCTTCAAGGTAACTACAATAACACTCCATTTCCTAAAAGACCAAAGAGGTTGATGCCCATTCCAAGTATCGTCCCAAAATAGGGCTTTCCTACCATTGTGGACCACCCATGACAAGTGAGGGAGAATGAGTATTATACAAGAAATAATGAAGATCCAAACCTTGGAACCAGTTGGAGGGTTCTTCAGAGTGAATATCCATTATCTTTCCAAGGAGTCCAAGTATTTATACCGCATATCTTAACACCATTTGGCATCTAGATGTTGATAAATCATCCACAAAAGCTTAGACCCTAAAGCTTTATTCTGAAGAATCATGTCCCTCAAGTTTTCCCCCCCAAATTCTTTTGGAAGGTAGACATTCTCCCAAGCAACCAAAGGTAATTTTTTCTTGGCCTTAACATTTTCTACCCATAAGAAGTCCCTAAAAACCTTTTGCAACTCATGTGATTTCCCTTTTAGAATCTTCAACACTGACATTAGACATATTAACAATGCATGAAGAACAAATTTGATCATGACAAATTTCCCTACTAGGAATAAACATTTTGATTTTCAAGTCAAAATTCTGTTGGAAATAGATAAAATGACCTTGTCCTAATAGTCATGCTTCCCTCTTCTAAAGAAAAAAGGTACTCCCAAATATATGCAAGGAAGTTGTTCCATCTTGAAACCCCAAAATCTTAAGATCCTACCTTGTACCATCGGATTCACATTCAGAAAAAAAAGATCTTAGATTTTTCCTTATTCATGAATTGTCCCAAAAACATATAGTAAATTGACAAGACACTCTGCATAGATTTGGCTTCTAATAATGTGGCTTTTCCAAATAGAAAAGTGTCATCTACAAAAAGTGAATGAGTTATTTGCCAAGAGAAATTTTACAATTTCACACCTCTCGAAAGGTTATTTCCATTAGCTGTAGAGATTGCATGACTGAGACCCTTGACCATGAGAATGAATAAGGGGGAAAGAGGATCCCCCTATCTAATACCCTGATGGCATAAAAGTGACCACATGGAGCCCCATTAACTAAAATTGAGAAGCATGTACCTGATATACACAAATGAATCCATTTACACCATTTATGTGAGAAACCAAACTTTTTCAAAACTGGCAACAAAAAATGCCAATTCACCCTGTCATATGCTTTCAACATGTTGAGTTTTAGAATAACAACTTAAGTATTTTCTTCTTACAGAGAATATAACACCTCATGTGCAAAGATGGCACCATCTATCGTTTCTCTACCTAGAACAAAACCCTCGTGTTCCTCAAAATTATTCAATGGAATCAAAGTGGTCAATCTAATAGAAATGGCTTTGGTGAAAATCTTATACAAAGTACTACATAAATAGATAGGCCTGAAATCAACAAAAGATACTAGGTAGGCCTTCTTCGGGATGAATGCAATGAGAGGGTTATTGATTTCTTTCAAGATGTTTTGGTATGTGGGGATCATCATGGAAAAATAGGCCCTTAAGTGGCAAAAATTTAGAAAAATCAGAGTTAGGCAACTTGACGTAAAAATTTGAATAAGTTATCTATATTATTTCAAAAATATGTAAGAATAGAATCTGCAGCAAATTGAATGTAGTTTCTAAACTACTAGGTTTATTTTTTTTTAAAAAAATCTATTTGGTGAAAATTTGAAATTTCAATCAGTAGTACTTAAATTTGGGGAAAAAATAAGTAGGTGTCTCCACCTAACCACAATAAAATGATAATATTTTTTTATAAGATTTTAGAAATAAGTAGAGGACTCATGTGGATGTGATGCATATTTTTGCAATTGTTTTCCCGATAAATAATTAATTATGAATTTTTATTACAACTTTTAAAAATATAAAACTCATATCCGACCACCTTAACTTCAAGGTCAAAATTTCATGAAATTTAATTTTTTCTTTTTAATCCTAGAGTATGAGAAGCATAGAATGTGATGCATGTTTTGGATTCAAAAATGTGATCTTGTTTGAAAACTATAGATTTTTTCAATCGACCAATCAATCTGGACTTTAGTCATAATTCAAATGGAAAATGAATAATAATTATTTATTAAATTCAAAGTAAAGCATAATTTATATTGGTGGAAAGCTAAGAATCTCCTTTAAAACCCTTTTAATTTCATCAATTTTGGGTAAAAAAGTCATCGATACATACCCTACAAATACCCATCATATTGCCACGTTTTGGCCCATCATGCTCATACCCTTTCCTTTTTTATGGACTCTTCAACTGCAAGGAAAACATATTTTCCTACAAACTCCCAACACTTTTGAAAGAAAAGAGCAGTGTAACCATCAAGGTCAGGTGCTTTTTCTAAACCCATTGAAAAAACCACCTTTTGACCTCTTCTAATGTGAACTCACTCATGAGCATATTGTTATGTTCATTTGAAATTAAACTAGGGATGTAGTCTAGACTCATGGAATGAATGGAAGAACTCCCTTGGGAAAGAGCTAGGAGACACCACCCTCCCCCTGAATAGACAAAATATTGTTTAGTTGCCTTCTTATATTGGTTGAAGCATGGGAGAACTTGGTATTTTTATCCACATCCTTCAACCAAAGCTCTCTATACTTTTTCTGCCGATAGACTTCTTCTCTACACAAAACTTCATCCAACTCAGACTTTAAAGATTTCTCTTTGTCAAAGCAAGAAACATCCATTCCATTTTTTATGATAAATTCATACAAATATGATAACTCCTTTTCTACTCTACTTTTTTCCACAAAAACATTCTTGAAGTGATTGACATTCCATGCCTTTATCTTTTCCCTTAAAAATTTTAACTTGGTGACTAGCTGTAACATTCTGGAACCCTTGATAAAAGGGCCTAAAAGGCATCAATCCTTAAGAAGGGAGATGAATTGAGAATCCCTAAACCACATGGCCTCAAATTTGAAAGGCCACTTTATCAAAGGCCTATCTTGGAAAAAAGAAAGAGAAATTGGAAAGTGGTCCAAACCTGTGACTAGATGGATAACAGAGAAGAATTCATGCGGGGAGGAAAGCCAGTTATCTGACAACAAAAATATGTCAATTCTCTCTACAATTTGATGGATGTCTCTCCTTTTTTGGGTCCATGTGAAAATGCCATTCTTTGGATCACAGTTAAACATCTTATTTGACCCCACAAAAGATCTAAAATCTTCCACCACTCTAGCTAATGGGATAATACATCCTTTCTTTTCTTCCAAACTCAAAACTGCATTGAAATACCCCTCAAACACCTTCAACTCCCCCATTGGGAGAAGTGAAGAAACCATAAACAGTTCCTCCTAGAGACATTTTTTCAAAGGAGAAGAGCATGGACTATATACATTAAATAACCAAAAGTAGTTACCAGAATATAAACAAGTCACTTGAGTCCCAATCCAATTTTTAGACTGATGAAAAGCAACTACATCCACTATCTAGGGTCCCAAACAATAGTAACCCCACCTGAGGCACCATTGGCAGCCACAGAGAGAAAATTCCATTGAAACCAAGAACTGAAAATATCTTTAGCACGAGACTCTAAGAGTTTTGTTTCTTGTAACATCAACATATCCATGCGTGAACTTTCTAATTGATTCTTATCAAGTGTCACTTGTTAGGGGTGTTTAAGCCCTTAACATTCCATGAAAGGACCTTCATACCTTTCGAGAAGAGAGATCCTCTCTCCTCTTCTTAGGGTTAGTTTCTCAGTTTTTCTGATCCCTAGCAGCCTCAAACTAATTTTTTTTCCCTTGTGTAGACAAAACATCATTAAAGAGAACCCTCTTGCTAATAAATGTCCCAACTATGAATTTTTCTTTCATGGAAGTCTATTAGCGAATGTCCATAGTTCATTGTTATTGACTTTGATTAGGGTTTTCTATTTAGTTTAGTGTTCTACTTAAACATCTAATTAAGTAAAATTTATTTGTTTGACTACTTAAATAGTTGATGTAATAATGTATCTAGTGGATTAGTATCATTTCAATATTAGATTCATTTAGAAAAAAATGGTATATCTTTCCTTGTAAATTTGGGTTTCTTGCTTGCAAAATGTTTGTTTGTTCCTTTTGTTTTTCTCTTTGATTTAAGATTTCCAAATTTTTGATGTTTCAATAAATTTCTACCTATAATTATAAAATGTAAATTAGTATAAGGAATTTTTAAAAAAAAAAATGTATTCAAATGTTAGGCATATATGGAAAAAAAAAGGTAGTATATTACTGACATAAAAAATGTCTAAAATACTATGTAGGATTGAAATGTGGCAAAAAAATAAAAATAAAAAAAATTATGGTTTGATGGACATTATGCTACTTTTTGCATATAAAAATGAAACATGCTCATGTATAACACAAGCACATTATATTATACCTATTTTATATGTTCAAGAGTATGTTTCATATTCATGTGCATTGAAATTCACATCCGTTGGGGCTTTTAAATTTTTTAGATATCTAAGCTTGAAGAGTGGGCCTACAAAGAGAGTTGAAGATACATGTTTTACACAAAACATACAAATGTTAACTTTTCACTTTGTTACCTTCATGTATGTTAGAATAAGATTATGTGGTAACACCACTACAATGTCAATATTTGTCTTATCTTTCTAGCTATATTTTTTTCCTTAAGTCTATATATATTAGTTTTGATCATTAATTACTTTATGTTTGTTCCTTTTTATACAACAAAACCACATGTATTTCTTTTCCTAGATTTAATTTTATATTGACTCATCAAAACTTGAAAAAGATAATATATTCTCACCTCCTATACTTCATTCTACACATTGCAAGGATAAATTAGTTTTGATATTTTTTTCTCAAAATTAAGAGAGAGCATGCTTAGTGTTTTATTTTCTAAGATGTGTCTAATTTGAAAATAAGAATGTGAATAAAAAATGAGAAAGAAAATATCTAACTGATCATATGATTTTAGCATTCAGATGGGAAGGTGGTCAAGCCTAATGGTATATTATATTGTCTTGATGAATAAACATAACCACCATTGTATTCTCTCAATGTTTGATCCTCTTAATATTCACCATTTCATGAAAAGAATTTCATGTCTAGAAATATGATTCTAAACATTACTATTCTTGTTGTAATCACATCTTCAAATTTTGAGTGTGTATAATTCAAATTTCTCATTGAACTTCAAGTTTAGATGTTAAAATGTCACTTAAGATTTCCTTTTCCTCCCCATTCCCTTGCATGTACTCTATCAATGAGTTACAATATTTAAAAATACTTTGGTGAGATTGTTAGATCACAAAGTTTGTTTTTTCGTAGTCCAAGTCCTTTGATTAGACTAACTTTATGGTTATAATAATGATTGAAGACATCTCTTATCAATCATATAAATTTCTTAGAATGATGATGTAGGATAAGGTTCCTTTTAGTGGTCTAAATAAAAATATTCTTAAAATGACACTCCTTGTAAAATATAAGATTATTAACAAATATTTGGATGAATAAAAAATACACGTTAAATATTTTTAAGTACCAAAACATAATAGTTAATATAGAAGAAATGCTTATTGAATCATCTCGTATAGACAAGCATTCAAAATTTATATTTTTTAATTTTGGGTTAGTCTCACATGAAATGAGATTGAGACAAAATAAAGTAGTATTAAAATAGAAATGGAGAATGAATATACAAGAGAAAAATTTAAAAATAGATGCATAAATGACACACAAAAAAACATATTGATAAAATGAATTATATAAAAAGACTGTGTAAATAAAAAAATATAATAAAAAACTTCACTTTACACAAAAACATATATTTTATCAATATAATTATACTAAATTATTCTAAATCATTATAATCCAAAACTGCATTAAAAATTGGATGGTAATGCAAATTTCGCCATTAAACTAACAACCAAGTTTGTAATGGGATACAGGTAAAGCGCACAACCTTCATGAAAGAAAGTAATGAGCTAGCGGAGACAACGATAGATCCTTGGACAAGCGAATCATCGATGGGAGAGCTTATCTCTGGTAAGTTGCATTTTCGATATTAATAAGAAACAAGTTGACAAAATAATATTTAATTGCGCATTAAGAATACAGATGACAAAGTTCCATGTTTGAATAAACGGGTGGAGAGTTCAAATTTGATTATAATCCTCTTCACAACCGACACAACAACATACTTTACACAGGCGTATTGAACCTTTAAAGATAAGATTCAACATATCCCATTTTTAAATGCTGGAACACCAATTGAATGAAAGATAGTCTCATCCAAAACCATTTTATTGGTTAGAGAGAGATCAAGTGCTCACACACACAGACAGATTGAGGAATAGAGGAGTATGTGGGTATACTTATTAACTTATGTATATGTAAGATTAATATTAAAAATAAGAAAGATCCAAATTGTTTAAGGGTTTTTTTTGTTTCCATTTGTTTTGTTTAACTCAGAATGGTTAGAGCCATTGAACACACGTAGACAATAAATTTAAAATTCTAGATTACCCATCGAGGAAATAACCATTACAGAGACTGGTCATCTTTATTGCAGGGTATTGTAGGCGGTGGTAGAAACGTGTGGGCTAACGCATTTGAATTATGTTACCTGCCCTGCTTGTCAACCGCCCCAATAAGATTAAAAAATAAAGAAACTTGGAAACTGATATCTATCAGTGTCAGCTACGACCTTAGCATAAAGGAAGTATCAGGTTTTTCAGCGACAATAAGAAGCCAATGCTCCCCAAAACTCACTACGCCACAGTTTCCTGCATTGTCCACTGAGAAGCCTAATTAGTGCTATTTGTTCGTTGAGTTGCATAGCAATCAATCATGAGGACTGGTACTCTGATTGCATGTATTGCATGGATTTTGTTGTGTTTGAGTAAAGTGAATGGGCAACTCAGTTCGATGTTTTACAGTAGAACTTGTCCATTTCTATTGCCAACAGTGAAAGCTGCTGTGACAGCTGCAGTCGCCAGCGAAAGACGAATGGGCGCATCGTTGGTCCGCCTTCACTTCCATGACTGCTTTGTTAACGTAAGAATTTCAAATCTTCTTAACATTTTCATCTAATTCTGCATCATGCTTTGTCTTATATTCTTGCTCCATTTAAAACTCTCCTGGTCCTGGTAAACCACTTTTAATTTCATTTCTCAGGGGTGTGATGGGTCGGTGCTGTTGGATGACTCATCGACCATAACTGGAGAAAAGACTGCGGTTCCTAATAACAATTCGCTAAGAGGATTCGACGTGATCGACACCATTAAATCAAAAGTCGAGGCAATATGCAGTGGAGTTGTGTCTTGTGCAGACATTCTTGCCATTGCTGCTCGTGATTCTGTTGTCGCAGTAACTACTCTTCTTTAATTTCGTTGAAGTCCTCGAATTTATTGGGTCTATTTTTTTCAAAGCATTTACATGGACGATTGGGTTTTGTTTGAAAAGTACATTGTCTATGGTTAAAAAAATCAAATTAAGTTTGATAAACTGTGGTACAATAACATTTAGAGGACCTTTTTAGTCTGATTATTGCAATAATGAAAGAAAAATTATGTTAGAAATGAACTCATAGTTTTTCAGCTTGTTAATGAGAGATCGTAAGTATGAGGAACACGATGGAAAATTAAGAACCTACTTTGTGTGTCCTCTTGGTAGTTGGGAGGGCCATCATGGATAGTGCAGCTGGGACGGAGAGACTCATTAACAGCAAACCTAAGTGGGGCAAACAACGATATTCCAGCTCCCTCACTGAATCTCACCGAACTCATCTCAGCTTTCACTGCTCAGGGTCTTTCTGCCAAGGACATGATTGTGCTTTCAGGTAATTTCAAACAGTCAATATGACTATAAATATTTTAATTTGGTCTTCTATTGATGCCTAACGGAGGTGACTGAATAATGATGTTTAGGTGCCCATACGATTGGTCAAGCTCGTTGTACCAACTTCAGAAGCCACATCTACAACGAAACCAACATCATGAGTTTATTCGCCACCTCTCTCCAGACTAACTGCCCTTTCAGTGGTGGAGATCACAATCTATCGCCCTTAGATCTAGTGACTCCCACAAACTTTGATAACTATTACTACCAAAATTTAAGAAACCAGTTGGGACTTCTTCACTCCGACCAAGAGCTTTTCAATGGTGGGTCTGCTGATTCTCAGGTGATTACATATTCCAACAACTTGTTTACCTTCTTCAGTGATTTTGCTACTTCCATGGTGAATATGGGCAACATCAATCCCCTTACTGGTAGTAGCGGGGAAGTCCGAACAAATTGCAGGAAGCCCAATTGAATGTGTCCTTCACAACTTGTATCCAGATTCCGTTCATAAGGTACTAAGATATCAAGCTAATTCCTTCAAAGCAGCTTTAATCTACGTCGTTAGAAAATATATTAAGCTCCATCTTATTGTAGCTCATATAACTACCGAGGATGATGCAAATTATTCAAAAACTGGGATAAGTGTAGACTCAATTCATCATCGTCAACTTAAAAGAACTTTCTTAAACTTTCTTAACATTTCTCTACAAGGTCATGTTTCAAAATATATATGTTCAGCTCTCTCACTCGGCAGTGATTCGGTGTCTAGTTTAACGTTTTATTTCGTTAGTTGCACAAATTGGCTGCCAATTACATTTTGACGTGAGTATACTGTTTTTCTTACCTTGTGTACCCATCTCGACCATCGTTCCAAAGTCAGGTGGTCGAGTCTCGATGCGTAATTTCATGGACAGTCAGAATACTATTCTTGATAGAAATTTCAGATGCTCACCTGTAAAAAAGAAGAAGATAGTAAAACCTTAAAGTGGTGCTTAACGTTCCGGCACTTATGCATGGACTTTCCTCATAATAGAGACTACAAGCTTTTGCTTCCTTGTTTGATATTCCCAGTATTATTAGGCAAGGACAAAGATTTCTCATGTAAGAAAGAGATTATTGAGCTTTTAATTTGGTGAGGATAGGATGATGGTTATATAATTATTTATTAACATTTTTATTCAATAGGAGATGCAGTGTGTTAGGTTTTGTCGGTGGTGTAATGGTTTTAATTAATTTTAAAGTAAAGGTAGTGAAAGATCAATTGAAAGTAAAATTGTTTATGTATGCGAAAAGAGTGGTATATTTTTTCTTTTTGAAGTGTTTAGATGTACATTTGAAATGGGATGGTGTAATGGGATAGTTGTTGAAGTAGTGAATTGCGAGGAATGCAAAGATATTAGTCATAGGATATGAAATTTGACACATTTTAGAAGTTGAAATAAACAAGATTGAATGATGATGTGTTAGTTTAAGCATAAAGATTCGTAAACATTGTTCAGATTTTAATGAGATACTATCAATACTAATTCATATTGCATTAGGCTATAGTTGTTGTGCTTAGTGATGATGATGGTAATATATGAGTGTGTAATAGCATAAAATGAAGGGAGAATTACATGTAAAAGAATGCACAAATGAAAAAATTGTTGGCCAAAAGCACCATGAGTTGATGTGCAAGTAAATTATTACAAGTGTGAATTTCAAAGAAATAAACAGTCAATATGGAATGTAAATATTTGAAATATTCAAAGCATACATTAGAGTGCTTAGTTTTTCATTTTGATCCCTATGATTAAAATCTTATGTTTCTTTCCTAGGTTTATCTTTAGGGTATTTGGGCTAAAAATCTCCTTGTAGGTTTCTTCATGTGTTAGTGATCTTAAAATTATTTTTTAATGATGATTAGTTGTTTAGGTAGAGTTAGTCATAACTTTTCCAAGTTGGTTTCATTCAATTGGTCAAACATTGGTGATGTGTATGTTCTAAGTGAGTGCAATAAAGTTCTCAATTGTTTCTATTATGTGGAAATATCCCATTGCATTGTAAGATTTCTTCACATTGTAGATTTTATCCCAGATTGTTTATTCAATCCATGGATATATAATATGTTTATGTGTGTCCCTAGTGGACATATATATTTCATGACAACATTTGATCTCAACTTTATGTAGTGTTTTTTTGTTTCGTTTGAATGATGTTTTTTTGTACCTTTAGTAGAAAAAATTGTTGGATTTTCTATTTTATAGACAAATACTAACCTCCTATTCCATCACACCTAGTCTCCACAACATGGTTTCTTAAAGGGCTCCAAATTCTTGCTTGCAATATATAATAGATTATTGAAATCTTAAAAGAATAGGTTGGGTGAGTAAGGCATGGAAACATTTGATTATTGGGCCACATGATAGTATTTTACTAGGTGTATTGTATGAGGAAAAATGGTCTTAAGTGATATGACACAAGATTATTTTTTATTCATGTCAAACCTTTTCAAAATTGGTACTAGGATTGGAATTGCAAGTGTGTGTCCCAACACTTCTAAGTTGGTACACTAAAATAAATACAAAAGGTAGTGGAATGAGTAATCCATTACATTCAAGACCCTAACATAATTCAAAACAAATTATAGGCAAGAAGATGAGATTTTATGACTGTAACAAAAAAGGATATCCTATAGAATTTATTAGCATGGGCATTCTTACTCAAGTTAATTTTCCCAAGCATGCATCTATATCTAGTAAATGAGTAAGTCACCAAAATTTTGCAGAACCTATGTAAATAATTCATAGTCTATGGTTTTGTATATTTCTACTTGTGAGGAAACTATAATATACAGACTACCACCTAGTTCATATTTAGTTTGGTCTTCTACAAATTCATAATGAGTCGATCAAATTACATCCTAGTAAGGCTAAAAGAAGCTTGGACTAACATCTAGCTGGCCAATTTCCAAGTTTTTTAAAATGGGCTAAGCACCTACAAGGCAAGGGACTTCTCTCAAATAGGTTGGAAGATAGGTCTAAGATAGTTAAGTACATTGTTATTACAAGAACTAGATATGATTTATTCAAATATTGTTGCTAATAGGCCTATCCCATCTCAAATATCTCTAGGCTTGACTTGGGAAAGCTAGTAGTCCCTAAAATCCTTTTTAAGTTTGATTTAATATTTTCCATATATGAAAATTATGATCCTATTTTAAGTAGGTAAAGGGCTATGTTGATGATACATTCTTTACCCTCAATGAGGGATTAATTATGATATTTTTGACCTTAAATTCATGGTCAAATATAAGATCAATATTGATGAGTTATGGAAGGAGTGTAGGACAGAAATGTAGCTACAAGGAAAAATAGTTGTTTGATCATAGATTGAAAGGAACAACTATAGAAAAACACTTCTTTCTAAAGAGGTAGAACCCTTTAGTATTGGCACCTTTGAGGAGCACATTAAAATGACATATATGGCCTTGCCTCAAGTCTTAGAGGTGGAATACAAAGTGAATGTGAAAATACACATGATGATGATCATTACTGGCATCTGACATAGGAATATGAACATATTATTTGACTTTGCTTCATATCTAGAGAGAAAAGGATGCATAAGGAAGTAGTGTACACTAGAATTGTTAAGATAATTCCATCCTTTAGGTAGTTTTCTTTGTTATTCCACATTTTCTATTTCTTGGAAAAGATGCCTTTAATTCTTCCCTTAAGATTGCAATTACCTTAGAAAATAAAAAAATCATTCTATTTGAATATAAGATGTTTATTTGGGATTCCCATTTCCAAAACTCAAATTATTGTACTTTTAAACTTTATTTTTTATGGGCAAAATTCTTATTGCACTAGGCTATAGGAGGAACATACTATTGAATAAATTCACCAAATTTTTAAGGCCTATGGACATAGACCTTCAGAAAGGTTTCAAACATAATTGGGGTGACTAGTTCTCCCATAAGGAGTAAAATATTATCAAAATATATAGTGAAAAAGTGAAACCCCATGTTCTTCCTTTTTGGGTTCTAGATAGAGTGGTTTTCCTTGAAACCATGTAGCAATTGAATGAAGCTAATAAGTTGGATTTGATGTAGCAGTAGAAGGGGTCATTTCTTCTTCCTATTCTAGAATTATTAAATTTTATTATACTAACTAGTGAAGGCTTAAAGCTCTTGGACTCTAAATTTTTGAAATATTTAATAGAAGTGCAAAATGAAAAGAGATATGACCACAAGAAATTGATCAAACCAAGAAAGAAGTTGGTAAATTAGGCTAAAATCATCAATAAAATGTGTGGAAAAGGAAATTGTACTCCCTTCTTGGAGATAGTACAATTCCTTTCCTAATTTGGACCTATTTTGGTACCATTGCATTAATTACCTTTTAAATCATCATTTATAGGCCCCTAAGACCCATTATTTCAAATCTTGAGGCTTATTTCAGCTAAAAACCTGATAAAATAATTTAAAACATAAAAAATCCCAAAAACCCACCTCAAAAATCTAGGGTGGGATTCATTCGCCACCTTGGGTGAATGAGTCCCCCTTGGTGGGACCCATTCACCACCTTGGGCGAATGAGACCCATTTGGGGTCTTTTTAAGTTCTGAGCAGGAAAATCACCTTTTTAATTCATATTTTATGTTGAGGTCAGCCTTTGAGATCTAAATAACTATAAATTAGGTGTTAATGCCTATATAAGCAAGTTTGTAAGTCACTTTTATCAATTAAGGAATCTAAGAAAGCATTTTCAAAAGAAAATTCAAGACATAAGCATCAAGAGTCTTCAAGCATTCTTTCACAAGAGCATTCAAGTATCAAAAGAAAGAAAATTTGAAGTGTTGGAGCAACATGAAAGTGGTTTTGCATGTCTTCAAGCTCACTTTAATTCAAGATCTAGCATTATCAAAGGTTAATCATGGTTGTCTATGGTGAATCATGATGGATTCTAGGTTGGGGAGATGCAACTAGCCATCAAACCAAGCCTAAGGACTTGTTTCCTAAGTGATTCCATCCTTCATTATCACTCTACTTTCAGCCTAAGGAAGGTACACACATTATTGAGGCTCATTTGGATTATTATAGGTCTATCGAAGTGAATCATTCATTGTCATATTTCCATTCATGCATCTCATTCTTACACATTAGAATAGGGTTGCATCGTGTTTTAGATTTCTTAGTCTTAGAAACACTTAAGGCTAGGGTTTATGTTCACATTTAAATTCAAATTTTAGTGTTTTCATCAATGTCTAATTACCAAATGAGGGATTTGACCAAGGCCAACCCCCATAAGTAAATCAAGTCTATTTTCTGTTTTGTAGGTATTTTCCCAAATTCAGATCCAAAAATTAGTTTGGAAGGGAAGGATAGAGATTGGAGTACAAATTTGAACATTGAATTCTCAAAAAAGTAGAATGGGACTGATTCATCACAAGTGGCGAATGAGTCCCACTACATGTGTTTTTAAGAACTATTTGTAGATTCAGATACCCTTTTCTTCGAAACCGGTTCCTATGCAGAAATCTAGATCAGGGACTAATTCACCCAGATTGGAAAATGAGTCCCAATAGGTCAAAAAGTTATATTTTCTAGTGTTTCAGACCTCCTTCTAACCATATCTAGATTTGCAGGTGCACATATTCCTTTATGTAGTTTTTTTTTTTGGTTTCATCTACATTTTTAGGTCATTTAGTGGAGCTTTACAATGAATTAGATTTTGGTGTTACAATATACATTGCATTTGTCTTTCCAAGCCCTAGTTTGGTGTTTAACCCCTTATTAGTTTACATTTAGCCCCTAGGACAACCCTCTTAGAAGATCTCTTTCTCCTTTGTATTCAGATCTCTAGGGTTATCCTTGAGTGGAATAACTTGAAAGTGGGTGTGCTCTATGTCCTAAACCATATGATAGCACTCAAACCCACCATTTTAAGATGTTCCATAATGAGCCTAATGATAGGATTTGTTTGGAAAAAAAAGAAATTAAAGTCAAGAGAAATAAATGGGGATAAATAATTATTGGTGAGAGAAAAAAAAGGATATTGATGACAATTATAAAGGTATGTATTTTAGATCAAGTATCTAATTGAAAGAATGAGACTAATTCTGGAAAATGATAATACTTTGGGAATAAATTCTCCAAGGGTTACTTCAAGAGTATGAAATTAATAAACTAGCCATCCATTTAACCCTTGGGTCACTAATTTAAATAGTTGTCATAGAAATATTCCCTACAGAATATTGTGAAGAGAGAGAAGCTAAATCATTAGCTAACTATGAAATCACAAAGGAAATTAGTGAAAATTTCCTTTGTGAGAAAATAATAAGGGAAACCATCGGGGTATGTGCAGGATCATTATGGAAAAAACAGGCCCTTAAGTGGCAAAAGATTTAGAAAAATCAGAGTTAGGCAACTTAACGTAAAAATTTGAATAAGTTATCTATATTATTTCAAAAATATGTAACAATATAATTTGTAGCAAATTCATTGTAGTTTCTAAACTACTAGGTTTATTTTATTTTTTTAAATCTATTTGGTGAAAATTTAAAATTTCAATGTAGTAGTACTTAAATTTCAGGGAAAAAATGAGTAGGTGTATGTCTAACCACCCTAACTACAATAAAATGATAATATTGTTCTATAATATTTTATATATAAGTAGAGGACTCATGTCTCGATGTGATGCATATTGTTTTGTAATTTTTTTCCAAGTAAATAATTAATTATGAACTTTTTATTACAACTTTTAAAAAATAAAAAAAAATCGTATGTCTAACCACCTTAACTTGGTCAAAACTTCATGAAATTCTTCTTTTTTTTTAATCCTATAGTATGTGAAGCATAGAATGCGACACATGTTTCGGATTCAAAAAATGTTCAATACTATTTGAAATCTATAGATGGTTTTCAATTAGCCTATCAATCATGACTTTAGTTGTAATTCAAATAGAAAATAAATAATAATTATTTATTAAATTCAAAGTAAAGCATAATTTATATTGGTGGAAAGATGAGAATCTCCTTTAAAAATCCTTTTCATTTCATCAATTTTGGGTAAAAAGAAAGTTCTCAACCTCATACCCTACAAAAACCCATCTTATTGCCACTTTTTGGCTCATCATGATCCTGCACATACCCATTGGCTCACCTAGAATTATTCTCTAATATTTTTTAAAAGGGAAATTTTATGAACTTGTAAGAAGGGGACAAGGTAGAGGAATATGTTAGAGAACTAGTGTGTGAGAAATTCTTAGTAGAGTATTTATGAATTTTGATTAATTCAAGATGATGCTAGCCAAAGTGAACAAAAGAACAGTATCTATAAAAAGAATGAAGATGCCAATTAGAGAAGATATAGCAATTTTGGTGATACTACTCAAACTATCAAGAAGTAGATAGAATCTAATCTTGCAAACATAGCCCCGAAAAGGGAGAAGACTCATCAATATATTGGACATTTCTGCTATTGTTAGGGATATTAATGAGTTGAGTAGCAATTTTATTGTTGTACAAATTTATTAATAGATAGTTTTTTTCATTCCATCTATAGTGGTAGGTGATATGATATTCAATGAAGGTGTAGCCAAGAAACTATTACACAATGATATTTAGGAAGGGAAGCAAAATGACAAGTAGATAAGAGATATAAATGATGGTGATACTACTTAAAGTATCAAGAAGTAGATATAATTTTAGCTTGCAAACATGGCCCTAGAAAAGGGGAGAAGATTGGTCAAAGATAGTGGATTTCTACTGTTTCTATGGATGTTAATGAGCTGAGTGGTAATATTTTTTTTTTTATGATTGATAGATAGCATTGCACCATTCCATCTCTAGTGGTAGGTGCTACCGTGTTTAATGAAGGTGTAGCCAAAAACTATAAGCAAATTTTGATATTTTTAGAATGAGCATAGAAATGCATTGCATGAATACCAAAAGGTCAAATAAATGTTGTATTCTGAAATCATTCTACAAAATATTGTGAAGTCCCCTAACCCATTTTCTAGCACACATCAATAAGCTAGGAACATATTGATGTTAAGAATCAGAGATGTAAAATACTAAATAAAGTTGAGAAAAGAAGTAGAAGCCATTGCTAGGGAAAAAGGTGTGAAGTATGTTATTGACTTGATCAATAATATTTTAATAATATGATGGTATGTATTAAATACAATTTTTAAACCCAATGACCTCTCAATCCAAGAATTTCAAGATGAAGGAAAGTATACATGATTTACAAAGTAAATTTAGCCTAACAAGATTTGTAAAATATAGCTTCTTCTTTATAATACTAAATAATGAACTAAAATTATACTAGAACTACTTCTAAAATATTGGTAAAGGATTAGCTTCAATTATTTCCAAAGACCCATTCCTACTTAATGGAAATTTATAGACATAGTTAATTAACGTAAAGATCAGTTAATTGAAGAATATAGGATATTTGAAACCCATTCAAAATTTCTAATATATTTAATAATACATCCTTCCTTTAGCTCCATTAACTCCTTTCACATTTGTATAGAAATGGTTGAGTTAATAGGCTTTTACTTTTGTCAAAAAGGCTTTGCATCTAGCTAGAGATGAATAGTGTGCTAAAATAGAGCTTCCTTAGAAGATGTGATTTCATCACATAATCATACAAAATATTTCTTAAGTATTTATAATAGGGATATCATCATCAAATTCTTTACTTGTTTCAAAATTTTACCTATATAGAACCATTTTGGTGTTATCTATGTGTAATCATTGTCCAACACTCTCTAAATTTTTAGAAGGCCTTTGGGAATAGTATTTACCTCTAACTATACTACCTCATTCCAAAAAAATGATTATTTTTCTTCAACCTCTAGCATGGGTTTCCACTGAATGAGTTTCTATCAAATTCATCCATAGAGTTTAAAAATTACATATATTTGTTGGCTATCATAAAATACTTAATAGTTACATATATCAATTTTTAGGTATAATAAGCCTTCCACAGTACAATGATGCGACAAAGAAGAATCCCCAAACATATATTTGGATGTTGTAACTACAAAAGCATAATCCTCTACATTTTTTTACCTATCCACTAGTTCAATATGAATAATTACATCAAATAACTCCTTGATGTCCCAAACATAATTCTTATATGTTTTCAATATCCTTTCCTTGGATGCATATAAATTATTTATTGATTTCATTATCAACTCTAAGTCTTCTTGAATAATAAGTTACCTAATTCCATACCTATGAACAATTTTCAACCCCAACAACAAAGCTTCATATTTAAGAATTTATTGTTCATTCAAAGTTTTTTCATGGAAGTGTGGGGAGCAAAAGGAAGTGTTTATTGAGTACATTATTCTAAAATTAATATTTGATCTTGTATGAGAAATTAAATAAAATTAATCTAAAATTTTGAATATGTGATGAGAAAAATAGTTATAATGGGGTGAGTGTAGAATCATCATGAGCCAAATAGTGGCAATAGGAAAAAAAACTCTCTTTACTTAGCCAAAATATTGAAATGGATATTTAAATATTTGCAAGGGTCAAATAAGAAGTTGATTTTGATTTGGTAATACCAAAACAAAATGGATATCTACTACCAATGAAAATACAATATAATATAATAGATATCCATTTTGTAGTGTTATCAATTGCCCATTCATTTTTTCTAAAGAAGCACACTTCAGTTAATTAGGCATAATTTTGTGTTACTAATCAAATTTGTATTTTGCATAGGTGTTAGAAAGATGATTTAGAGATGTACATAGTGCATTAGGTAAATTTTATTGTATAGGAGAAAATTTTCACCCCTTATGCAAATTCCCTTTTTACACTTCCTTTCCTTAGAAAACTAAATCCAAAGGAAAAAATCCACATCAACCTGTTGCCTTCATTCCACTTCGCACCTATTTTGTGCATCGACAAAAGAATAATTGTCGGGGATGCCTGCATGACACGTAGAAATCCACATGGTGCACTTACGTCCCTTACAGATTTCAGTGTCTAAAGCCAGTAGAGGCATTACACTTCCCATTGGGTTCGATTTGTAATGCCCTTCTTCGACCAACCGACCTGAATATGGTCACTTATGTCGTTCTCCCTTCAAATTCACTCTTCCTTCATGCATTTCATCTTCCTTTTGCACTCCCTAAGCATTATAGCATCCACTCCTTGCACTCTCAACTCTCATGCAACACTTGGCACTTCGCGATAGCAACAACAACACTGCATCAACTCTATAGAGCAAGTGTGGAACAACACCATTGTAGAAGGGGCATGAGTCCTCTCATTTTCTCCCCCATTAGCTAGTGAGCTCTTGGTGGAGATGGTAATATTTTCACTCTTCTCCTCTACAATTTGGTTGAGTAGCCTAATATTGTTTTGCAGTGTTATTATGCTCTTTAATTTCATTCTCCTTTATCATATTTTTTATCCATTATAGCTATCTTGGCTATCTGTGGAGGTGGAAGCACCAAAATGGGGCTCTAATTGAGGCAGGCCCCTATATAGCCACCCAAAAATTTTCTTCTTTCTTGTGTGTAGGTGGACATGCTTCTTGGAGCTAGCTGGAAAATAGGCTCTTTTGTGAGATCATTTTTGTCACCCTAACTTTAATCTACTTGCTTTGTTACATTCATTTATATATTTCTTACTTTATAGTGTTATTTTTTTCCCTTTAAAACCATTACCTAGGCCATCAGTTTGTTTTCTAACGGTTCACATTGTATTTTCGATCCTTTGGTCGTATGGACTCCAACACACTTGAGAGACACCAACGCACTGTACTATTGTCCTGGAATCATGCTTTTGTCCTCAGGAAGAGAGCTACTTGAGGCACAATGTTAAACCTAAAAACTGGATCGCCTAGCCCCATTCTGAGTTTTGGGTCTGCATAGTGCTTGGAGGACCTTATAGTCCTCATCATTCTTGTCCCTCATCTCCTAACACCCCTTTAAGCTGAGGTAAGTTAGGGTAGCCTTCCTCTCTTGGCTCTCTATGACCTAGGGCCCTAAAACCCTCTCTTACATTTTTGGTGAACCCAATGTGAACCATTTTGGTTCTGTTTTGTGATACTAAAAATTCCTTTCCTTGTAACCTAGGAGTGTTTTAGGTGTGAGTGTTGCGAGGCTTTCACCTTAGAACCCAACCTATGACCCCTAGCAGGCATAGTTGTAAGGTTCTAAAGGTGTTGCATAATGAAACCTTGATTGGCTCATTGTCTTATCCTTTAACCTTTTAGGGACTCTGTGAAAGTATTGTCTAGTGTGTGTAATGGCCTCTTTCCTGCATCAACCTATCTCATCTGCATAGCCTGTGAGCAATGGTGCTGGTATAACCTTCACTTCACAAGACTTTCCAATGGGTTTTAATATGGAACCATCGCCTCTCTACATCCCTATGTGAATCAACGAAAACTTCATAGCAGGTGTTCTTGTGGATCCAACATCTCAAGTAAACATCATAACTAAGGAGAGCATGCTAATAAATTTTTTGTACAAAGATGGGTATGATGCACAGGTGTGAGCACCATCCACACACATGACAAAATTTTCATGCCCCCTTTGGCTAGTATTGTCTTGTCAATTTTGGTTGGACCTAAATCTACGAAGCTTCTGTTCGACATAATCCTTGGGTCTGAACTCTTTAGATTGAAGTTGGTATCCTTTGGTTAGTTGCTATGAATGCAGTGCCTTTGGTTGTGCATAAATGTTTGAAATTTATCCATGAGGGTTTCGTGCATGTGATTCACGACACTGGTTATAAACCATTGATTACTTGTGTTAGCTACTCCTTAGATTACTCTTGGCCTATGGACGTTGGTCCTCTCCCACCTAGGATGAACCTCCTACACCGAATGTATCATAATTATAAGAAAGGGTGCCTAAGGCCAAAAGTGAGATACCCTCTATCGTCTTATGTTGTTTCACATAGGGCTTGCCTAAAATTTGACAGTGATGTTGCCAAGGCATGTAGAAGGGAAGAAGACAAGCAGTCCCAAAATCCTCCTTCTTCCTCTTCTATTGTTTAGTCAGGAACTTCCTCTTGCCCTGCTGTGGAACCATTAGATTCCATTCTACATTTGTGGGAGAATCCTATAGTGCCCACTTGGCGAAGGCCTAAGCATCCCACATTTGAGCTTCCTATTTTTCCCACAGAGCCTAGGCCCATTTGGTATGATAGGTAGAAACGTTTGAGCCATGGGGAATCCTCTATGTCTCGATTTCCACAACCTCCTACCACTCCTATTCCCAAAAAAGTGAACGGGAAGAGGCCCACTATTGAGGCACTTGAGTTGATTCCCCTTGTTTCTTCTCAACCTACTCCTCCTACTCTTGTTTAGGAGTTTGTTCCTCTGCAAGAAACCACTATAGTGGACACTCCCATGGCTGAGTAGGAGCCTTTTGTTCCTCTGTAGCCTCTGAACTTGGTTCAAAGAGTCTAAGAAATTTCCTTGTGCATGAGTGCAAGCACTGACGAAAGGATCTCATGGCTAAGCAGAACTCCATATAGAGGAAGGAAGAGGAGACGACCTCCCCTATATTAGGGCCTCCTACCACATCCTCCTCTCTCCTCCTCTCTACTTTTGTTCAGCCTAGCTCTATATCACTTTCAAATTTTGTTGTGAGTATGAATGCACCTAACCCTAAAAAGGTGCAGGTGTTCATCACTCCTTTGATGGAGCCATCTCTATTGATGTCCCTTCTAGATTTTGAACATTTTCCAAAACCCATAGATATGATGAACACTTTGGTAGTATCTACTGCGATTCTCTCCTCCTCTTCCACTAACTCATTTGACTGCAAAATCTGACAAAAATGTCTGATGAAATATGTATAATTTGATGTATGTTTGGGTGCTTGTAAAATTTGATGTGTAATTTTCAATTTTTTAAAATTTTATCCCCGACGTTCGTCAAAATTTTGACGAACCTGGGTTTCATCGAAATTTTGACTATCAGTTTTGTCGAAATTTTGAAAAACATGAAAAATAAGAAAAAATCAAATTGTGGCCGACATAAAGAAAAGTGAGTTCGCTAATTTATTGCGACAGTTTTTTGCTCTACTTGAGATAGTTTGTGGAGAACTAAGGATGATTTTCTTGGGAAATATCAGAAAAAATTCAAGAAGATATCTCTAGGTTGAGGGTAGTCATTGTATTTTTGTAGAATTTATTTGTGAAGTCAGATTTGTAGTTCTAGGTTTGAAAATCATATTTTAAAGCAACATCTCATCAGATTCCATTTTTAGAGGTTTAGGGTTTTGAGAATTTCATGTCGAGATTTTGTTGTGTGGAATCACCATAAAATCACAACCAAGGAACAAATTCTTGTGACTGTAATTATGTTATCGATAACTCTATTGGTCATGTGGCACAATTGTGCTATAACAAATATAGCATGGATTCATGTGTGACCCAAGTTTAATGTGGCTATGTTGTGATAGAAATGGAGGCACTCATATAATGTAGTTAATTTAGGTTGTATAATATAGGTGTCAATCATCATTGGATGCATTCAGGTTGTCTCAAGTTTAACAGGTTATGATGTAATTATAGCATGATCCAAGAGTGATTACCTCTTGCTGCAATAAAGAGCCTATAACTCTGGTTGATATGCAGAGTGGTTGTGTTATATCAATTATGTAGTGCATTCAAGCACAACCCATGTTTAATGGGCTATTTTAGAGAGTGATCAAGATTTTCTAAACCTTATGAATGTTACTTAAAAGTGTATAGCTTAAACTACAAACCAAGTTTGTTACATACTTGAATGCAATCTTGGGTTACCACAAACTATAATAATGTGATATGCTAATAACCATTATGGAAATTATTAAAGCAAGACCCATGCTATATAGGATATATTTCCCTGATCAGGTTTACATACCTTAATGATCAAACACAAGCTTCCCACACACTCTAGGATACAATCCAATATCATACCACAACTTTGTCAAGACAACTAATTTTCTGACCCAAGATTTAAGGTTGTTTTTAATACCAATAGAAGCATTGGTAAGAGCATGATTAGGGTACAAACCCTAGGCCTATGTAGAAACATAAACAATAACTCTAGCGGATTAGTGAGGTTGCAATACCAGAAAGATTGATACATTGTAGCTAATAACAAAATCTTGCAATCTAAAGATTGTAGCCAATAACATGCACACTATGTAGCTTAGTGACATTTGTAAATGTAATCTAGGATAAGAAGAATGACAGTCACTTGAGATGTGACAGCCAAAAAGAGGCTAAGAAGTGACAAGATAATAAAGCTCAAACCTTGCATAGTAAAGTGGAGATTTTAACAGTGAGTTTCCTTACCCCATTGCTAACCTTAAGGGTTTTTCAAATGCATTTGGTAGTGTTAGACAAGGAAAATGCAATCAGGGAATGACTGTCCAAATGAAGTAATAGTGGTAATCATAGGTTCAATGTTTCTTCTTAGCCATTAATGTATAATGGAGGTAGTGGATTGCATGTTTGAGTAGTTTTTTGAGACTCATCAAAGATGGGAGAATAGTGAATAATACCTTGTGGAATGTGAAGTAGTGTCAATAAGGTTGAAGGATCTTAAGATCTATAATACCATGGAACAATGAGTCCCCTGTAGTAAGTAGGCAGTCTATAGGGCATAGTTTGATTTTATAGAAGGATGCTCATGAAAGGAATCTTCAAGTGATAGTGAGTGAGTTGTTTGAGATTGCAGCTGAGGGTGCAATACCCAGTCTTAAAGGAAGTTAGAAAAGTAGTAAATGTGCAAGAAAATCAAATCGTACACAACAAACAATTCACAATATTATCTTGCATAATGCCTTGAGTTTGAAGAAAAAAATCTCATTGTATCTTGATGAAAGTGGTGACTTTAATAGTCAATCACTGGAAACCATGATTTTAAAACATGCTATACTTCTTATGGAGGCAACATTTTAAGCAAGGCAGTGAGTGGTGGTTTGGAACAATGGAAGGTATGAAGGACTTGCTTTATATGCATACTATGCAGTATAGCTTAAGACAACATTCTTAGAAGATATTGAAGGTGGATTATAGAACTCAAGGGTTACCATGAAAAGGATTAAAGCAAAGACAGATCTATTTAAAAGCCACAGTCATGAAGATATTAAAGATGTCACATGCAAAACACTAGTAGCTGGAGTAATGAATAAAGTGCCAAAAAGGATAGTGTGCTAGGGCAGATTTAGATCTCCACATTATCTAATTATAGGGAAATACATCATTTATTTTTTTTTTAATTAAAAGAAATAATTCTAAACCCTATATAGGATACATTGATATTTCAAAAGCCTCTGAAGGAATTTGAGATTATGCAAATATATGTCAAGTAAATACCTAGATTACAAATAGTAGCATGAACAATGTAAGATTTGTTGAGCAGGGTAGGAATGAGATAAGCAAAAATGAATCCTATTCCTCCTTTCACACACATCTCCTCACCGTTCTTTGTCATTTTTTACTGAAACACTTCTCCATTTTGGTGGTCTATGCTTGAAAATAATGTTTTGACTAAGGTTTTAGAGTATGTTTATTAAAATGAAAACTCCATTATGGTGGGCTATGCCTGAAAATAAGATTTTGACAAAAGTTTTAGGGTATGTTTATTAAAGTTTTAGAGTATTTTGGCGGGCTATATTCTTGATTCCTTAAATGATTTATTCAAATGGATTGTGACTAAATAAATGAATAACTATTTAGTCATTTTTATTTGTGTGACTAAATAATTTTTAATCAACGACCAAACTAGTAATTTATTTACTCATTTATAGCTAAGTTGCAAAAAAATGAGTAGAATTTAGTCATTTTTAGTTGTTGTGACTAAAAGTTTTAGTCACCTAGTCATTTATTTTCCAAATTATACTAGTGTGTGCTTCCTTGTGTGATTAGGGCTCTCTCAATGTTGAGGGCCCTAGGGATAAGCTTGTCATAAGAAGTGACACATTGCATCTTTAACTAAAAGGATAAATCCATATTGACATTAGCAATGATGATTTTGACTTGTTGCTCCTTAGGAATGGGTCACTTGCTGTTACTAGCTCGCTACCTCCATCATTGTAGGAAGTTTGCGATCAAGTTCAATATTATGATTTTAGGAGTGTAATGGCTAGAAATCATAGTAAAATCAGAATTTAATAAGTTTTGGAATTAGCATTTTAAAGTGTTTTTTGGGGTCATTAACTTCAGACTATCTTCTCTTTTGCAGGGGTGGTTGCATGCCAAAAAATTTTGGTGTAAAATATCAGAATTATTAGATTATGTTACCTGTCTATGAATAAAAATTATTGGAGTGTGAGTTTGATATTTTTTGAAGATCTAAATAGTCAAGCTTGGTAAAGAAAAATCATGTCAGATAATATTAGTCCAGAACAAAATGAAGAGACACTTGATAGATTGTGGGCTAGATTGAAAAGAAAGGGTGATGGGAAATGTTATTGTCCTTGCAATAATTGTAAGGGCTTAAGACAAGACAACTTTTAATCACAGCGGATGAAACATTGTAGGCAACATGGTCATGTTGAAGGGGGCATGATTATCATCCATTGGTAAGTTGTTCATTATATGTGTTTATATTGATTGAATTTGTAAATGTTTATATCATTTTAACATTATATATATATATATATATATATAATCACTTGATCATGATCATGGTTTATTTGTGTCTATCACTATTATAATGGTGGGGTGCCCTAGGGCAGATGATATGGATTATCACGGCCCGGAGAATGTGGTTTTGCAAGCAGACGAACATGGAGCTGTGAATATCGAAGATGAAGTTAATGATCCTATGGAAGAAGATGATCATGCACCAGAAAACACAGTTGAAGATGATGGTACAAATACATTGATCCATGACACATTTAGTGGCAGAGCTGATCATGATGATCGAGATGACTTTGATGATGTTCATGATTTACTTGTACTTGAGAAGGCATACGAGCCCCTTTATGAAGGCTCCCAAACAACTCTTCTCTTTGCTGTATTGTTGTTGTTGAAATTGAAGGTTATGAATGGTTTATCAAACATAGCAATCTCATGAATGTTAAGGTATGTCATATATGTCATCTTTTTTTATCTATTTTAATTGTTGTTAGTTCACCAATAGTAAATAAAGGATGAAATATGTACCATTAATATTCTTTATATTAACAAATTATTTTTTGTTGTAGATTGATTGGTGAATTTTTGTTACCACCATCAAATATTTTACCTCGCTCATATTGAGATTTATCTGGCATTACGAAAGATATCAGAATGGAGTATCAAGCAAAATAGATGCATGTCCCAATGATCATATTATATATCATAAACAACAAGAATTTGCAACAGAATGCCCAGAATGTCATATCAGTAGATATCAAACAGATCAACTAACAAAAAAGGTGTCTCGCAAGGTTTTTTGTTATATTCCCATTATTTCACGTATGCAATGATTATTTAGGTGCAAAAGCTTAGCGCAATTTATGGATTACCATGGACGGAATAGAAGTGGAGATCACATTATTCGAATTCCTACGGATGGTTCTGCATTTAGGGACATGGAGGAAAAATTGCCACACTTTAAAGAAGAACCTCGTAATCTCAGGCTTTCATTAGGAGTGGATGGTGTCAATCCATTTAGAGAGTTGAGATCTATTTAATCGATGTAGCCTGTTTTTGTTATCAATAATAACATTCCTCCATGGATGTCAATAAAGAGGGAGCACATAATGTTGTCAATGATTGTACTAGGTTTTTTTTTCATCAATTTTCTTTAACGTAGTAGCATCTCATTTGTCTTATTTGTTGCATAATGACTTATAGTTCTTTCATTCAATAGTCATGTACATTAATATATATATATATATATTGCAGTAAAATGGTTATAATAATTATGTAATGTTTATGTTCATTCAACTAGGTAAGTACCAAGTTAAAGATATGAATGTATATATCAAGCCTCGTATCGACAAGTTACTAAAGTTATGGAATGGCGTCACTATGTATGACGTCTCTGGACCAATAGGACAGACAATTTCAATTCCATGCAATGCTTGTATGAAAAATTCATGATGCCCTAGGGCTAACACATTTTTGTGGTATGTTATAACGTTCAAATGCACTTTAACAATATTTAATTTGATGAAGTAGGTATCATGTGCATGTTTTTAAAACAATCTATTCATTATATATAATTATAAAAATTGACATATTTAATCCAATTATATATTATCTTGCAAGTCTTCAAACAAAGGGAAAATTTGCATGTCCAATTTGTGGTCCAAAGATGAAATATCGTCGTTCAACAAGTTTAGGAAAGCAGGTGTTTGATGAGTATAGGCACTTCCTCCATAGAAATCATAAGTATCGAACTACTGAAAAATATTTTTTCAATGGAAAAGAATAGACTACATTGAAACCACGAAGAATGACACCTCGCCTATGGAAGTTGGAATATAATAGAATTAATCGTCAAGTTTGTACATCGGATCAAATTGTTTATCTATCATATATGATATGTTTTCAATTAATATTTTTATATTGTGTTGTGTTTACTCATGCTGTAATTGACAATGATTGTCGTTGTTAATTTGTTTAACTTAAATATGCTTCATGAAGGTCGTCAAGGCATTAATGGTTGGCTTTCACAGGGACTGAAAAGTTATCCCAGACAATTTAGTAGGCTTCCCTACTATGAGAAGCTACAAATTGTGCATTTGTTTGATACAATGCATATCAGAAAGAATATAATAGAAACGTTATGGAAAATATTGGATGGAAGGCATGACAGAAAAAAGTCAAAATTTGTAGTGACATTCAGGAAGCCAATCATGCAATGAAAAATGTCATTCAATTAAACAAAGATGGAGACTAAATTAATATAAGTTCCCTTCCTTGGTTATTAAGAGAGCAACAAAGCAATGCTATAAAAGAATTCATACAAAAAATTTGATTTCCCATAGAATTTGTTGCGAAGATAAACAATATAATAACAAAGAAATGTGAATTTGGGTCAGGGATGAAAACGCATGATTGGCATACCTTCATTAAGGTAATTATTCTGGTATATTATATACACTTGTATAATGCATATATTTCAGCGCATTGTGTTTACTACTCTTGGAAAAATAATGAAAAGATCATTTTATAATTGTTGTAGTACATTCTACCTCTATCTCTCCCAGCCAACTTTGACAACAATGTCAAGCAAGTTATATATGATCTTGGAAAATACATGAGGTAAGTAGCGATATTTGTTCAATTCATTGTATACATCTTATAATTTCCATTTTTTTTACTTGTTATGTAATATACTGTATATTTTTGTTAAATATCGTTAATATATTTGCACCTTGATTCACTTGTAGATGGTTGGCATCTCAAGAAATCCATAAAAAAGATATAAATTATTGGAAGAGAAAAATTCCTTGTCTAATTTGTGAAATGTAAAAGTGTCTACCTTCGACATTTTTCAATGCACAAGAACACTACCTCATACACCAAGTTGAGGAGATTGAATTGTGTGGACCTGTACACACAAGGTCAATGTGGATGGTTGAGAGGCAATTGAAATTTTTGAAGGCTTTGGTTAGACAAAGATCACATCCTGAGGGTTCTATGGTGGAGGGATATATGGTATACCAGACCATGGTGTACATTAGTGAATATCTTCCTAAGTTTGCAGCAAAGATCCATGTAGATCTCATTTGGGATCCCAACTCCATTAACAAATTCGAAGGGGAGTACCTGATGGGGAAAGGTATATTGAGGAAAGTGAGGTAATTATAAGATGGTCATGGAGATTAATTGGAATATATTTTACATATGGTTTTTATGTATATTGTACTTATTTAATTTCTAATCTTCAATATACATCAATTATAAATTAAGGTCGTATACTGTGGTATTTAACTAATTATATGTCATTTGTGAATTTCAATTTTTTTGATATAGTTGGTCGAGAGTGGGATGCACTACATTTCTATGTCACAAACAATCTTGATTGGATGATAGTATGGATTGAACGATGTCAACAATCTAGTCATGCATTAACATGGGAAGGTGTGGCTTCATTGGTTAAAGAAGCTCATCATAATGGAGATTTCAATGTTACACAAAGGGAAATTGATTTAGCATATGGTTTAAGTGATAAACAGGTATGTATAAATATATTAATCATCCATATTATTTAATTACTTTCAATTATATTGATGTATATATATGTTGAGATTGTTTTCTTTGCATACATTTGGCCAAGAATAAATATGTTTATCAACTGATGATATTGCAATAATTTTTACATGTTTGACATATTGCAGGTGAAACACCACAAGGCTATGTGGTGCAATGGTTGTAAATTTTGAATCAAAATGTTGGATTACATGAATAAAACTTGTGATTCTAGTATAACCGCAGTCTTTCGTGACTAATGTTTCATCTAGAAGCGACATACATCTAGAAGTCTCAGAAAATTAATACTATGGGATTTTGGATGATATACTTGAGTGTGACTTTAAGTCCTTCAGATTAATTTTGTTCATCATCTTATGGTACATGTTACGATTGAATGAAAATGATCCTGAGAGAACTGTTATTGAACATGATAATGGATTTACCATGGTTAATACAAGGTTGATCGAGCGAGCTGGAAATGAGCCCTATGTTCTTCCAAGCCAATGTGAGCAGGTATTTTACTTAGAGGTTCTAGGTAAACCGGGTTGGTCATTTGTTGTTAGACATGATCCAAGAGGAAGGCTGGTAAAGTATAATGTGGTGGAAGAAGAAGATACCAAAGAACTAGAAGATGATGTAGATGATGATCAGGATCAACAGTTAGTTGATGATGTCCCTGACGAAGATGTCGAAGAGGAGGAACTAGATCAAGATAATGTAGGAGTTAATGTTCATGAAGATGATATCCGTGTGGATAATGACATTATCAAAACTGATATCGATGATGATGATGATGATATGACCAATCCTTACAATGTCAAATCTGGATCGGATGATACAAACAAAGAGTTGGATGAAGAAGAAGATTAATGACATTGAAATGTATGAGTTATGTGATTATATTATCTATTTGATATTAATTTCTTGATAGAATTATATTTGACTTATGTGATTACATAGTTAATTCATGATGTTTTTAATTTATATTCCATTACATAATTAATTTAATGATGTACTTTTTAATGTTTGAAAGATCAAAAAATTAAAACATTTCAATATTGATGTTAACAACATTGAAATTAGTGTGTTTTATGTTTCATGTGATCATAAAAGATTAAAAATTTAGTTGTAGATGTCATTTTTCAGTGGTTGACGTGTAAAAGTCTTTAAAAGGCATAAAGTGATCATTGTAATGGTTGTTGATGGTTGAGGATTTAAAATACAAGCTCTTGACATTCAAAAATTTATGTTTTTCTTCAAAATTTTGATATTTTTCCTATTATGCAGCACTATACGGTCACATGCAACCATATTTTGATGTGAAATCAATTCCAGGTCATGAAGATATGTGTTAGCTTTTATTTGAATTTGATTTGAGGGCTTAAGGCATTGATTTGAGTTAGAAAGCTTCATTTCTTTTAATACAACTTGATTACCCTATTTTTGAGAGTTTTGTAGTCCAAACATGATATTAAGGGGCTCTTACACATTTTTTGATTTCTGTAGCTTGTGTAAGAGGCCCCATGGATACTTTTGTAATTGTAGGATGCATGAATAGGGTGTAGGATGAGAAATAAAGAAGGTATAGCTGTTGTCCTCAAGAGTTTTGTGATGAAAAGCATGTGAAATGAGAGGTACCTTTTGGCCCGATGCTTGTTTTCTCCTTCATTTTCTATAAGAAGGATTTCAAGGCCAGAAGTACGGGTTAGCAAGTTAGGTATTTTTTGGTTGACTCTAGGTAGAGTTGCAGAGCAAATTGTAAAGTTTGATGGTTTTAAGGAAAATGCAATTTTTGTTTTGAGTCATTCTATAGTAGGTTTTGAATTCATGGGGATTTGATGTTTTATGACATTACTGGCATTTGAATTGAAATGATTAATTCAAACTCATGTCTCTCCATTGTACATGCATATCTAAATTTTGAATAAGATAATCAAGTGTTGTCTCGTTCATCTCACTCTTATGGTGTGTATGATTTCTGTTTTGGCTTTAATTCAAGGAATTAATTAAAATGATTGAATGGGATTGTAGGTAGATATGTTATGTATAAGGATTTGATAAGTAGTATTGGCTTAGCATACATGTTGATGAAATTGTAAAGCAATGTTCTCAAAGATCTTGTATGTTATGTGTTAAATCTGTCATAAACCTTTAGATGTTAATGAATTTGACTTTCTCAATGGATATATGGCACTGATGTAAGTTGTACTAATTTGTATGGTTCAGTATTTTATTTTTCTTTACTTAGCGCTTGCTACAAATTGTAAATCAATGACTATTTTACAATGTGGAATGTGTTGTAGTTATCTCATGCTCCAAATAGTTGATATTACTGATGAACAACCAATTCTATTTAGTATTATGCTATTATGTTGAGCTATTAAATGATATTATATATTGTTGTTAATGTTGTTTACGATAATGGTGCAGAGGTTGTAAATGTATTAACGGATCATCCTCCTAGGTCTTGTAGAGCCCAAAGTGTAGGAGGTCTTTAAAATCCTCATTAGTTGGTCTAGGTCCTTCGAGCTTCCCTTGATTAGAATTGGCAATTCCATAGGTAAATTAGAAAACCAACCTGGTTACAATAAAAAAACCAACAGGTATAGGGGAGAGAGATAGAGGGATTCAGTGAGAGAGAGAGGGAGGGAGTGGGAGAGAGATAGAGGGTAGAGGGTTAAGGGTAGAGGGGAGGGAGATAAGAGTGAGTGAGAGAGAGAGAGAGAGACTTGAGAGAGGGAGAGGGGGTAGGAGGGTGAGACTTGAGAGAGGAGAGAAGGAGGGGGAGGGAGGTGGGAGAGAGATAGAGATTGGGGTTAGAATATAGGAGTGTAAGAGGGATTTAAGGGTTTAGAGTTTAAGGGTTAATGGTTTTAGGGTTTAGGGTTAAAGGTAGGGGAGAGAGATAGAGGGAGTTAGTGAGAGAGACACAGGAGAAGGAGAGGGTAGGAGGGAGGAGTCTTGAGAGGAGCAGAGGGAGGGAGAGTGGGAGGAGAGAGATAGAGGTAGAGGGGTGGGGTTTAAGGGTTTAGAGTTTAGGGTTAATGGTTTACATAGTTTATGGTTAAAGATAGAGGGGAGAGAATCTGAGGGGAGTGAGTGAGAGACTTGAGGGAGGAGGAGGGGATAGGAGGGGAGAAGTCTTGAGAGAGAGAGGGAGGGAGTGGAAGGAGATATAAATTAGAGAGTTTAAAGTTTAGGGTTAAGGGTAGAGGGAGCTAAGGGTGGGGAGTGGAGAGACTTAGGAGAGAGAGAGAGAGAGAGAGAGAGAGAGAGAGTTAGGAGGAGGAAGGGAGAGGGGAAGAGGGGAGGAAGGGGAGAGAGAGAGAGAGAGACCTGAGAGAGGGAGTGGTGCTAGGAAAAAGAGACTTCAGAGAGAGAGATGGAGGGAGTGGGAGATAGATAGAGGGAGAAATGGTTAAGGATAGAGTGTAGACAGTTTTTGTGTTTAGGGTTTAAGGGTTAAGGGTTTAGGGTTTAAGGGTAGAGGGGAGACACATAGAGGGAGTGAGTGAGAGATAGAGAGAGACCTAAGAGAAGGAGAGGGGTTAGGAGGGAGAGACTTGAGAGAGAGAGAGAGAGGGTAGAGGGTAGATGGTTTAAGGGTTTAAGGTTTAGGGTTAAGGGTAGAGAGGAGAAATATAGAGAGAGTGAGTGAGAGAGAGAGGAGAGAGGGGAGGGGGTAGGAGGGAGACTTGAGAGAGGGTAGAGGGTAGAGGGTTTAAGGTTTGGGGTTTAAGGGTTAAGGGTTAGGGTTATGGGTAGAGGGGAGAGAGATAGAGGGATTAGGTGAGAGAGGGAGAGTGGGAGAGAGATGAGAGTAGAGGTTTAAGGGTAGAGGGTAGAAGGTAGAGGGTTAAGGGTGGGGAGGGCAAGAGTAGGAGTGAGAGAGAGACCGAGAGAGGGAGAGGGGGTAGGAGAGTGGGACGAGAGAGAGAGGGAAAGAGGGAGGGGAGTGGATAGATAAAGGTAGAGGGTTAAGCGGAAGAGGGTAGAGGGTTTAAAGTTTAGAGTTTAAGGGTTAAGGGTTTAGGGTTTAGGGTTTAGGGTGGGAGAGAGAGAGGGGGTAGAGGGAGGACTTGAGAGAGGAGAATTAGAGGTTTAAAGGTTAAAGTTATGGTTTAGGGTTTAGGGTTATGGGTAGTGATGGAACTTCAAATTTTTGTTCTTTGTGTTCTATTTTATCCTACCTTGTGTCTCTGGTCATCTATGGTGTTTGGGAAAAGCCTAAGGATGGGATTTTACCTTCATCTTCATGTAAAACCCTAGTGTTCATCTTACACCTTGGATGGGATCTATTTCGTCGTTACTTTTTGGGAAGGTTTTAAAACGACTTAAGCCCCATCACTTCATCTAGGCTGGGCCCCCTTTTTTTTATCATTTTATTTCATTCGCCTGACTTTATTTTTCCTAAGTCTTTTGTTGGTCTTGTGTTCCCTCGTTAAAAAAACTTATGTCATTGTTTGTCGTCAGCCTAGTGATGTCCCCTTATTCCTTTAGGAGAGAGGGCCCAGTAGTCATGCAGGCTAACTTTCTCAGCATGTAGCAATTGACTAGAATATCGTAGAACCTTCATTTTTCTTTTGAAAGATAGATTGGTCTCTTATTTATCTATAACTAAGGTTTGGAGGTGCGACTCATCATGCAACTTGCCACATTGGTAGATCTTTTGAGAAGTGTCTAAAATTTGAATTTTTAAAGGTTCGACTAAAACTTAATCATGGAACCCCAAATAGTTGAAACAAAAAAAAAATCATTTGGTGCTTGTAGAATATGATATTTTTATTTAAATTCAAATTAATATACAACCTAAGTGGACCAAATACTTATTGATAACCATATATATTTGATATCTCTACCT
Organism: Sequoia sempervirens; assembly: GCA_007258455.2. NCBI lineage: Eukaryota > Viridiplantae > Streptophyta > Pinopsida > Cupressales > Cupressaceae > Sequoia > Sequoia sempervirens. The sequence continues at coordinate 622,825,985 of VDFB02271358.1, read as the reverse complement.
TTTATATTCAACACATATGGACTAATAGTTGAACACAAAAAATATATTTTTTGTTATAAAAACAACACATAATTATTTAAAATACAACTTATATGGAACAAAAATGGACCAATAGTTGAACACTAAAACTTTTTGAAAATCCTTCACATTTAATGGGAAAATACATGTTATTTATTTTGCTCACCTTTTATATTTGTGATAGGACAAACTATTAATATAAATTATCTAATGCTTGTACATTGCTGCCCCAATTGTTGTATACATGGGTATGTGCAGGATCATCATGGAAAAAAAAGGCCCTTAAGTGGCAAAAAAAATAGAAAAATAAGTGTTAGGCAACTTGACGTAAAAAAATGAATAAGTTATCTATATTATTTCAAAAATATTTAAGAATATAATTTGTAGAAAATTGAATGTAGTTTCTAAACTACTAGGTTTATTTAAAAATAAATAAAATCTATTTGGTGAAAATTGGAAATTTCAATGCAGTAGTACTTAAATTTCAGGGAAAAAATAAGAAGTAGGTGTCTGTCTGACCACCTTAACTTGGTCAAAAATTCATGAAATTTATTTTTTATTTTTTTAATCCTATAGTATGTGAAGCATAGAATGTGATGCATTTTTTGGATTCAAAATATGTGATACCATTTGAAAGTTATAGATGTTTTTCAACCAGCCTATCGATTAGGACCTTAGTCGTAATTATAATAGAAAATGAATAATAATTATTTATTAAATTCAAATTAAAGCATAATTTATATCGATGGAAAGATGAGAATCTCCTCTAAAAACCCTTTTCGTTTCATCAATTTTGGGTAAAAAAAAAAGTCATCAGCCACATACCCTACAAATACCCATAATATTGCCACTTTTTGGCCCATCATTATCCTGCACATACCCACATAAGAACAATATTTTTTCACTATGATAACAATACTTGTTTAAATGAGTGTCTTATTTTATTAAATGAGCATTTTATTTTTTAAATGATATACTTAGAGTGGAGAGTTGTGATATTTTATTTGAAACAAAAAAATATTTATTTCACTTCTTCATGAATGTATTTATGTTTCTTTCATATAACATTTAGAGGTTCTCATGTGTTCAAGTATGGGTCCATTTTTTATCAACATTTGGTTTTTTCTTTATTTACATTTAGATTGTTTATTTACAATATATAGTATAAATATGTGGTAAGATTGGGTATTATCATCATGATTGAGTGCGCGACTATTGGACCTCGCATGACTACTAGGCCCTCTCCCCTAATAAATGTTTTTATTTTGTAGAGGGACAAGTTCGCATGGTCGTAGATCAATCATCATGTGATCTCAGCCATTCCCTGCCATCCCACGATGACCCCACCACACTATCTTTGTTGATTGCGATATCATAGGCGAGTGCCATGTGTCTCATCTGGTGAAGCTGAAGGAATGATAAATACTTTGATGCGTCCTTAGAACATTATGTCATGGGTTACTAAAGTAGTTATAAGATGCACATGTTTTAAATCAATAAAGATGTTATAATCTTAGTAGAAAGGTGCTCGATGGTTAATAACAAGGTTGGCGACTATTTTGAACGAACAAGATTGTTGATGGTTGAGATCCATGGTTGCCCACCATCGTGTGATCAAAATTTGCAAGGTCTTTATTGATTGTGATATCACGAGCGAGCACCACATGGATCTTCTTGGCAATGAGTGGTGGGCCCCTTATTGCCATGATGGAGACTATGTCAGTTTGCTTTGAAGGTAGTCATCCGATGATCTCACCAAGGTGAAGGATCAATGACTAATATTTGAATCTGCATCAAATGTGATTAGAGTCGTTTGTGCAGCGCACAAGTAAGCTTTAATGGAAGCCATGACATCTACTGCCATGGTTTGATTGAAATAAAACAACTATTCTTCTGCTTTTGGTATCACAAAGCATTCAAAATATCTTAAATGGCGATTGTCGATGGATATGTTCTATATAAGGATTTGATAAGTAGTATTGGGTTAGAATACATGTTGATGAAATTGTAAAGCAATGTTCTCAAGGATCTTATATGAAATATGTGTTAAATCTGTCATAAACCCTTAGATGTTTATGAATTTCACTCCTTCAATAGATATATGGCACTGATGTAAGTTGTACTAATTCGTATGGTTCTGTATTTTTTTTATCTTTACCTAGTGCTTGCTACAAATTGCAAATCAATGACTATTTCACACTATGGAATGTGTTGTAGTTATCTCATGTTCCAAATAGTTGATATTACTAATGAACATCCAGTTCTATTCAGTATTATGCTATTATGTTGAGCTATTAAATGAGATTATCTATTGTAGTTAATGTTGTTTACGATAATGGTGCAGAGGTTGTAAACACATTAAGGGATCACCCTCCTAAGTCTTGCAGAGCCCAAAGTGTAGGAGGTCTTTAAAATCCTTGTCAGTTGGTCCAGGTCCTTTGAGCTGCCCTTGATTGGAATTAGAAATTCCATAGGTAAATTAGAAGACCAACCTGGTTACAATAAAAACAACCAACAGGTAGAGGGGAGAGAGATAGAGGGAATCAATGAGTTAGAGAGAGGGAGGGAGTGGGAGAGAGATAGAGGGTAGAGGGTTAAGGGTAGAGGGGAAGGAGATAAGAGTGAGAGAGAGAGAGAGACTTGAGAAAGGGAGAGGGGGTAGGAGGGTGAGACTTGAGAGAGAGAGGGAGGGAGGGAGCGAGTGGGACAGAGATAGAGGGTAGAGGGTTTAAGGTTTTAGAGTTTAAGGGTTAATGGTTTAGGGTTTAGGGTTAAAGGTAAAGGGTGTTGGTTTGTTTTTTACATTGTAACTAGGTGGGTCTTCTAATCTACCTATGGGATTGCCAATTCCAATCAAGGGAAGCTCGAAGGACCTAGAGCAACTGACGAGGACCTTAAAAGTCCTCCTACACTTTGGGCTCTATAAGACCTGGGAGGGTGATCCCTTAATGTGTTTACAACCTCTGCACCAATATCATAAACAACATTAACACATAACAGATAATCCCATTGAATAGCTCAACACAATAGGATAATATCGAATAAAATTGGCTCTTCACCGATAATATCAACTATGTGGAGCATGAGATAACTACAACACAATCCATAGTAAAATATAGTCATTAATTTGCAATTTGTAGCAAGCTCTAGGAAAAGACAAACAATTATTGAACTACAAAAATGAGTACAACTTAGATCAGTGCCATATATCCATTGCAGGAGTCAAATTCATAAGCATCTAAATTTTTATGATAGATTTAATACATAACATATAAGATCCCTGACAATATTGCATTTCAATTTCATCAGTATGCATTCTCACCCAATACTACTTATCAAATCCTTATACAAAACATATCCGCCTATAATCCCATTCAAGCATTTTAATTAATTCCTTGAATTAAAGCTAAAATGAGGATTATACACACCACAATAGTGAGATGAATGAAACAACCCTTAGTCATCTTATTCAAAATTTGAATATGCATGTACAGTGGAGAGACATGAGTTTGAATTTATCAATTCAACTTAAATGCTAGTATTTTTATACAACATTAAATCCCTATGAATTCAAAACCAATTACAGAATAACTCAAAACCTAAATTGTATTTCTCTAGAAAACCATTGGACTTTACAATTTGCTCTGCAAGTTCACCTAGACTCGACCGAAAATTATCTAACTTGCTAACCCATACTTCTGGCCTTGAAATCCTTCTTATAGAAAATGAAGGAGCAAACAAGCATCGGGCCAGAAAGTACACATGTCACCAGCCAGTTGGCACACCTGGTGATATTCCAAAAATTGTTACATCCATCACCTTGGAGAATATTCTTGTTCATCATGTCAGCTGAGAAAAGTTGATGCAACAACAAAAAACCATAAGAAACCCATGCTGAGAATGCCATCAAAGAAAAACTAGAAACCGTTGTAACCACAACATCTGATTTACCACCTATTAGTAGTCCATTCCTTTTACTCTTCCTCAGTCAAATATTTGGTTACCCATTCTTGGTATTCTTCATCAGTCAACCAGTCAAAATTAATCACCTCATTCACCTTGGCATTATAAGGTGTGTATTTTACTGCTACCTGATTTGCATCTCTTTCAAAAGCTTCCAAAAATGAGCAGGTACTAATGATTTTATCCATAAAACTCACCAAAAAGTCATAATCTGAGTCATCACAAATTAATTTAATTTTATCATTGATGACTTCACTTGCTTGATCCTACCACTGCTGGAGTGACCTAATTTTTCCCTACTCATCAATTATATTTGGTAACAATGTGTTACCCCAATCATTAAAATTCTTCACCAATTCCCTTATCTTCCTACTCAAATCATCTAGTAGGGTCTGAAAACCTTGCAATGATTTAACCAACACTTGAGTAGGCTTTAATGATTTGGGTCTATTATTTGTATCAAACCTTGAAGCCTTATACATGACATCCAAATCACTAGCCCTAGGGATCCAATTTTCAATCAATGGTATCACTACTTCTTGATCCCTATCAATATTCTCTATTGCATCTAACAACAAAGAATATAAAGAATGTATAGATAGCAATTTACTATCAACATTTTCATTTAAATGCCTCAAGACAGTAGTAACAATCTCCTTTTTCTTTGAAAGAGATCCCTCCTCACTTACCTTCAATGATGCCTGCAATTCATCAATTCTTTGCAAGAGCTGCTTCTTTGTAGGATCAACAGAGCACTCTGTTTCCTCATCATTTTGTTCTAAAGGAGGGGTGAGAGAAAGATTCTGACTGGGAGACCCTAGTGTGGAAACAATTGGAGAAGAAGGAGGCACTAACCCTGCTGTGGAAGGTAATGTACTGGTCCCTAGAGCACTTGATGTCTCCCCAATCTGTTTATACCTAAACCTTTCCACCTCAGCCTACAACTCATTCTTCTGTTGCATCTTGTTGTATTCCTCAATCAAAAGGTTATACTTCTCCATTAGGCTCTTCTTTTCAGCCTCCTCCCTTCTAGCAGTCTTTTGGGTCAATTTGGCCACATTCACAGTCAAATTAGTGGCCACAATGGTTGAGGTCTCTGAAGCTCTCTTTATTATTAATCCTCCTCTAAAATTTGGATTTCTTCCTTGAGGGGCCAATGCCCAAATTTCCAAAGTTTCATATTCCTCACTGAAGGCAGAATCTTGCAATGTTGCCTTGACTTCTTCTTCAGAGTCTTGCAAAGGATGCTTGGACTTTAAAATAGCATTAAATGCTACAACATCTGTAATGTCCCATTCAGGAAGAATCAACACACCAGCCTGACTCACTAGTCTTCTTCCCTCTTCAGGAGTGATGTTCTTAAATTCCTCCATTATTTCAACTTTTACCTTTCATATCTAAATCAGATAGAACCAATTTAGCTAGCCTAGGAGGGGAAGGCATAGCAACATGCATGTTCTGATTAGTAACAATAATTTCATCCATCATATCCTCTTGTGGTTGATCAATTCTTTGTCTTTTAGGGCTTGGCTCGGATGGTGGTGATGAGGGACTATCTTCTAGTGATGATTCTAAATCAATGATTTTAATTGCCCCATGGACTTTGAATTTTGGACCTAGTTGTGAAGGAAAATTCATTATTTGCTTTCCTTTTCTGTCCACTTCCTCTTCATCACTTCTATCATCCTTTTTCCTCCTGTAAATAGGCCACCTTTTTGTAGGATGGTATGTTGTCCTTGTTTCAATTGGCCTGGCACCTTGTTCCTATACACCCAGACTCAGTTGTAAATTTATTTTTTTGGTCCTCAATGTGCCCATAATTTCCTTGAAGTTCTCCATTAGAAAGTCAATCTTCTTATGGTATGGATTGAACTCCAACAATGGATTATACTTCAGATCCATCTTATGCACAATATCTAATAGCTTATCATAAGCTATCCATTTCTCCTTGTTCAACTCCTGCCTATTTAGATCAAATTCATTTATGATCAAATCCTTAGGAAAGTTGAACTCGTGCAAAAAATTTCTAGCCTTTATCCTTTGTCTGAAAAGGGAAAAGAAATCCTCATGATCATGATGCTGCTTTGGACCACACCTCAAATGGTAATCATCAAATAATTTCTCAAAATTCACCTAGCCTCCTTTTGAAAAGGAAAAATCAGACACCACTATATAATCAAGGAAAAATGTTCCCTTACCCCTCCCTATGAGGTTGTCCTCATGGATACAACCTAATTGCCACATAACTTCTGCAAACCCCACTCTTGGTGGCATGTTGTATGGTAGTATATGGGGGGTTCCTTCAAAACTGTATACTCTCAAAACAATGTTGACTGGGTATGGGATAATGTCACCCCAGTTATGGTAAACTTTCAATTCTGGCTTCCTCCCTTTTGGCCTGAGGAAATCATGCAATTCCTCAAGGATCCTGGGTACATTCACCATCAGCCTATCCCTCAATCTAGAAGCAAAGAAATTATCAAATTGCACATAACTAGTGCTTTCCTTATTGCAAGATAAATTTGCAGCCCAAAAGTGTACTGGCAATCTTTCTCCATCAATCGATTTCCTTAATTCCATCTCTTTAGAGAAAAAGTCAGCATTCTTGAACAAGAACATATGCATTAGCATAGAATACCAGAAGAATTGAGTTCTGGTATAATTTTTCTACAATTTTGACAACCCTTCATGTATCCTCTCAGCCAATAAAGAAACAAAGCCATATGTCACAAAGAAGTTAGGGTGTTGTATTTGCACCCCCATGAACACGTATGCAATAGGCATCACCACACCAGGACTGGAACCCAAAATTTGACACAATGAATAGAAAGTGGCCAAGAAATGATTTGTAAAATAGTTTAATCTGAAAGGGTCCTAGTCACTGGGGCTGAAATGAAATTGTGAACCTCCTGCCCTAGCCAGATGAGGTGGAAGCAACTTAGCTCTAAAAAGAGACTTCAAATTTTCATATTCCTACTTAATTTCCTCAAGATTGATAGGAACAAAGTCTTCACTCGGTTCACTCAAGTTAAAAATCTGTTGGACCTCTTCTCTATTAACGCTCAACATAACCTTTCCATCATTATCCCTGATTACCTATGTGATAGGGTCATATCTTACAACCACTACCCTAAGTAAGTCTATGTCAAGGAACACATTTGGGACCACCAGCTTTCCCAAATCATACATCCAACCATTTGAAAAGAGGTGAGGAAAATTCCTCTATCCATACCATAATCTGAACATTTTCAAGCCTATGAGAGTAGCCCTAGCATCGGCAATGTTATAGCAATTATATACTAACCCTTCCCCCAAGATTTTCCCTTGCATTAGAACCAATCCCTTCTTGCTATCATTCATTGACCAGGGTAATTGATCCAGGAAATCATCGTATAGGTTTCTTCTTAAATAGTCAACTTGGCCAGAATGTTGCTTTGGCGGTGCCATCTTGGACAAACTAGGGTCTTTTTACAATTTCACACTTTGAATAGCTAGGACTAACTAGAGATAGGAAATTATAGAAAAAAACACTGTAATTTCTCACAACTATAATTAAACTATAGCCCTAACATGTTTATCAACAAGCTCAATGACAAGCACAACAAATATTTTCCCAAATTCAAGTGCAGAATGACCAGGAAGCACATAAATTAACTCACGGCTTTGTTTGCAGAAGTCCCAAATTCTGGCTATAGAGATTCACAACTTCACTTTCAACTCTAAAACTGCTTCGCAAAATACTTGAATGCTTTGTAATACAAATAAAATAGAAGAATTGATTTTATCTCGATCAAATCATGCCAGTAAATGTCTCATCCACCATTAAAGCTCACTTGCGCGCTACACGAACGACTCCAACCATATTTGATGCAGATTTAAATTTTAGCCATCGATCCTTTAGTTAGATCAAATCATTGAATGAACGTCTTCAAAACAAGCTAACACAATAAAAAATGTGGCAATAAGGGGCCCACCATACCATACGTTGCCATTGAAGTCCACATGGTGGTCGCCCACGATATCACAATCAGTAAAGATCCTACAACTTTGGATCACATGATAGCAGGCAACCGTAGATCTTGAGCATTCATGATCGTGTTCCTTCAATACAGTCGCTAGCCTTATTATTAACTGTCGAGCAACTTTTTCATCAAGATTATAACAAATCTGCTGATTTAAAACATGTGCACCTCAAGAACACTTTAGTAACCCACCTTTTAATGTATTAAGGCCAGATTAATTTACAACAATATTTCCTTCATTCTTTCGGCTTCATCAGATCAGACACATGGCACCTGCCCATGATATTGTGATTAGAAAAAACCTTGCAAATTTCGATCACGCAATGGTGGGTGACTGTTAAGATCTGATGAAAATTGATCGACGGTCAACCAAACTTATCACCTTTGGCCTCACCAGATAGGACATGTGGCACCCGCCCGTGATATCACGATCAACCAAAGCGGTGTGGTGGGATCATCGCAGGATGGCGGGGAGCGGCTGAGATCAAATGATAGTTGATCAACGGTCGTGTGAACTTCATCCTTCTGCAAAACAAAACATTTATTAAAGGACAAGGGGACATCACTAGGAAGATGGTAAACAACAACATAAGTTGTTTTTAAATGATGAAACATGGAGCCAACCAAGAGTTAGGAAAATAAAACCCTCCAGAGGAAATAAAATATTACAACAAAGGGACTCAACCTAGATGAAACAATAGGACATAAGTCATTTTAAAACCCCTCAAAAAGTAACATTGAAATAGATCCCAACCAAGGCGTAAAATAAACACAAGGGTTTTATATGAAAATAAAGCTAAAACCACCAACCCAAGGAAAATGTTGACACCATGAAAGACCAGTAACACTAGGAAGGGTAGGAATGGAACATAAGGAGCAAAAATATAAAGTTCCATCAGAGGGGAGAGAGATAGAGTGAGTGAGTGAGACAGAGAGACCTGAGAGAGAGAGAGGGGGTAGGAGGGAGAGTCTTGAGAGAGAGAGAGAGAGAGAGGGAGGGAGTGGGAGAGAGATAGAGGGCAGAGGATTTAAGGATTCAAGGGTTAGGGTAGAGGGATAAGTGGTAGAGTGGGAGAGAAGGGCAGAGGGAGAGAGAGACTTAGGAGGAGGTGGCGGAGGGAGGGAGGGCGAGGGAGACCGAGCCGCAGACAGAGGCAGAGGCCTATGGCCTAAGAGCCTAGTTAGGCTCTAGGTCAGGCATAGGGGCTTAAGAGTTTATAGTTGAGTGATAGAGAGGACCTGAGAGAGGAGACTGGGGAGAGAGAGAGAGACCTGAGAGGAGAGGTATGTGGGAGACTTGGAGAGAGAGAGAGAGAGAGAGAGAGGAAGGCAGAGGGTGGCAGAGGGTCTGGCCTTGGGGCTTCAGTTTAGATTGGCTGGAGGGATGGGCAGAGGAGAGAGGGAAGGAGGAGAGACACAGATCCAAAGAGAGGGGGATCAGGAGAGAGACAGAGAGACAAGGAGGGTAGAGGGCAGAGGGCCTAGGATCAAGGAGAGAAACAAAGAGGTTGGAGTGGAGAGGACATTGAAGACCTGGTTTAGAGGAGAGAGATAGAGGAGGGAGGGCTATGCAGAGGCAGGAGTAGGAGTGAGGAGAGAGAGATGAGGAGAGACAAAGACCCAAGAGAGGAGAAGGGCAGGGAGGAGAGACCTGGAGATGAGGAGTGAGTGAGTGAGAGACCCGAGAGGGAGTGGTGAGAGAGAGACTCTTTAGAGAGAGAGGGAGGAAAGGAGGGTTAAGGCAGAGGGTATAGGGTCAAGGGTTTAGGGTCAGAGTGGCCAGAGGTTATGCAGAGATCAGGGAGCAGGGGCAGGAGAGAGACCCAAGTGGAGGGAGAGAGGGGTAGGGATAGGAAGATACCTGAGAGAGAGAGAGAGGGAGGGCATGGAGAGAAGGGAGAGGGCTAGGAGAGGGGATGGTTTAATGGTTTAGAGTTAAGGGTGGAAGGAGAGAGATAGAGGGGAGTGGAAGGAGAGAAAGACCTAAGAGAGGGACAATGGTGGAGGGCTTAGACTTGAGATAGAGGAGGAGGAGTGAGGGAGAGAGAGACCGAGAGAGGTGAGGAGTGAAGACTTGAGGAGAGGATAAAGGAAGGTGTTAAGGGTAGAGGTAGAGGGTTTGACCATTTAAAGGGAAGGAAGGGAGGAGAAGATAGGGAGGAGGAGTGAGAGAGAGAACCAAGAGAGGAGAGGGGGTAGATATGAAGATACTTGAGATCGAATTGGGGACAGTGGAGAGATAGGAGAGGCTATGAGGGATGGCCAAGGAAATATGCAGTGGATAGGAGGAGGAGGAGAGAAGCCGCGGAGAAGGCAGGAGGGAGAGACTCTGAGATAGATTGAGTGAGTGAGAGAGAGAGACAGAGAGGGGAGGGTGCTAGGAGGGAGAGACCTGAGAGAGAGAGACAGCTGAAGGAAGGTAGGGCTAAGGGTTGAGAGACCCTATAAGAGAGGAGGGCGGGTAGGATGGAGAGACTTGAGAAAGAGAGAGAGAGGGAGGGAGTGGAAGAGAGATAGAGGGATTGGGGGTTAAGGGTAGAGGGTAGATGGTTTAAGGGTTTAAGGTTTAAGGGTTAATTGTCATTTGTAACCTTTTGTTTCTTGTATGCAATCATGATCCATGTTGGATCAATCATGTTGACAAAAACCCATACATGAAAGGTTATGAGCATTGAAATTGTATCTCGATCACATTATATGAGGGTTCCATTACTGTCATAAACCTCTTGTAATGACATGTTTTCAATAGGCATATTATCTGTGTCAACTAGAGTTGATGTTTGTTGAATGTCTTTTCCTTTTATGCCTTTCCTTAAAACATCATGCATTGAATGTTATCTGGAAAATTTTTCCCCTAATGTTTGATTGTGAAGGCCTTGAATAGAGCCTTGTGCAACTTTAAATTTTCTTTTTGTTGTTGTCCTTCATGAGAACATTGTAGCATGCATTGTTGGTTGTCCTTATCAATGACAATGACCTTTACCTATTGCATTCACTTTCACCAGTACACCCATGAATGAATAATATCAATCCCCTTTGCCTCCTGTAGCTCTTAGAAAGGTGTTGTCCTTGTACTTGTATCATGACCTTGATTCAACCATTGCTCTTCTTTTCTTATGTGTAATAAATACACATAGTCTCCTCATTTTATCTTTATTGGACAGCCACCTGCCACATATGTGGGTGACCTAACAACTCACCTTCCTATGTGATGTGTGACTATCCAATAGGGTTATGGTGAGAGGGGATTGACAACAATTTGAAATGCTTCCTCATTGTTTAAAGGATTCATAATTGAACTTGATGCATCTATGAAGTCACTTCCTTTATAAACAGATCATGGATCTTATTAAGAAGATTGAAGGACATATCAACATAGTATGTTGCATCTTTTAAATCTGCCCTTTCCTATCCTATCTTATGTTCCTTTCCTATCCTATCTTATGTTACTAGTCTTTTATGGTGTTGGGAAAATACTAAGGTTGGGGTTTTGTCTTTGACTGAATCCCTCTATCTCTCTCCCCTCTACCCATAACCCTAAACCCTAAACCCTTAACCCTTAAACTCCAAACCCTTAAACCCTCTACCCTCTACCCTCCCTCTCTCTCTCTCAAGTCTCTCGCTCCTACCCCCTCTCCCTATCTTAGGTCTCTATCTCCTTATCTCTACTCACTCCTATGTCTCTACCTCCTTAAACCCTAAACCCTAAACCCTTAACCCCAGAACCTTAAACCCTTAACCTTTAAACTCTAAACCCTTAAACCCTCTACCTCTACACATTTAACCCTCTACCCCTTATCTCTCCCACTCCCTCTCTTTCCCCCTCTCTCCTCAAGTCTCACCCTCCTACCCCTCTGCCTTCTTAAGTCTCTCTCTCACTCCCTCTTATCTCCCTCCCCTCTTCCCTTAACCCTCTACCTTCTACCCTCTACCCTTAACCCCCTACTCTCTATCTCTATCCCACTCCCTCTCTCTCTCACTAAATCCCTCTGTCTCTCTCCCCTCTACAAATAACCCTAAACCCTTAACCCTTAACCCTAAACCCTTAAACCCTCTACCCTCTACCCTTAACCCTATCTCCCTCTATCTCTCTCTCACTCCCTCCCTCTCTCTCTATCAAGTCTCTCCTTCCTAGCACCACCCTCTCTCCCTCTGCCCTCTCTCACCACTCACCTACCACTCTATACACCTTCCTCCCTCCCACCCCATCTCCCTCTTAGGTCTCTTTCTCTCACTCACTCACTCCCCCATCTCTCTCTACCCCAACCAAACCCAAACCCTTAACCCTAAACCATCTACCCTCTACCCCTCTACCCTTAAACCCTCCCTCCCCCATCTCTCCCACTCCCTCCCTCCTCCTCAAGCATCTTCATCCCACCCTCTCCCTCTTAGTCCCTCTCTCACCTCACCACCCTATCTCTCCCCAACCCCAAACCCTGCCTCTAATTTTTACCCTTTTAACCTCCTCTCATTCTCTCTCTCAAGTCTCTCCCTCCTAGCACCACTACCTCTCTTATGTCTCTCTCTCTCTCACTCACTCACTCTATCTAAAGTCTCTCCCTCCTACCCCTTCTCCCTCTCTTAGGTCTTTCTCTCACTCACTGACTCCCTCTATCTCTCTCCCCTCCACCCTTAAACCATCTACCCTCTATTCTTAACCCTCCCTCCCTCTATCTCTCTCCCACTCCCTCCCTCTCTCTCTCTCAAGTATATTCAATATCCCACCACCTCTCCCTCTCTTAGGTCTCTCTCTCACTCACTCACTCCCTCTATCTCTCTCCCCTCCACCCTTTACCCTAAACCATTAAACCATCTACCCTCCATCCCTCTATCTCTCGCCCACTCCCTCCCTCTCTCTCTCTCTCTCTCAAGTATCTTCATCCACCCCTCTCCTCTCCTCTTAGGTCTCTCTCTCACTCACTACTCCCTCTATCTCTCCCCTTAACTCTAAACCCTAAACCCTAAACCCTTAACCCTTAAACCCTCTACCCTTACCCCTCCCTTCCTTTATCTCTCTCTCTCTCTCTCAAGTCTCTCCCTCCTAGCACCACTCCATCTCTCAAGTCTCTCTCTCTCTCACTCACTCACTCTATCTCAAGTCTCTCCCTCCTACCCCTTCTCCCTCTCTTAAAAACTAAAAATAATGGAAACAATTCTTTCAACACATAAACTATTATGTAGTAGTCAATTATAATGAAAAAGCTTACTCTATATTAGTTAGGATACACAACTATGAAAATGATCTAAAGTGACATATTTATCCTAGAGGAACTAAGTATATAGTATACAAAGAAAACCGACAAACCCACAACTACCCCTATTTTGAAGGAGTTTAGTTTTCTCCCCTTCCTGATCTCGCTAATATTTTCTAATTATTTTAAAGAGATGAAGGGTCAGAACACAACTTTATTCAACCCAGGAAATAGCTTGGTTAATGAAACTTGACAAAAGCAGCAAAACAATTGCTACATTTGGCATTTCATGTTGAATGAAGAGTGGTGACAGTTATCTACTTATAGTGTAATAAAACTACTATTTTTATAGAGAATGCCCGACAAACCCACAACTACCCCTATTTTGAAGGAGTTTAGTTTTCTCCCCTTCCTGATCTCGCTAATATTTTCTAATTATTTTAAAGAGATGAAGGGTCAGAACACAACTTTATTCAACCCAGGAAATAGCTTGGTTAATGAAACTTGACAAAAGCAGCAAAACAATTGCTACATTTGGCATTTCATGTTGAATGAAGAGTGGTGACAGTTATCTACTTATAGTGTAATAAAACACTATTTTTATAAGAATGCTTGACATTAGAAAGATAAGTGTTACTTATAGTTGAATAAAAAACTATTATAGTCTTACCAACATATACTATTGTATGCTTGCATGGCTTCTTAGTTAATATATGGGGAGATAGAGATTGATGGGGAGAGAAAGAGAGAGAGATAGAGATATATGGGAAGAGAAAGAGAGATTGAGATATATGAGAAAAGAAAAGAAGAGAGGTGGATATAGAGAGTCGATGGATAGGGGTGATAGGAAGGGAGAGATGGTGAGAGATAGAGAGGGGGAGATAGAGAGGGGGAAGGAGAGAAAGAGATATAGATAGAAAGAGATAGAGAGAGGAGTGAGAGGGAGATAAAAAGATAAATAGAGATAGAGATATAGAGTAGGAGAGATGGAGGGAGAGATGGAGTGAATGAGAGATCAAGGGGGGAGAGGGAGAGATAGCTCAATAGATAGAGGGGGGAAGAGGGAGTGACATAGATAGTGGGAGATATAGAGATATAGAGAGTGACAGGGAGAGATATATCAATCACCCTCCCTATATCTCTATCTATTCATCCTTATCTCTTTATCTCTCTACCTCTCTCTATCTTTGTCTCCCTTTCTATTTGTATGTTTGTCATTATTTCCCTCTCTATATTTTCTTCCCTATATTATCTCTCTGTCTCCTTAAGTGTACAATGGGTACATTGAAGAGGTCTTAAAGGAGAATTATCATATCTTTAATCAAATGGCATGCTACCTTGAGCATAACTCCCCAAGGACACATGCCATCCTTGGATTATTGACATGAAACAACCAATAAAAATTTAGTTTCTCTCTATCATATTAATATATATTACTATTATATTAAATATATATTATATTAATTATATTTTGTATTATATAAAAATATACTTATTATTAATTATTAATTATAACAATTTTATACATATTTAATAATTTTGTTAAAGAATATAATATATAATTATAATTAGTTGAATAATTATATTATTTATTATGTAAAATATAGCTAATATATACTTAACTATATTGTAGAATATTAAAACCTCGCTAAATGGTGCCAAAATTTTCAACTTAATTAACATACTATAAAACCTAACAAAACCAGGTTGTAGCTCATCAAATTGGAGAAGTGAAAGGTCAATACCAACACTAAGGAAGAGTTTGGAGTAGTGAAAACAAGGTCAATGCCAGCGTCGAGGAAGAGTTTGGAGTAGTGAAAACAAGGTCAATTCCAGCACCAAGGAAGAGTTTGGAGTTAAAACAAGGTCAATACCAGCACCAATGAAGAGTTTGGAGGAGTGAAAACAAGGTCAATATCAGCGTCGAGGAAGAGTTTGGAGGAGTGAAAACAAAGTCAATAACAACACCGAGGAAGAGTTTGGAGTTAAAATAAGGTCAATACCAGCGCTAATGAAGATTTTGGAGGAGTGAAAACAAGGTCAATATCAGGGTCGAGGAAGAGTTTGGAGGAGTGAAAACAAGGTCAATACCAGCACCGAGGAAGAGTTTGGAGTTAAAACAAGGTCAATACCAGCGCCGACGAAGATTTTGGAGGATTGAAAACAAGGTCAATATTAGCCCCGAGGAAGAGTTTGGAGGAGTGAAAACAAAGTCAATACCAGCGCTAAGGACGAGGTTGAGGGCACTCAGGGAAAATCAATGACCAAGGGGAAATGAGTATTGTAAGTTTGGCACCCCCATTCTCTTTAACCTTCAATTAACCTTCAATTTTCATGCCCAGTTTCCAAATATCTTCTCGTACATTGGCACCCCCATTCTCGTAAAATGGTATAAGATAAGACAAAAAATAAAATAGCTTAGTCTTTCACATTTTTATCGACCAGCCTCAGGTCTTGGCAAAACTCCCATAATCTACCCACATCTTGGTTGAGGTCTAGGATTTCATCACACATAGCCTTCATCACATGAGTTTGAAGCAATTGTAGACTTAGCCCAAGTATATGCTAGGCTAAGGTAGATCTAATGAATGGAAATAGAGGCATACAATTCTTCTCTAATACCTCCACCACAAACATATGCAAGGTGTTGGTTGTTTTTATGGTAAGCAAGTTGATCTTCTAATCTACCTATGGAATTGCAAATTCCAATAAAGGGCAGCCCAAAGGACCTAGACCAACTGACGATGATTTTAAAGACCTCCTACACTTTTGGATCTACAAGACCTGGGAGGGTGATCACTTAATGAATTTACAACCTCTACACCATCATCATAAACAACATTAACAACAACATATAATCTCATTTAATAGCTCAACATAATAGGATAATACCAAATAGAATTGGTTGTTTATCAATAATATCAACTATTTGGAGCATGAGATAACTACAACATTTCACATATAAGATAGTCATTGATTTGCAATTTGTAGCAAGCTCTAGGTAAAGGCAAACAATCTTGAACCATACAAATAAGTACAACTTAGTCGGTGCCATATATCCATTGATTGAGAATTTATAAGCATCTAAGGGTTTATGACAGATTTAACACATACCATATATAATCCTTGATAACATTGCTTTACAATCCCATCAATATGTATTCTAACCCAATACTACTTATCAAATCCTTATACAGAACATATCCACCTACAATACTACTTATCAAATCCTTATATAGAACATTCAAGCATACAACCCGGTTACCCTGTTTTTGAGGGTTTTGTAGTCCAAACATAATATAAAGGGGCTCTTACACTTTTTGTGATTACTGTAGCTTTTTTAAGAGGCCCCATGGATACTATTGTAATTGTAGGATGCATGAATAGGGCGTAGGATGAGAAATAAAGAAGGTATAGCTGTTGTCCTCAAGAGTTTTGTGAATAAAAGCATGTGAAATGGGGGTTTCAAGCCTAGGTTTCAACAAAAGAATATGTATGGGAGATCTAATTTTATGAATTTTTATCCGTATGAGACCTAATGGGTTGTTTCTAAAAACTGAATATAAATGATATACATACACACACACACACATATATGTATGTATATATATATGTATTTTTTAATGTAAATGTAAATGCAATTCTTGGATGCTCTCCTAGAACAATAAATGCAACATATCATTAAAGAAATCTATATCTATGTATATAAATGTGTATTTCTAAATGCAAGTGTAAATGCAAAGAGCATATGGTTTTGTAGTGTTATGGATACAACATATCCATAAATTAATGTAATTGAAATTCTAAAGTCTTCAACACATATAATGTGAAATCGATCAAACTATTAAACTACATGAGAAATAAATGAAAACAGTAAATGCATATGTATGTGTATTTGTAAATGTAAGTGTAAAATAAATAAGAATAATGAAAATTATAAAAGAATACAAGGGGAGACCAGTGCCTTATTGGGTATATGGAGTCTAATGAATATATGCAAATGTGGATTTCAATAATGACAATAATTCAAACTGTCAAGCCAAGAAATTGTTTACAACTTGTGTAAACATGCAAGCGAATAATTGACAAACTCTTCTTGAGATAGAATGGCAATTCTTGTTATGTGATTCTTCTTATTAATCCAAGTAACACTCCCCAATTGTTGTGATTGATTAAAATATTTTAATCCCTACTTTAGAGAATCGAATAACCAGATCACACATATATAGCAAATTTACAATGATAAACTGAGTATAAACTTGTTATATCAATTTAAACAATAGAGAAACATTGGAATGGAGACAATCAAATAACTGCATAAATTTAACAAACAACTGATACCAAAATCTTAATCCGCAACTTAGATATCTTCATTTACTCCATCAAAATACTTACTTCTGAGTCTCTGTATATCAAAATTCATTGTCTACTACAAATGACCTATATGCCATTTGTCTGGTGTTTGTATCTTGGCTCTCTTCAACACTTAGTTCTCTAGGAGGGTAGTTGTAATCTTGAGTTTTTAGTTCTCTAGGAGGGCTAAACAAAAATATGAAATTACAGAATAGAACCTTGTAATTGCATTTGACGCATATTCAAATACTAGTCATCGATCCTTCACTTTAGTTAGATGATCGAATGGCTACCTTCAAAACAAATTGACAAGATCTCCATCATGGCAATAACGACCCACCATACTATGCATTTCCAAGGAAATCCATGTGGCCCTCGCCCATGATATCATGATTGATAAAGACCTCGCAACTTCTTATCATACTCTGGTGGAAAACCGTGGATCTCAACCATCGGTAATCTTGTTCATTCAGCACAATCGCCAGCTTTGTCATTAACCATCAAGCACCTTTCCTACTGAGATTATAACATCTCTGTTGATTTGAAACACGTGCATCTCATAAATTCTTTAGTAACCCGCTACATAATGTATTAAAACCAGATAAATGTATCAAATTATTTCTATCATCTCTTTGGCTTCATTAAATGAGACATGTGGCCCTCACCCGTGATATCGCGATCAACAAAACAGTGTGGTGGGGTCATCACAGGATGGCGGGGAATGACTGAGATCAAATGATAATTGATCTACAGTCACGCAAACTTGTCCCTCTACAAAATATAAAACATTTATTAAAAGAATGAGGGAACATCAATAGGCTAATGATAAATAATGACATAAGTTTTTTTTTAAACGAGGGAGCACGGGACCATCCAAGACTTAGGAAATAATAAAGTCAGGCGAACGAAATAAAATGATAAATCAAAAGGGGCCCATCCTAGATAAAGCGATGGGGCTTAATTTGTTTTAAAACCCTCCCCAAAAAGTAACATCCCAAAAGATCCACTACTGAATTTGGCTCCATTTTTTACGAATGTTTGTCGGTCGCTCAACAAATATTTATCGAAAAAGCGACGAAATGACGAAAAAAAAATTGTCGCTATTTTTTCGTCAAAATTCTGACGACGCATTAAACATCGAAATAACATCGCAGATTCGTTGGTCGTCAGCATCATAAAATGACTCATATGTTCATCGAAATATTGACAAAAAGTTCATCACCATTTCAACGAAATGAGCAAGTTACGATGCAGCCTTCGTCGCAGCTAAGCAACTTCATCAAACCTTTTATGTGATTCATCGGTAGAGTTCACCAAAATTGCGATGAAATGAGAAAGAAGTTACGACGAAGCCTTTGTCACAGCTAAGCAACTTTGTTGGACCTTTTCTATGATTCGTCAGTGTCCTTCGTCAAAATTGTGACAAAATGGGCAAGGTGTTATGATGAAGCCTTCGTTGGAACTTTTATGTGATTCATCGGTGGACTTCATCGAAATTGTGACGAATTGGGAAAGGAGTTGCAATGAAGCCTTTGTCGCAGCTATAGCAACTTTGTCGGACCTTTTCGGTGATTCGTTAGTGGTTTTCGTCGAAATTGAGATGAAACAATGCAATTTTTTATAAAAAAAATATTTGTTGAAATGTACCATTGTGGAGACTCTTGGCGATGACCACCGAAGACAACCCATCGGTGAGAGATCAATCATCGGCACAGGATAGAAAACTCACTCTGATAGTCCATGTCTTGCCGATGACTTCCGTCAGCAAGACAAATCCAATGTCACACCGATCTTATCGAGAGAACAGAACTTGTAGAACATATTGTTGACCTAATCAAGCTCTTGAACAACTTAAACAAAATTAAAATACTAACACATACATGAGACATGTAATGAACTTCCAATAACTGCTATCTTTTTTTTTGTATTGAAAATAGTTTAAGGTCCATTACATATCATGAAAATGCCTAACCGACATTAGGATCAGTACAACATCAAAGCATTTACATAACAGGAAATATACCATATCAGTACTTTACACAACAAGAAAGGAACCAAAAAGCACCAGTTGTTTTCAAAACTAGCATAGACAATACAAATTGTTGTTAACAACACCACAAGTTGTTGCTATTCAAATCAGCATAAACAATACATAGTGTTGATTACATTCTCCTCATTGTTGACTTCTTCAATATCAAGGTTCACCATTGTTTCTCCTTGGGGGTCCAACTGCTAGGGGCCGCACTGTCTTTCTAGGCTTGCAACTTCATCAATTTCTCTTTGGAGCTCATCAAATGCCTGCTGGAACAACACGGTCTCTTCCAATCTCAACCTACAGGCGGGTCCACTTCTCATATCCTCTCTGGTATTGTTAGCAACACCTTCAGCTATTGACTTCAAGAAATTCTCCATTGAGATCTCCACAAGAGTTGAAACCTGTAGAGCAACAAAGTAGAAAGTGAGTCTCTTGCAAGACTCAGTAAGTTCCCTCTTGATACCCTTAAATTTATCATCATTTCTCACCTTCCACAAATGCCACATGATCTCATTGGATAAGAAATACCAAAATAGCTTACAATCAAACTTGAGCTTGAAATTACAAAACAGAATATCATGCCAATTAATTTTACCATTGCTATTCCAGACCTTCAGCTTATGGCAGAATAAGTACCATATTTTCTGAGCATAAAAACATTCAAAAATAATATGTTTGATAGTTTCCAGAGTTCTGCATATACTGTAGATTTCAACACTTTCATGGTTAGATTTATAGGGATCTATCTTTTTCATTAATGCAGAGGTAGGTAAAGGAGAAATAATTATAATTGCCCGTACTATTCATGGTGTGGTATATTTAAGTAATTTTTGTTCAATGGACCTCAGTTTTATCATTATACTTCCCATCTAATACCATATTTTAATCCAGGGTTCAACTATCTCAGATCTAAAGAAGCACCTTCAATTAACCATTTTAAAGTACTATAAAATAAGGTAAGACTTTTACTTGAGAAAGATTGGGTACACTTGTAGGATTAAAGTTCTCACAATCATCAGGATTTATTGGCACACAGACACAACCTACAACATATGAAGTAATGGATGACTACAAGTTAGTGCAATGGTCCTTAATATGTGAGTGGTTTGCAAATTGATTGGTCAAAAATAAGGTTACAAATAGATCTACATGAAAAATTATGAGGAAAATCTATTGTAATCATCAAAATAGATGAAAAGTGCAAAGGAAAGAGTCGAGCTACATCTCTAGAGCCTAAAAAAACACATGCAATAAACATAAAAAAAGGAACAAACTATTTTTTGGATGAATACAAAATGGTTCCTTCAGCAAGTGATTCATATG
This sequence comes from Sequoia sempervirens, assembly GCA_007258455.2. NCBI lineage: Eukaryota > Viridiplantae > Streptophyta > Pinopsida > Cupressales > Cupressaceae > Sequoia > Sequoia sempervirens. The sequence continues at coordinate 622,805,079 of VDFB02271358.1, read as the reverse complement.
CTTTCACACCTGACACAGGACATTAAGAAGATTTTAGTCTTCCTCTGTGAAATTAACTACTTATAGAATAAACCCATAAACCAATATTATATACCTCCATGTCTAGCTGAAGGTAGGTATAAGAGAAAAATATTTCTTCAATGCAATGCCAAAAAATATCAATGTGTGTGTAGGTTTGTATTACTCAAAATATCATTTAACTGCCTAAGGAAAAATACCAAAGTGATGTAAATTTCAATCTTCACATAGGCTCCCTTATTGCTACGCATGCATATACAAGCATTATTCGAGCTCTAAACTATTCAAATATTAAGGATTTAATTAGCTATAAGATGGAAAGTTGTTGTTTAGACATAATCCATCATCTTTTACATATCTTTGTGAAGTACTCCTAGGCTTCAAATAGAATTTGTGTAAAGTAGGAGACAAAATGTGAATCTTTTATGACAAAATTCTTAAAGGAGAGCAAAGGTATCGAGCAAAGATAATGCTTGAATGTATAGAAAATTATAACATTTTGATCATTATAACAATGAAGCGAATCTTAAGTTTGAAGCATTAATATCATTTACAACATTTATGATCAAGAATGAATGTAAGTAGAGAAACTTTTGCATACCTACATACAGTAAAAAAATTCATGGTTAAGTCAAAGCCTCCCATCAACAACAAGATCCAAATATCTGTGTATCTATCTCAATCGAGCCTCTAAACCCTTGAGCCAACTTTGGTATGCACAAAGTCAAATTTTAGGGTTATGTCACCACTAAAATAGAAGAAACAAAGCTTTGAAATGAAATCCACACACAACTTTGTGTGGTATTCATACAAATCCATAGAAAACAAACTAAACTGGGAACAGTGGAATGGAAACAACTGGAAATTATGATCACGAGCCATGGTTGGGGTATAAAGAATCATTTTTCTGCCACCATAGTGAAAATTTAGCACTTTCTTTCATCTTTGCATATTGGTTTGATGCTTCAAACGATGCATTTCTTATATTGAAAAGTGCATTACCTTATTGAGCTTCTCTTTGTTTCGATAATAGTTTAATATTCTCAACTTAACAGGGCCAACCACGTGATGGTGGAAGCTCATTTGGCCCTCCCCCCCCCTCACATCACTCTCAATTCCCCATACCCAATCATATAACATTAATCATGCATTCATCCATTAATAACATATAACATTCATTCATTAACATATAACATTCATTAATTAACATATTCACATTCATTCATTAACATATAATATTCATTCTTTTAGTTTTTACATATTATCAAAAATATGGTTGTCATGATATGATTACAATCACTTTTTGTTGTTTCTTTTTAAAGCTAAAAAATCTGAAGTGGAGTATCATTTTCTAAATCATTTGTCCCCCCTTTAGTTGTTCTACCATCTACTTGTGATCTTAATGTACGCCTAGTCATCTGCTCACGACATGGACGTCGTTGCAAGGGGGGTCTGCTGCAATAACAAAGAAATGTTAAACTGATATGTTTTATTATTATTGTTACAAGTATTTCATTAATTAAAAGAACATTAGAGTGGTTCTCTTTAACTGATGGGTCCACATCATGATCCTGAACTTTTGTTATAGACTCATGCTCAACATGATGAACAACCTCTAAATCTTGATCTGCAGTTGAAACAAAAAAAGGTTACATTAATTAATACACCAATTGAAATTAAATATGTTTAAAAGAACATGAGAGTGGTCCTCTTTACCTGATGGGGCCACATCATGTTCCTGATCATGCTCAAGACGTTGATCATGCTATACATTCTCTAAAGTTGAAACACGAAATGTTACATTAATTAATACACCAATTGCAATTAAATATGCTTAAAAGAACATTAGAGTGGTCCTCTTTACCTGATGGGGCCACATCATGTTCCTGATCTTCTCTAGCCTGATCATGCTCAACATGTTGATCACACTCTACATGCTCTAAAGTACTGGGATGCACACCATGACCTTGATCTGCAGGTTGTGCTCCACCCTCACCAGGCTGCATTCCAATGTCATGTGCAGTATTATCATTGCTTGAATGTTTAAAACAAATAGGCATGTAATTAATTTATGGTGGAAATTAATATTGAATAGATTGCACAAGTATTCAATTTTAAATAAACTTTATTGAGTTTATATACCTACGTGTCAGATGTAGTGGAAGGTTGTGTTTTCCCAATCAAGACTCTTAGGCATTCAATCACGGCTCCATAGCCTTGCTAGAAGGAAATCTTTAGGTCATCTTCTGTGGGAACTTTGTTGAATTCAGAGCCCTACATTTTTGCATAAGATCATGAATTTTTCTTCTATGGTGTGATAAAACCAAAATTGTTTTCAATTTATTATTTGGATACTATATTTCATTTATTGATACTTACAATTCGATGTGGCTAATTTCCTTATAACCACTAGAGCCAAGTTTGTGTTGCGGAGTGTTTTCTAGTCTTTCCTTTGTTGTCTTCAATATAGCCGGGCAGCCCTATGAAGTTTTAAAAGAATATGTTAGATTATGTAAAGAAAGAGTAATCAGTATATAATTACATTGTTGATAGTATCACATACCTTCCTTGGCCCGGTGGTGTCTTTCCTTTTTTCTTTTCAGCCTTCTCCGTTCCATCCAACACCAGGTCCTTCCACTCCCTCTCCAGAATCATGGGGGGGCACTTGTACTCTTTTTTCTTCTCTAAATGTGACCTATATTAATCCCTCACATACTTTAATAGGTACCATCTTTCTTAAGGACCTTGGTTCGGTTGCATGTTTTATCACCGAACAACACAACTAAACAGTTAATGAGCTCATCTTTTAAATCTTGAGTTTGGGCATTCCACCGTGTACGTATGGTGGGCCTGAAGAGCTCAAATGTAATATCACTTATATGTTTATAAAAAACATCATTTCCTGCAAAATGATCATGGGATCAATAGTCTAAAAAGAGCGATCAATAAGTAAATTTCAATTGGATTATATGTGTTGAAGACTTTAGAATTTCAATTATATTAATTTATGGATATATTGTATCTATAACACTACAAAACCATATGCTCTTTTCATTTAGAAATACACATTTATATACATAGATATAGATTTCTTTAATGATATGTTGCATTTATTGTTCTAGGAGAGCATCTAGTAATTGCATTTACATTTTACATTTAAAAATACATATACATACATACATACATACATACATACATACATACATGTGTGTGTGTGTGTATGTATATCATTTATATTCAATGTTCAGAAATAGCCCATTAGGTCTGCACATGGATAAAATTTCATAAAATCAGATCTCACATACATGTTTTGTTGAAACCTAGGCTTGAACCTCTCATTTCACATGCTTTTCTTAACAAAACTATTGAGGACAGCAGCTATACCTTCTTTATTTCTCATCCTATGCCCTATTCATGCATCCCACAATTACAACAATATCCATAGGACCTCTTACACAAGCTACAATAATCACAAAAGAAGTGTAAGAGCCCCTTTATATCATGTTTAAAGCTAGGAAACCCTCAAAAACAGGGTAGCTCAGTTATGATTTGTTGGTGAGTTGTATGGACAAAATCATTAGCACCAGCTCATTCTTGGAGTCTTTTGAAGAAACAAATCCGGTGTGGAGTTAAGGTACAAACCTCATAGTGTCAAGGTGAATGAGGTGATCAATTTTGATTGGCCAACTGATGAAGAGTACCAGAAATGGGAAAATGTATATTTAAATGAGGAAGAGTGAAAAGGAGTAGGCTACTATAGTTGACAAATCAACTATTGCAGTTAAAAAAAAATCTAGTTTTATTTTTTGGTGAAAGTCTAGGCACGGAATTCTTGAAGTTTTTTGTTGTTGCATCAACCATTCTCAGCAGGCACGATGAACAAGAAAATTCTCTGGGGAGATTGTTGTTGTAACAAATTTTTGGAATATCACAAGGCAGTCCAATTGACTAGTGACACGTGTGCTTTCTAGCCCGATGCTTTTTTGCTCCTTCTTTTTCTATAAGGATTTCAAGGCCAGAAGTATAGGTTAGCAAGTTAGATATTTTTAGTCCAAGTCTAGATGAAGTTATGAAACAAATTGTAAAGTCGATGGCTTTAGGAAAATGCAATTTAGGTTTTGAGTCATTTGTAGTAGGTTTTGAGTCATTCTATAGTAGGTTTTGAATTCATGGGGATTTGATGTTTTATATTGATCTTGGAATTTGAATTGATATGATTAATTCAAACTCATGTCTCTCCATTGTACAAGCATATCTGAATTTTGAATAAAATGATCAAGGGTTGTTTCGTTCATCTCACTGTTGTGGTGTGTATGATTCTTGTTTTAGGTTTAATTCAAGGAATTAATTAAAATGCTTGAATGGGATTGTAGGTGGATATGCTATGTATAAGGATTTCATAAGTAGTATTGGGTTAGAATACATATTGATGAGATTGTAAAGTAATGTTATCAAGGATTTTATATGTTATGTGTTAAATTTGTCATAAACCCTTATATGCTTATAAATTTGACTCCTCCAATCGATATATGGCACTGATCTAAGTTGTACTTATTTGTATGGTGCAGTATTTGTTTTTCTTTACCTAGAGCTTGCTACAAATTGCAAATCAATGACTATCTTATACTGTGAAATAATGTTGTAGTTATCTCATGCTTCAACTAGTTGATATTATTGATAAAAAGCCAATTCTATTCGGTATTATCCTATTATGTTGAGCTATTAAATGAGATTATTTGTTGTTGTTAATGTTGTTTATGATGATGGTGCAGAGGTTGTAAATGCATTAAGCGATCACCCTCCTGGGTCTTGCAGAGCCCAAAGTGTAGGAGGTCTTTCAAATCCTCATCAATTGGTTTAGGCCCTTCGAGCTGCCCTTTATTGGAATTGGCAATTCCATAGGTAGATTAGAAGATCAACCTGCTTACAGTAAAAACAACCAACACCTTGCATATGTTTGTGGTGGAGGTATTAAAGGAGAATTGTATGCCTCTATTTCCATTCATTAGATCTACCTTAGCCTAGCATATACTTGCGATAAGTCCACAATTGCTTCAGACTCATGCGATGAAGGCTATGTGTGATGAAATCCTAGACCTCAACCAAGATGTGGGTAGATTATGGGAGTTTTTCCAAGACCTGAGGCTGGTGGATAAAAATGTGAAAGACTAAGCTATTTTATTTTTTGTTTTATCGTATACCATTTTACAAGAATGGGGGTGCCAATGTACGAGAAGATCTTTGGAAACTAGGCATGAAAATTGAAGGTTAAAGATAATGGGGGTGCCAAACTTACAATACTCATTGCCCCTTGGTCATCGATTTTCCCTGAGTTCCCTCAACCTCGTCCTCGGTGCTGGTATTGACCTTGTTTTCACTCCTCTAAACTCTTCCTCAACGTTGATATTGACCTTGATTTCACTCCTCCAAACTCTTCATCGGCGTTGGTATTGACCTTGTTTTAACTCCAAACTCTTCCTCGGCGCTGGTATTGACCTTGCTTTCACTCCTTCAAACTCTTCCTTGGCGCTGATATTGACCTTTTTTTCACTCCTCCAAACTCTTCGTTGGCACTGGTATTAACCTTCTTTTAACTCCAAACTCTTCCTTGGCGCTGGCATTCACCTTGTTTTCACTACTCCAAACTCTTCCTCGACGCTGGCATTGACCTTGTTTTCACTACTCCAAACTCTTCCTCCCGATTAGCATTGACCACATTTTCACTACTCCAAACTCTTCCTTGGTTGCTAGTATTGACCTTTCACTTCTCCAATTTGACGAACTCTGACCTAGTTTCGTTAGGTTTTACAGTATGTTAATTAAATTGAAAATTTTGGTGCCATTTAGCTAGGTTTTAATATTCTACAATATAGTTAAGTATATATTAGCTATATTTTACATAATAAATAATATAATTATTCAGCTTATTATAATTATATATTATATTCTTTAACAAAATTATTAAACACATAAAATTATTATAATTAATAATAAGTATATTTTTATATAATACAAAATATAATTAATATAATATATATTGTAATGAGTAGTATATTAATGTGGGGAGAGAAACTAGAGATTTGATTGGTTTGTTTCATGTCAACA
>VDFB02271358.1:622689063-622798856 GCA_007258455.2 Sequoia sempervirens | reverse complement strand
TGCTTAGCCCATTTTAAAAAACTTGGAAATTGGCCAGCTAGATGTTAGTCCAAGCTTCTTTTAGCCTTACTAGGATGTAATTTGATCGACTCATTATGAATTTGTAGAAGACCAAACTAAATATGAACTAGGTGGTAGTCTGTATATTATAGTTTCCTCACAAGTAGAAATATACAAAACCATAGACTATGAATTATTTACATAGGTTCTGCAAAATTTTGGTGACTTACTCATTTACTAGATATAGATGCATGCTTGGGAAAATTAACTTGAGTAAGAATGCCCATGCTAATAAATTCTATAGGATATCCTTTTTTGTTACAGTCATAAAATCTCATCTTCTTGCCTATAATTTGTTTTGAATTATGTTAGGGTCTTGAATGTAATGGATTACTCATTCCACTACCTTTTGTATTTATTTTAGTGTACCAACTTAGAAGTGTTGGGACACACACTTGCAATTCCAATCCTAGTACCAATTTTGAAAAGGTTTGACATGAATAAAAAATAATCTTGTGTCATATCACTTAAGACCATTTTTCCTCATACAATACACCTAGTAAAATACTATCATGTGGCCCAATAATCAAATGTTTCCATGCCTTACTCACCCAACCTATTCTTTTAAGATTTCAATAATCTATTATATATTGCAAGCAAGAATTTGGAGCCCTTTAAGAAACCATGTTGTGGAGACTAGGTGTGATGGAATAGGAGGTTAGTATTTGTCTATAAAATAGAAAATCCAACAATTTTTTCTACTAAAGGTACAAAAAAACATCATTCAAACGAAACAAAAAAACACTACATAAAGTTGAGATCAAATGTTGTCATGAAATATATATGTCCACTAGGGACACACATAAACATATTATATATCCATGGATTGAATAAACAATCTGGGATAAAATCTACAATGTGAAGAAATCTTACAATGCAATGGGATATTTCCACATAATAGAAACAATTGAGAACTTTATTGCACTCACTTAGAACATACACATCACCAATGTTTGACCAATTGAATGAAACCAACTTGGAAAAGTTATGACTAACTCTACCTAAACAACTAATCATCATTAAAAAATAATTTTAAGATCACTAACACATGAAGAAACCTACAAGGAGATTTTTAGCCCAAATACCCTAAAGATAAACCTAGGAAAGAAACATAAGATTTTAATCATAGGGATCAAAATGAAAAACTAAGCACTCTAATGTATGCTTTGAATATTTCAAATATTTACATTCCATATTGACTGTTTATTTCTTTGAAATTCACACTTGTAATAATTTACTTGCACATCAACTCATGGTGCTTTTGGCCAACAATTTTTTCATTTGTGCATTCTTTTACATGTAATTCTCCCTTCATTTTATGCTATTACACACTCATATATTACCATCATCATCACTAAGCACAACAACTATAGCCTAATGCAATATGAATTAGTATTGATAGTATCTCATTAAAATCTGAACAATGTTTACGAATCTTTATGCTTAAACTAACACATCATCATTCAATCTTGTTTATTTCAACTTCTAAAATGTGTCAAATTTCATATCCTATGACTAATATCTTTGCATTCCTCGCAATTCACTACTTCAACAACTATCCCATTACACCATCCCATTTCAAATGTACATCTAAACACTTCAAAAAGAAAAAATATACCACTCTTTTCGCATACATAAACAATTTTACTTTCAATTGATCTTTCACTACCTTTACTTTAAAATTAATTAAAACCATTACACCACCGACAAAACCTAACACACTGCATCTCCTATTGAATAAAAATGTTAATAAATAATTATATAACCATCATCCTATCCTCACCAAATTAAAAGCTCAATAATCTCTTTCTTACATGAGAAATCTTTGTCCTTGCCTAATAATACTGGGAATATCAAACAAGGAAGCAAAAGCTTGTAGTCTCTATTATGAGGAAAGTCCATGCATAAGTGCCGGAACGTTAAGCACCACTTTAAGGTTTTACTATCTTCTTCTTTTTTACAGGTGAGCATCTGAAATTTCTATCAAGAATAGTATTCTGACTGTCCATGAAATTACGCATCGAGACTCGACCACCTGACTTTGGAACGATGGTCGAGATGGGTACACAAGGTAAGAAAAACAGTATACTCACGTCAAAATGTAATTGGCAGCCAATTTGTGCAACTAACGAAATAAAACGTTAAACTAGACACCGAATCACTGCCGAGTGAGAGAGCTGAACATATATATTTTGAAACATGACCTTGTAGAGAAATGTTAAGAAAGTTTAAGAAAGTTCTTTTAAGTTGACGATGATGAATTGAGTCTACACTTATCCCAGTTTTTGAATAATTTGCATCATCCTCGGTAGTTATATGAGCTACAATAAGATGGAGCTTAATATATTTTCTAACGACGTAGATTAAAGCTGCTTTGAAGGAATTAGCTTGATATCTTAGTACCTTATGAACGGAATCTGGATACAAGTTGTGAAGGACACATTCAATTGGGCTTCCTGCAATTTGTTCGGACTTCCCCGCTACTACCAGTAAGGGGATTGATGTTGCCCATATTCACCATGGAAGTAGCAAAATCACTGAAGAAGGTAAACAAGTTGTTGGAATATGTAATCACCTGAGAATCAGCAGACCCACCATTGAAAAGCTCTTGGTCGGAGTGAAGAAGTCCCAACTGGTTTCTTAAATTTTGGTAGTAATAGTTATCAAAGTTTGTGGGAGTCACTAGATCTAAGGGCGATAGATTGTGATCTCCACCACTGAAAGGGCAGTTAGTCTGGAGAGAGGTGGCGAATAAACTCATGATGTTGGTTTCGTTGTAGATGTGGCTTCTGAAGTTGGTACAACGAGCTTGACCAATCGTATGGGCACCTAAACATCATTATTCAGTCACCTCCGTTAGGCATCAATAGAAGACCAAATTAAAATATTTATAGTCATATTGACTGTTTGAAATTACCTGAAAGCACAATCATGTCCTTGGCAGAAAGACCCTGAGCAGTGAAAGCTGAGATGAGTTCGGTGAGATTCAGTGAGGGAGCTGGAATATCGTTGTTTGCCCCACTTAGGTTTGCTGTTAATGAGTCTCTCCGTCCCAGCTGCACTATCCATGATGGCCCTCCCAACTACCAAGAGGACACACAAAGTAGGTTCTTAATTTTCCATCGTGTTCCTCATACTTACGATCTCTCATTAACAAGCTGAAAAACTATGAGTTCATTTCTAACATAATTTTTCTTTCATTATTGCAATAATCAGACTAAAAAGGTCCTCTAAATGTTATTGTACCACAGTTTATCAAACTTAATTTGATTTTTTTAACCATAGACAATGTACTTTTCAAACAAAACCCAATCGTCCATGTAAATGCTTTGAAAAAAATAGACCCAATAAATTCGAGGACTTCAACGAAATTAAAGAAGAGTAGTTACTGCGACAACAGAATCACGAGCAGCAATGGCAAGAATGTCTGCACAAGACACAACTCCACTGCATATTGCCTCGACTTTTGATTTAATGGTGTCGATCACGTCGAATCCTCTTAGCGAATTGTTATTAGGAACCGCAGTCTTTTCTCCAGTTATGGTCGATGAGTCATCCAACAGCACCGACCCATCACACCCCTGAGAAATGAAATTAAAAGTGGTTTACCAGGACCAGGAGAGTTTTAAATGGAGCAAGAATATAAGACAAAGCATGATGCAGAATTAGATGAAAATGTTAAGAAGATTTGAAATTCTTACGTTAACAAAGCAGTCATGGAAGTGAAGGCGGACCAACGATGCGCCCATTCGTCTTTCGCTGGCGACTGCAGCTGTCACAGCAGCTTTCACTGTTGGCAATAGAAATGGACAAGTTCTACTGTAAAACATCGAACTGAGTTGCCCATTCACTTTACTCAAACACAACAAAATCCATGCAATACATGCAATCAGAGTACCAGTCCTCATGATTGATTGCTATGCAACTCAACGAACAAATAGCACTAATTAGGCTTCTCAGTGGACAATGCAGGAAACTGTGGCGTAGTGAGTTTTGGGGAGCATTGGCTTCTTATTGTCGCTGAAAAACCTGATACTTCCTTTATGCTAAGGTCGTAGCTGACACTGATAGATATCAGTTTCCAAGTTTCTTTATTTTTTAATCTTATTGGGGCGGTTGACAAGCAGGGCAGGTAACATAATTCAAATGCGTTAGCCCACACGTTTCTACCACCGCCTACAATACCCTGCAATAAAGATGACCAGTCTCTGTAATGGTTATTTCCTCGATGGGTAATCTAGAATTTTAAATTTATTGTCTACGTGTGTTCAATGGCTCTAACCATTCTGAGTTAAACAAAACAAATGGAAACAAAAAAAACCCTTAAACAATTTGGATCTTTCTTATTTTTAATATTAATCTTACATATACATAAGTTAATAAGTATACCCACATACTCCTCTATTCCTCAATCTGTCTGTGTGTGTGAGCACTTGATCTCTCTCTAACCAATAAAATGGTTTTGGATGAGACTATCTTTCATTCAATTGGTGTTCCAGCATTTAAAAATGGGATATGTTGAATCTTATCTTTAAAGGTTCAATACGCCTGTGTAAAGTATGTTGTTGTGTCGGTTGTGAAGAGGATTATAATCAAATTTGAACTCTCCACCCGTTTATTCAAACATGGAACTTTGTCATCTGTATTCTTAATGCGCAATTAAATATTATTTTGTCAACTTGTTTCTTATTAATATCGAAAATGCAACTTACCAGAGATAAGCTCTCCCATCGATGATTCGCTTGTCCAAGGATCTATCGTTGTCTCCGCTAGCTCATTACTTTCTTTCATGAAGGTTGTGCGCTTTACCTGTATCCCATTACAAACTTGGTTGTTAGTTTAATGGCGAAATTTGCATTACCATCCAATTTTTAATGCAGTTTTGGATTATAATGATTTAGAATAATTTAGTATAATTATATTGATAAAATATATGTTTTTGTGTAAAGTGAAGTTTTTTATTATATTTTTTTATTTACACAGTCTTTTTATATAATTCATTTTATCAATATGTTTTTTTGTGTGTCATTTATGCATCTATTTTTAAATTTTTCTCTTGTATATTCATTCTCCATTTCTATTTTAATACTACTTTATTTTGTCTCAATCTCATTTCATGTGAGACTAACCCAAAATTAAAAAATATAAATTTTGAATGCTTGTCTATACGAGATGATTCAATAAGCATTTCTTCTATATTAACTATTATGTTTTGGTACTTAAAAATATTTAACGTGTATTTTTTATTCATCCAAATATTTGTTAATAATCTTATATTTTACAAGGAGTGTCATTTTAAGAATATTTTTATTTAGACCACTAAAAGGAACCTTATCCTACATCATCATTCTAAGAAATTTATATGATTGATAAGAGATGTCTTCAATCATTATTATAACCATAAAGTTAGTCTAATCAAAGGACTTGGACTACGAAAAAACAAACTTTGTGATCTAACAATCTCACCAAAGTATTTTTAAATATTGTAACTCATTGATAGAGTACATGCAAGGGAATGGGGAGGAAAAGGAAATCTTAAGTGACATTTTAACATCTAAACTTGAAGTTCAATGAGAAATTTGAATTATACACACTCAAAATTTGAAGATGTGATTACAACAAGAATAGTAATGTTTAGAATCATATTTCTAGACATGAAATTCTTTTCATGAAATGGTGAATATTAAGAGGATCAAACATTGAGAGAATACAATGGTGGTTATGTTTATTCATCAAGACAATATAATATACCATTAGGCTTGACCACCTTCCCATCTGAATGCTAAAATCATATGATCAGTTAGATATTTTCTTTCTCATTTTTTATTCACATTCTTATTTTCAAATTAGACACATCTTAGAAAATAAAACACTAAGCATGCTCTCTCTTAATTTTGAGAAAAAAATATCAAAACTAATTTATCCTTGCAATGTGTAGAATGAAGTATAGGAGGTGAGAATATATTATCTTTTTCAAGTTTTGATGAGTCAATATAAAATTAAATCTAGGAAAAGAAATACATGTGGTTTTGTTGTATAAAAAGGAACAAACATAAAGTAATTAATGATCAAAACTAATATATATAGACTTAAGGAAAAAAATATAGCTAGAAAGATAAGACAAATATTGACATTGTAGTGGTGTTACCACATAATCTTATTCTAACATACATGAAGGTAACAAAGTGAAAAGTTAACATTTGTATGTTTTGTGTAAAACATGTATCTTCAACTCTCTTTGTAGGCCCACTCTTCAAGCTTAGATATCTAAAAAATTTAAAAGCCCCAACGGATGTGAATTTCAATGCACATGAATATGAAACATACTCTTGAACATATAAAATAGGTATAATATAATGTGCTTGTGTTATACATGAGCATGTTTCATTTTTATATGCAAAAAGTAGCATAATGTCCATCAAACCATAATTTTTTTTATTTTTATTTTTTTGCCACATTTCAATCCTACATAGTATTTTAGACATTTTTTATGTCAGTAATATACTACCTTTTTTTTTCCATATATGCCTAACATTTGAATACATTTTTTTTTTTTAAAAATTCCTTATACTAATTTACATTTTATAATTATAGGTAGAAATTTATTGAAACATCAAAAATTTGGAAATCTTAAATCAAAGAGAAAAACAAAAGGAACAAACAAACATTTTGCAAGCAAGAAACCCAAATTTACAAGGAAAGATATACCATTTTTTTCTAAATGAATCTAATATTGAAATGATACTAATCCACTAGATACATTATTACATCAACTATTTAAGTAGTCAAACAAATAAATTTTACTTAATTAGATGTTTAAGTGGAACACTAAACTAAGTAGAAAACCCTAATCAAAGTCAATAACAATGAACTATGGACATTCACTAATAGACTTCCATGAAAGAAAAATTCATAGTTGGGACATTTATTAGCAAGAGGGTTCTCTTTAATGATGTTGTTCTGTCTACACAAGGGGAAAAAAATTAGTTTGAGGCTGCTAGGGATTAGAAAAACTAAGAAACTAACCCTAAGAAGAGGAGAGAGGATCTCTCTCCTTGAAAGGTATGAAGGTCCTTTCATGGAATGTTAAGGGCTTAAACACCCCTAACAAGTGACACTTGATTAAGAATAAATTAGAAAGTTCACGCATGGATATATTGATGTTACAAGAAACAAAACTCTTAGAATCTCTTGCTAAAGATATTTTTAGTTCTTGGTTTCAATGGAATTTTCTCTCTGTGGCTGCCAATGGTGCCTCAGGTGGGGTTGCTATTGTTTGGGACCCTAGATAGTGGATGTAGTTGCTTTTCATCAGTCTAAAAATTGGATTGGGACTCAAGTGACTTGTTTATATTTTGGTAACTACTACATAAAGAGATAGGCCTGAAATCAAATTGTAGAGAGACTTGACATATTTTTGTTGTCAGATAACTGGCTTTCCTCCCTATATGAATTCTTCTCTGTTATCCATCCAGTCACAAATTTGGACCACTTTCCAATTTCTCTTTCTTTTTTCCAAAATAGGCCTTTGATAAAATGGCCTTTCAAATTTGAGGCCATGTGGTTTAGGGATTCTCAATTCATCTCCCTTATTAGGGATTGATGGCTTTTAGGCCCTTTTATCAAGGGTTCCAGAATGTTTCAACCAGTCACCAAGTTAAAAAATTTAAGGGAAAAGATAAAGGCATGGAATGTCAATCACTTCAAGAATGTTTTTGTGGAAAAAAGTAGAGTAGAAAAGGAGTTATCAGATTTGTATGAATTTATCATAAAAAATGGAATGGATGTTTCTTCCTTTGACAAAGAGAAATCTTTAAAGTCTGAGTTGGATGAAGTTTTGTGTAGAGAATAAGTCTATCAGCAGAAAAAGTCTAGAGAGCTTTGGTTGAAGGATGTGGATAAAAATACCAAGTTCTCCCATGCTTCAACAAAGATAAGAAGGCAGCTAAACAATATTTTGTCTATTCAGGAGGAGGGTGGTGTCTCCTAGCTCTTTCCCAAGGAAGTTCTTCCATTCATTCCATGAGTCTAGACTACAACCCTAGTTTAATTTCAAATGAACATAACAATATGCTCATGAGTAAGTTCACATTAGAAGAGGTCAAAAGGTGGTTTTTTCAATGGGTTCAGGAAAAGCACCCGACCTTGATGGTTACACAGCTCTTTTCTTTCAAAAGTGTTGGGAGTTTGTAGGCAAAGATGTTTTCCTTGCAGTTGAAGAGTCCATAAAAAAAGGAAACATCTTGAAAGAAATCAATAACCCTCTCATTGCATTCATCCCGAAGAAGGCCTACCTAGTATCTTTTGTTGATTTCAGGCCTATCTATTTATGTAGTACTTTGTATAAGATTTTCACCAAAGCCATTTCTATTAGATTGACCACTTTGATTCCATTGAATAATTTTGAGGAACACGAGGGTTTTGTTCTAGGTAGAGAAACGATAGATGGTGCCATCTTTGCACATGAGGTGTTATATTCTCTGTAAGAAGAAAATACTTAAGTTGTTATTCTAAAACTCAACATGTTGAAAGCATATGACAGGGTGAATTGGCATTTTTTGTTGCCAGTTTTGAAAAAGTTTGGTTTCTCACATAAATGGTGTAAATGGATTCATTTGTGTATATCAGGTACATGCTTCTCAATTTTAGTTAATGGGGCTCCATGTGGTCACTTTTATGCCATCAGGGTATTAGATAGGGGGATCCTCTTTCCCCCTTATTCATTCTCATGGTCAAGGGTCTCAGTCATGCAATCTCTACAGCTAATGGAAATAACCTTTCGAGAGGTGTGAAATTGTAAAATTTCTCTTGGCAAATAACTCATTCACTTTTTGTAGATGACACTTTTCTATTTGGAAAAGCCACATTATTAGAAGCCAAATCTATGCAGAGTGTCTTGTCAATTTACTATATGTTTTTGGGACAATTCATGAATAAGGAAAAATCTAAGATCTTTTTTTTCTGAATGTGAATCCGATGGTACAAGGTAGGATCTTAAGATTTTGGGGTTTCAAGATGGAACAACTTCCTTGCATATATTTGGGAGTACCTTTTTTCTTTAGAAGAGGGAAGCATGACTATTAGGACAAGGTCATTTTATCTATTTCCAACAGAATTTTGACTTGAAAATCAAAATGTTTATTCCTAGTAGGGAAATTTGTCATGATCAAATTTGTTCTTCATGCATTGTTAATATGTCTAATGTCAGTGTTGAAGATTCTAAAAGGGAAATCACATGAGTTGCAAAAGGTTTTTAGGGACTTCTTATGGGTAGAAAATGTTAAGGCCAAGAAAAAATTACCTTTGGTTGCTTGGGAGAATGTCTACCTTCCAAAAGAATTTGGGGGGGAAAACTTGAGGGACATGATTCTTCAGAATAAAGCTTTAGGGTCTAAGCTTTTGTGGATGATTTATCAACATCTAGATGCCAAATGGTGTTAAGATATGCGGTATAAATACTTGGACTCCTTGGAAAGATAATGGATATTCACTCTGAAGAACCCTCCAACTGGTTCCAAGGTTTGGATCTTCATTATTTCTTGTATAATACTCATTCTCCCTCACTTGTCATGGGTGGTCCACAATGGTAGGAAAGCCCTATTTTGGGACGATACTTGGAATGGGCATCAACCTCTTTGGTCTTTTAGGAAATGGAGTGTTATTGTAGTTACCTTGAAGAGGTTTTGGGGCTATAAGGTGAGGGATTACTTGGATCTAGATTATTCCTCCTCTCCTCCCATAGCCAAGTGGAGATCTTTTGATTTTCTACCCTTCACAAAAGCTTTGAAGAACACCCTCTACAAAGAATTGGAGACTAGGAGAATATTTTCCTTAGATTAGGAAGATGAGATTGTTTGGAAAAAATCCAAAACTGGTGCTTACATGTTGCAATAAGGTTATATGTGTCTTGTTGAGGCTGAGAAGTCTTTAGATTGGTTGCATACTCTTTGTTGGGGTCCTGTTGTGCTCCCTAAGGCAAGAGATTTCACATGGTTTCCATTGAAATATAAAATCCTAAGTAGTATGAGGTTGGATCATTTAAGTATCACTCCACTCTTTCCTTGTCTTCTTTGTGGTAAAGCATATGAAGGTATTGATCACTTGTTATCTTGTGACTTTGCACAAAGATGTTGGGGTTGGTTGTTAAGTAATCTGGGTTGGTATGGGCTCCTTTGGGGCACTCTCTTGTAACTTTTTCAATATTTTCCTTCCCTTTTCAAATCCTTCTTTTAAACTTGCATTTGGAATGTTATCCCATCTATTGTAATATGGAATATTTGGCTTGAGAGAAACAATATAATCTTTAGGAAAAATTATACATAAGTTAATTAAAGATAATTCTAAGGATTGAAGCTTTGATTTCTTAGTAAGTGATGTCTTTTTTCTTCAAATGGCTGCATAATTTAAACTTTTTCTCTACTTGGGATGCTTGGTTGCTCAATAATGGTCCCTTCTTAAGTCGCCTCCTACCCATGGTTCGACATAGAACTAGAAATTTGTTATAATGGGAAATTTGGTTAAGTGATCCCCCCTTGTTTTGGCTATGTAAATTTGAATTTTGACAGAGCTTCTCATGGTAACCCTAGAACTTCAAGGGCATGGGTGGTCCTTAGAGATCATAAAGGTTTTTTTGTCAAGGTTACCATCAATCCTTGACTATTGGACCTAATAATGTGGCTGAGTTTTCTGAATTGATTATTGGTTTGGAACTGGAAATTAATAGTAATGCCTCTCATATTGTAATTGAAGGAGATTCACAAATTGTTACTGTAAGAGAGGTGAACCAACCATGTTCAAGTCCCTAGGTCATCGAGAGCCAAGAGTGGAATACTGCCCTAACTTACCTTAGCTTAAACGGGTGTTTGGAAATGAAGGAGGAGAATGAAGAGGACTATAAGGTCCTTCAATCAATCTGCAGACCCAAAACTCAAAATGGGGCTAGGAGAGCCAGTTTTCAGGTTCTACAGTCTGCCTCAAGTAGCTCTCTACCTGAGGATGAAAGCACAGTTCTAGGACGACAACATTGCACGATGGCATCTCTCAGGTGCGAGGGCATAAGTACAACCAAAGTACCAAAAAGATAATGCAAACCAGTAGAAAATAGATTAGCGACCTAGCTAATGGTTTTTAGGAGAATAAAACAACACTATGAAATAAGAAATTATATACAATCGAATATGATAAATCAAGTAGATTAAATCTAGGGTGATAAGAATGATCTTACAAAAGAAAGAGGAAAATTATTGGGGGCATGTATAGGGGCTTGCCTTAGTCAGACCCCCATTTTAGTGTTTCCACCTCCATAGGCAACCAAGATAGAGATAATGGAGAAAAAGTATGATAAAGGAGAATGAAAGTAAAGATAATAACACTTCAAAACAGTATTATGCTACTCAACCAAATCATAGAGGGGTATGTGCACGATCATCATGGAAAAAAGAGGCCCTTAAGTGGCAAAAAATTCAAAAAAATTAGAGTTAGCCAACTTGACATAAAAATTTGAATAAGTTATCTATATTATTTCAAAAATATGTAAGAATAGAATCTGTAGCAAATTGAATGTAGTTTCTAAACTACTAGGTTTGTTTAAAAAAGAAAAAACTATTTGGTGAAAATTTGAAATTTCAATCAGTGGTACTTAAATTTCAGGGAAAAATAAGTAGGTGTCTATCTAACCACCTTAACCACAATTTAAAATGATAATATTTTTTTTATAATATTTTAGATATAAGTAGAGGACTCATGGCCCGATGTGATGCATATTTTTTTGTAATTTTTTTCCAAGTAAATGATTAATTATGATTTTTTTATTACAACTTTTTAAAAAATATAAAAACTTCTATGTCTGACCACCTTAAATTGGTCAAAACTTCATGAAATTCAATTTTTTATATTTTTAATCCTATAGTATGCAAAGCATAGAATGTGACACATGTTTTGGATTGAAAAAATGTGATACCATTTGAAAGCTACATATGTTTTTCAATCAGCCTATCAATCAGGAGTTTAGTCATAATTTGAATAGAAAATGAATAATAATTACTTATTAAATTCAATGTAAAGCATAATTTATATTGGTGAAAAGTTGAGAATATCCTTTAAAAACCCTTTTCGTTTCATCAATTTTGGGTAAAAAAATAGTCATTAGCCACATACCCATCATATTGCCACTTTTTGGCCCATCGTGATCCTGCACATACCCAAAGGAGAGGAGTGAAAAGCTTATCACCTCCACCAAGAGCTCACTAGCTAATGAAGGAGAAAATGAGAGGACTCAAGCCCCTACTACAATGGTGTTGTTCCACAGTTGCTCTACGGAGTTGATGGAGTGTTGTTACTACTATTATCGAGTTCAAAGTTTTGCTTGAGAGTTGAGAGTGAAAGAAATGAATGCTAGAAGGTTGCTTGATCTTGTGAAGAAGATGGATTGAATTCTTAGAGGATCAAATGAAGGAATGAAGAGTTAATTTGAAGGGAGAATGAGAAAAATGACCATATTCAGGTTGGTTGGTCGAAGAGGGGCATTACAAATCAACCCCAATGTGAAGTGTAATGCCTCTAAAGGCTTCTGATGCAAGAATTTGTCAAGGACATAAGTGCGCCACACGGATGTCTGCACACCATGAGGGTGTCCCTGATAGTTATTCTTTTGCTAATGTACAAAATAGATGCCAAGTGGAACAAAGGTAGTGGAATGATGTGGATTTTCTCCTTCAAATTTGGTTTTCTAAGGTGAAGGAATGTAAAAAGGGGAATTTTCATATGGGGTGTAAATTCACTCCTATACATTTTTTCTCCACTTTAGCGAGTGCGAATACTAATGAGTGCTTAGGTAAAGTAGATTAGAGAAGTAGTAAAGTTAGAAATGTATACCTGAACTATCGAGGAAGCAGACTGTGATCTGGAAAACTTGAGAGCATAGGATAAGTAAAGGAATTCATAGGTATGTAGAACTATGAAGCCAAAGAATGAAAGTGTCTTATAGGCTAGTAGACCTGCAAGGAGGAAACCCCCAAAATCTCTCACATGAAGGAAGCCCCAAGAAGAAAGTGCCTCACAGGCCCACAGATTTACAAGGAAGTGTCCCCCAAGATCTCTCACATGGAGGAATCTAATAAAGCACCCTATAGACCCATAGACCTATAGGGAGGGTGTCCTTCAAGATCTCTCACATGAAGGAAACCCAAGAAAGCACCCTACAGACTCGTAGACCTACAGGAAAGGTATCCCCCAAGATCTCTCACATGGAGGAAACCCAAAGAAAGTGCCCTACAGACTCACAGACCTATAGGGGAGCCGCCCCCAAGATATCTCACATGGGGGAAGATTAGAAGAAGTGTCCTATAGGCTCATACACCTATAGGGAGGTATCCCCCAAGATCTCTCACATGGAGGAAACCCAAGGAAGGGGAATTCTTAGAGTCAAAAAGCGACTTTACAGGGGCACCCATAAAGCGACATGTTTACCCACAGATAGAACATGTCAAAAAGCGGCCATGTGGGAAAGTAAGCGGATAGTCTTGTAGACCATCAACAAGTTGGAAAAATTTCAAAGGGGTCCCTTGGGAACTTGGCATAAAGAAGGGGTCCACTCAAGGGATGTGTTGTTCGAAAGTATGGAAGATATGTTTCTTTCTCGAATCCATTCATCATTAATGAATCCTTTTGAAAGATGTTCAGTTCATCAAGGAATTTGAAAGGAAGAATATGCCCCCACACGAGGTGAAAGGTCAAAGTTTTTCCCACTTCAGAGGAAGGTTCTCAAGTTCTTTCTTTATCAACCAATGATGAAGGAAACATGTTCCATTAGGGTTTAAAGTTGAGAATGTGATTCTTGAAAAGAAGTTTGTGAATATTCTTGAGAAAATATTCGTTGGAAATGAATGAATTTTTTGAAACTCAAACTGTTATAGAAGTGGCGTTGCCACACATGGGAGGGAAAAATCAAGCGAAGAAGAGAGAAACATAAAGGAAAAGAAAAAGAGAAAAGATCACACGAACAAAGGGCATAGGGGTAGCCTAATATTTTGAGGTTAGAACTACTCATAAATATATATATGTATAGTAATAGTATATAAAATGAATTTTCATCAACCCCCTACTATATCAGACCATGTGAAGAATGCACAAGAAGACAAAGTAAAAATAAAAAATTGGATCAACATGGAAGGGAAGCCTAAATTCCCCCCTGCTTTGCATCATCCCCAATTTACCGAAAATCAAGTCACAAACATGGAAGAATGATGATACAAATAGAGGAATGTTTATGACACAAAATCCACACATGTATCCAAGAACCAATAAGGGTGACAAGGGTCATCTAGGAACACATAGCACAATCATGGGGGAACACATCACAACACACACACACATCTAATCTAAAGATAAAGGAGAGGCCTCCCCCTAACACTAATCAACCAAGAGGACATTCGCTTCCCACTCTAGATCATCGTAGGGGGGAGGAGGATGATCCTATAATGGTGGAATGTTAAGAGGAGGAGCATCTAACCCTCCCTCAATAAGTGCTAAGGAAGAGGGCCCCACAAGGTCCTCTCCACTAAGCTCTTGTGGAGCTAAGGTCAACAATTTTGTGAAGATCTCCAACAAGGCTAGAACATCATCCAGAGAGTTAAACATGCACTTTTTACATGATTTCCATGTCTCACCTCAATGGATAGAGAAGGTTCTGCCCAAGATTCACTGCTAGGCTTGTCGAGTGATTCAAGAGTGCTGAAGAACTCAGGGGAAGCTAGGACTGGTTCCATCACAAGGACAAAACATGTCAGTGCAGGAACACCTTTGGGAGAAGGTGGGCTCCTCTTGCATCCTCTATTGCCAAAAGGACCACTCTCTACCTTCTACTTCATTGAAGGAGGCGAACTCCCAATAGACGAGACAAGAAGTGCAGAGGAAGAGCAGGAGTTAGATACGACCAAATTTTTTATCATATCTATGGGTTTTAGGAAAGGGACATCAACAGAGGTGGCTCCACTGAAGGAGCTATGAACACCTGCACCTTTTTAGGGTTAGGTACATTCATGCTCACAACAAAATCCAGAAGCAATACGAAGCTAGACTGAATGAAAGTAGAGGGGAGGAGAGAGGAGAACATGACAGGAGGCCCTGATATAGGGGTGGTTGACTCCTCTTCCTTCCTTTGTAAGGCAACCTACTTAGCCATGAGAGCCTTTCGCTAATGCTTGCACTCGGGCACAATGCAGTTTCTGTGACTCTTTGAACTTGAGATTCGAGGGTGCGAAGGAATAGAAGGCTCCTACTCAACCATGGGAGTGTCCACTACAACCATTTCCGGCAGAGGAACAGACTCTTAAATGGGAGTAAGAGGAGCAAGTTGAGAAGTAGCGAGAGGAGTCGAATCAAGTGCCTTGGTAGTAGGCATCTTCCCATTTACTACTTTGGAAGTAGGGGTGGTAGGAGGCCACAGAGGTCGAGACATGGAGGATTCCCCACGAGGACCCTTCTTCCTATTATATCGAATGGGCCTAGGCTCTATGGGAAAAATAAGAAGTTCAAATGCAGGACGCTTGGGCTTTCACCAAATGGGCACCATAATATTTTCTTGCAAACATGGAATGAAATTTGATGGTGCCTTAGTGAGGTGAGAGGAAGCATAAAGTTGAACAGTAGAAGAGGAAGGGGGATCTTGGGAACGCTTCTCTTCTTCTCTTCTACATGACTTAGCGGCATCACTATCAAATTTTTGACAAGCCCTATGTGAAATAGCATAAGGTGACTAAGAGTATCTCACTTTCAGCCTTAGGTGCCCTTTCTTATAATTTGGATACATTCATTACAAGATGTTTGTCCTAGGTGAGAGAGGACCAGAGGGTGAAAACCAAGAGTAATCCAAGGAGTAGATACCATGAGAAACCTATGGTTTATAATTGGTGTCATTAATCACATGCACGAAACCCCCGTGGATAAATTTTAAACACTTGTGCACGACCGAGGATACTGCATTCATATCTACCAACCAAGGGATACCCAACTTCACTCTATAACGAGTTCAGACCTAGGGATAATGTTGAACAGAATATTCACGGTTTTAGGTCCAACCAAAACTGACAAGGAAATACTACCCAAAGGAGGCACGAAAAGTCTGTCATGTGTGCAAATGGTACTCATATGTGCATCGTACCCATCTTTTTGCAAGAAGTTGATTAGCATGATCTCCTTAGTTATGATGTTTACTTGAGATTTCAAATCAATGAGAACACCTGATACGATGTTTCCATTGATTCGCATAGGGATGTAGAGAGGAGATGGTTCCCTATTAAAAACCATCGACAGGTCCTATGAAGTGAAGGTTATACCAGCACCATTTCTCACAAGCTGTATAGAGGGGATATGTTGATGCAGGAAGGAGGCCATTACACACACTAGATGATACTTTCATAGAATCCCTAAAAGGTTAAAGGATAAGATGGTGACTCAATTAAGGTTTCGTTATGCAACACCTTTGGAACCTTCAGACTACACCTACTAGGGGTTGCAGGTTGGGTTGTCAGGACAAAGCCTAACAACACTCACACCTACAACACTCGCAGAATACGAGGAAATGAGCTTTCAGTATCACAAAATGGAACCAAAATGGTTCACATCGGGTTCACCAAAAATGTAAGAGAGGGGAACCAAACACGTTCAAGGCCCCAGGTCACTGAGAGCTAAGAGCGGAAGGTTTCCCTAACTTACCTCAGCTTAAAGGGGTGTTTGGAAATGAAGGACAAGAATGATGAGGACTATAAGGTCCTTCAATCACCCTGCAGACCCAAAACTCAGAATTGGGCAATGTGAGTTGGTTTTCAGGTTCCACACTATGCCTCAAGTAGCTCTCTACCCAAGGATGAAAGCATGGTTCTAAGATGACAGTGCAATGCACTAGCATCTCTCAAGTGCACTGGCATCTGTATGACCATAGGACCAAAAGGATAATGTGAATTGGTAGAAAACAGACTAATGACCTAGGTAATGGTTTTTAGGAGAATAAAACAACACTATGAAATAAGAAATATACAATAGAATATGATAAAGCAAGTAGATTAAAGCTAGGGTTACAAGATTGATCTCACAAAAGAATCTATTTTCCAGCTAGCTCTAAGTACACTTCCACCTGCACACAAGAAAGAGGAAAATTGTTAGGGGGATGTATAGGGGCCTACCTCAGTCAGACCCCCGCTTTGGTGTTTCCACCTTCATGGAAAACCAAGATAGTGATAATGGAGAAAAAGTATGATAAAGGAGAATGAAAGTAAAGAACACAATAACACTTCAAAATAGTGTTATGCTACTCAACTAAATTGTAGAGGAGAGGAGTAAAAAACTTACCACCTCCACCAAGAGCTCACTAGCTAATGGAGGAGAAAATGAGAGAAATCAAGCCCCTACTGCAATGGTGTTGTTCCACACTTGTGCTACGGAGTTGATGGAGTGTTGTTGCTACTGCTATGGAGTACAAAGTGTTGCTTGAGAGTTGAGAGGGCAAGAAGTGAATGCTATAAGGTTGCTTGAGCTTGTGAAGAAGATGGATTGAATGCTTAGAGGATGAAATGAAGGAATGAAGAGTGAATTTCAAGGGAGAATGAGAAAAGTGGTCATATTTGGGTTAGTTGGTCGAAGAGGGGTGTTACAAATCAACCCCAATGGGAAGTGTAATGCCTTTGTAGGCTTCAGATGTAAGAATCCGTCAGGGATGTAAGCATGTTGCATAGACGTCTGCTCATAGTGCAGAGGTCCCCAATAGTTATAATTCTATCAACACACAAAACAAATGCCAAGTGGAATGAAGGCAACAGGCTGCTATGGATTTTTGGCTTCAGATTTGGTTTTCTAAGGTGAAGGAATGTAAAAAGGGGAAATTGCATAAGGGGTGAAAATTCACTCCTATACAGTTACTTCTACTCTATCTAAAAAGGATATTGGTGCTTGGCACCTCAAGTATTTGCTTCAACATGCTCTCTCTCTCTGCTCCAAAAGTTCTCATATTTTCATATCCAACACTACTACAGGGAGGAAAATTCAGTGGCTCATAAGCTGGCCAATATGGAAACTGATTCATCTCATTCTTTCACTTCCTTCTCACATGTTGATTTACAAGATTTATTGGACTAATGTTTCTTGGTTTTGGTAGTTCCTCTAGCTCTCTTGTTCTTTGATGATAGCTATGGTGTTCATGGAATTGTAAGTTTTGGCTTTGGTTGGTAGTCCCTCAGATGCTTATTCTATTTGATCATTTTGATGTCTCCACTAGTTGCCTATGATGGTCTCTTCAACATCTTAGTGATTATTCTTGTATCTAAAAGTTTCCTTTTGAACAGTCTTCAAGATGTTCCAAGAATGTGTAATTTGGATGGTCTCAATGATGTCCTTGTATTGATTAATCGGATGGTCCCCATGCGATCCTTGTATTAGTTGAGTTGGATGGTCTACATGACATCTCTATTTTTCTTAATCAGATGGTCCCCATGATGTCCTTGTATTGATCAATTAGACAGTCCCCATGATGTCCTTATATTGTTTCAATCAGACGATCTCCATGACATCCCTATTTTTCTCATATCGGATGGTCTCCATGATGTTTGTGGTATTTTTTATGGTTGAGGTGGCTCTAGGATAGTCTCCTTGATATCTAGTTGCCTTGTCCTTCTTTCTATGTTGGCATTTGAGTGGGATTCCAGGTTTCATGTCCTTTCTTATTGAGTTGGAACCTCATATTGGTTCTGATTGGAAGGCTTCATTGGTTTGGTACTTTGGCTCTTTACTCTTGCCACAATGGTCTTTTTGATGTCATTAGCTTTCTTAGTTGGCATGATTGGTTTTATGTTACAAGTAGTATATCTTGTATGGTTTGGACCTCGTCACTTGGTTAGGCATGATATTTTGCAAGATTTCCTATTTAAGGATTGGCCTTTGGTGGTGTAAGTGGTTGCATTGGTTCCTTTCAATGGTCATTTTAGTGATATCTCCCTTCATTGGTGGAATGCTCATTGCTCGATAGGTGTACTATGCTTGTGTCACAGTCCTCTCATTTATTGTAAATTGGCTTTGGGTTGTGCGAAGGATTTTGGGAATTCTTATGTGCTATTTTTTACATGTATGAGTTTTTAATGGCGATCATTTTTTCCTAGGGTGGTATCATATTCTACTCTTTAAATGTATTTCTTGGAAAGCATTTGTTCTACATTTTTGTTTGGGATGTTTATTTCTACTTTGCAAGGTTGTGGCTCATTATTTTCCATCTCTCTGCTCTCTTCTCTTGGGCCTCATTATGGATAGTCTTTTATGCATTTACATCCCTCCCAGGTACTTGGAAGCCTGTGTTCACTTCCATAGTAGTGAGGAATTAATTCAGACTGCTTTTCTAGTGCATTGCTCACAGGTGGAGAAGGCAATTTTCAAGGTTTTAAATAAAGAGTGGCTTCAAATCCATCCAATTTCTTTTTCTCACAAATTAGCATCTCTATTTATATGCAACTTGATGGAATCTTGGTGCAACGAAACTATGAAATTCATTGCCAACAATTTCCTTTTGCCTCACGTCTGCCCAATGCATTTGCTTGAATCAGATTTGGGAAATTATGATTTGAGGGTAGGCTCTAATTTAGTGGTTGGGATTTTCTGTAGGGAGTCTCTATTATCATCTATTGTTTTGCATTCCTTCCTAACTGGCATGGTGTAGGATTTAGTGGCCTCTTGCTCTTCATGGTTCAAGGCTCAAATTTTACTTTTGTGTCTGTCCTTAGGTTATTGCTTTGCAAAAAAATTAAAATCTCTTTTCAAGGCTATTCAATTCTTGTTCATGCATGCACTTGAGGATCCATTCTATTTTCCCTATTTTGCACCCCCCACTGATCTTGCTTCCTCAACCAAGAGTGGGGTATAAATTTTTTGGTCTATATGCAAAAAAATTTACTTTTGTTACCACGAACTTCAACTACTCTATTTTTTATCTACTTTGATCTTACCTTTTTTGTTTTGTATGGTGATCATCGGCTCAATTTGGGCTTTTGTAATTTATTCTCTTTGTAGGGTTTGTTGCTTATCTAGTGCTTGTAGATCAATTGCACCCCTACTGTATGTAAATCTCCTTTTTCAATCAATACAATCTTTATAGTGGACTTTCCACTATTACTTTAAAAAAAATATCATCTAATGAAAGAGACACTAAATTCCTCAAGTATAATTTAGTATGTCCCACTTATTGGTCAACCTTATCTTTTTTCTTGAAATCATATTTTATTGAAAGTATATTAAAATTTTGATCTAAATGGATTGTGTTTACCTCAATCTAAGGGTTTAATGGGGTTTGGTCAAACTCCCTTAGGTTAAATATACTAGGCTTAAATCAAATCCATGGTGAAGTTTCCATAGCTCCAATTAGCATTCTTACCTTTAAGTATGACAAATGGTGGCATATGAAGACACTCTTCTGCAAGTTGATGTTGTCCTTATCATTAGTGGATTATTTGGCTTCTAAGCTCACAAATCTATTTAAGCTTGTTCTTAACCACCATTGATGTTAAAGATAACCTTAAGGAATAAGAGGAGAGCATACATGGCCTAATATATTATTTATAAAAGTACAATATAAGTAACTTTTGTTCAAGCTAGCAAATTATTAGTGCATCATATATACAAAATGGATTAAAGATTCCCAATGCTTAGCTTATAAAAAGGTTCAACTAAGAACTCCTCATATTATACCAAAAGGTATGTGAGGCCCAATTTCATGAAATTAGGGACCTTATAGTTTGTGATTAGGGTCAAATAAATCCTCACTTCACTACATCCTCTTGCATAAGAGGTGTACCAATATTGATAATTTATTCTATAATGGACTTTTTCTAAGACTAGGGTATTGGTGGATGGAACCAACTAACTTCATAACACACTTAAAAACTAAGACCACTTACCCCGAAGTGATAATTTTTGAACACACCCGGAGATTGAGAGGGGGGGTGAATCAATCTACTCAAAAACATAAGCCCTTCCAGAACATGAAAATTTTAGCATTTTTAACCAAATCAAAATTCTTAACCAAAATAGTAGCAGAGAAAGATATAGTAGTATAAAGCTTGAAAAACTTCATCAATAAAAGATATAGAAATTATAACTCTAATTAGATTAGAAACAATGATAAAAGAGACAAGAACACTCATCCACTAGATGACACTACATTTACATGGAAAACCCAATTAGGGAAAAACCACGGTGACAGTTAACTCACAATATAAAGAATCACTACCAAAAAGGACTTGCAAACCAAGGCACACTACCTCAATGCAACACAAGATACAAAGGACTTGTTGAACTAAAGCTAACACAACTTCAAGGGAAAGATACAAGGACATGGTGAGATTCACTATCTAGGAGTAGGATATAAAGGGTTTATAAAAATTTACAATATTTGTCAACAATTCACTTTGTTGATTGAGGCATTCAAGCACATTTGATCATTCTTATTCACACTGTAACACTAAATCTATTGGATATTCAATGAATTCCATATTCACACTTATTTGCACATTTTTAGACTTCCATACTTCTTGCATTCAAAATGTTCTTACATATTATCTACCACAAGACCTTAAAATATCAATTAGGTCAGCTAGGAAATAATAAAAACAATGAATTCACCACGTTGGCCACATCAACATATTGTAGTCTTATCCCAAGAATAGAGATGACCAAAAAAAATATTATTACATCTTCCAATGTAATCCAAAGCAATTCACATGCTAGTGCACATCAGCCTAAGTCAACATCAAGGAAACATGTAGATAAAACATGAAGCACAAAACTAGTCGGCCCAAAAACATACTTCTAAGTAAATCTTCTCAAGGTGGTTCTAAGTAAGATGGTTTAGGACCCAAAGGTATCATAAGACATCTTCAAATTCTGGTGCAGACCCCCAAGCATGCAACACAAGCAAAGGAACAAGTCCTGTCAGTCAAATATCCACAAATAAACTAAAAATCCAACTCAAGACACAATGCAGCACCAAAGAGTCCAATAAAAAATGTGTGGATCATGTGTGGAGGTTCCATGAACATCCAACAAAACTTATTGAAACTTCTTCATACTTTCATGCCATTAGCAACCACCACAAACCAAAAAAGAATAAAATGCATTATCCCAAAGACATAGAATGCTCAATCATGAGGTATAACATTAACAAATCAACTTGTGGACCACTTCAGTACATGAAATTGGAATTAAGATATTGCACAGAAATTTAGAATACATTCATCAAGCCATAAGTGTAGAGACATCAATATAGATAAATACAGAGCATTTTTTGGACCATTGTAGACAACCAAGAACACTGTCAACCTTCTACAACTGACAAAAATATCTGAGCAACAACATTGTTGACTTGAAATGATAGAAGTGTAACATCCACAAAACATTGAATTTGAATCCAGAACTATAATACCACATCTTCAATAGTGGACAAATGTGTAGCATTCCCCCAAGCATTCCTCAAAGAAACTTCTTGAGCCATAAACACTTAAGAAACTTACAAAGGCCAGAACTATCTTTCAGCAACACATGCTTCATTTGGAAAATTAGTAGAGAGCATAGAATGTACTCTAGACCTTTAGCAACATCTCTCCATAATCAACAACCTTTCTAATCATCATCTTAATATAATATTATGAAACCAACTCTGATAGAAACACTACTGATTATTGTCAACAATGACAACTAATGCCAAATAATTGACATAGAATAAGGCATAACACCCAAACATGAGATTCAACAACAACTTCATACAATAATGATATCCCAATCTAAATGTTGTCAACAATGACAACCAATGCCATCAATTTTCCTCACTTCTCAAGTGCAAGAAACAATGACAAGCAAAAACAATCTTCATCAAGTGTTGTAATCATCTATTGACAACAAGCTCATCAACCACTACCACACATATAACAATCTTCATCAAATTGTTGACAAAAAAGACAAAAAAAATTAGTGCTGACATCAACGACAACCATTACCAGTCATCTTACACAATTCTCCTCAAGTGTTGACATCAATGACAATAACTGCCAACAATCTCCCCATTTGGCATTGATGGAAACAAAAATATTATCACTCTCCCCCTTTGACATCAAGGACAAAGGGAAACACACACCTACATGTAAATGGAAACAACATATTCTCTGACTTTAAGACAAAGGAGCAAAGATATTCAATGGAAACAACAATGCAAACTCCCCTTTGACCAACAACACTTCTTCTTCATAAGTGCACAATATCTGCACATCTATACCAAACTCCCCCTAAGTGGTAACATACATCAATCCAAGAGAAAAAGATAAGAAATTAATTTCTCCCTCGCAAAGATGCACCATCTATACATCTAGTTAGAAAAATGAGGGGAAATAACCCCTAACTTCTGTCAAAGATACTCAAAAGAATCCTTTGAAAGTTCCTTTATGAAGATATCTATAATTTGGTCCTTGGTAGGTACATACTCCATTCTAACTTCATTCTTGACAAACTTCTCTTTGAAAAAGTGATACTAGATAGAGATTTGTTTAGTCCTTGAATGCATTACCATTCGAACTCTTGGAAATATTAATTGCACTTGTATTGTCACACAATATAGGAATAGGTTCATCATAAACCACCTTGACATCCTTCAAATTTTGCTTCATCCAAAGCACCTGGGTACAACAAGAAATTTTAGCAATTTTTTTAGCTTCTACTATGGATAAAGATATCAAGTCTTGCTTTTTACTGAACCAATAGACCAATTTGTCTCCCAAAAACAATGCACTTCTTGTTGTACTTCTCTAGTCATCCACACAACATATCTAGTCAACATCGATATAGGCACTCCCAAAAAATTTATTATCCTTTTTATAATAGAGGTCATAATCTAGATTTCCCTTCAAATATCTTTTCACAACTCTCTCATGATATTGCTTAGGATTATCTTGAGATTTGGCAACCAAACATACATGTATGATATCAACATTGAAGCATGTAGAATTTCCACAATCTTATATAACATGATCATACACCTATTAGTATAAGTACCCAAACATTTTTTCTATAAAATAGATAGGCATCCAAAACAATATGTAGCACATGATCATTTGAAATCTATGCTTGTGAACCTCCAAATTTCTTGATATAACAAAGTAGCATGCATTGAATAATCCTAAACATGTCCACAACACTGTTATGGAAAAATCATCCTTTCTTAAGGAATTTAGAGCATTCCAAAAACCCTTCAACCTTACTTTATTCTACTAGAGCATAAATAAAACATCTGTTACTTACTTCTTTTACTAAAGAAGGTGTAAAGATACATATTGAAATGGTGGGTTTTGGGTGCTTTCTATTAAAATGGCCTTGTTCACCAATAATTTACTATAAATAGAAAGGGGAAAATAGGGTATAATGTACCTATCTCCTTCTATTTCATTAGGAAAAAGAGATCCCTTAAGACATGGTCTACTTTGAACCCTTAGGTGAGCCAATCTTGATGGAGATCTTGTTCTTTTCTTTGTGATCTAGGATGGGGCAGATCTGTTGAAACAAAATTTTTGGGAGAAATAATTAAAATGGTAGATAAATCCAAAAATGCAAAGAAACACTTGAAATCAATAGATTAAACCTTCATCTAACAAAACCTACAACTTTTAAGCAGATCTAAGAAGGTTAAGTATCTTTGCACCTATCACAAAAATGTTGTTGTTGAGTGTCCTCCAAGACAAATTTTCCCTAAGGTGAATGGGTCTAGCTATAGGGGTTGAAAAGATTCTTTCATAGTCCTTTTGTCCTATGTCTCTACTCTTGATTCCTCAAGGTTTCATAGTAAAAAATTCAGAGATAAATTTTTGAAAGAGAGTTTTTGTGGCTTGATGACAACTTTTGCAATTTTTCTCCATTGATAGATCTTTAATCCTTCTTCAACCTAAGATCTAAAAAACACATAAGAGGGAAAAGTTGTTTGTTTTTGGTAAATAGGGGTTTTCCTTGGTCAAACCTCATTTTGGTAATTAAACCTTGAATTGAAATAATGAAACATGAAATGAATGATGAATGAATAATTGCTATGTTACAACTCACCAAACGCTTGATTTGAAACCCTTGAAGTATTGCAACTTTGTAGATCTCTCCAAGGTCTTTATATTGCATGAAATGGCTTCATTGATGATGTGATCTTGATTCTTGAAATTTTCTTTGAATGCTTGAAACCTACATTACAATGTTAGCTCCAGAAACATGCTTGATCTCTTGAATGTTGCAACAAATGCTTGCAAAATATTCTCTTGAACACTTTTGAAAATAATCTTAGCTTTAGGAATGCTTGCATATAATTTCAAGATATCTTATGATTTGAATTTGATAAAAATTCCTTATATTTATAGATAATTTTCTAATTTCCCAAAAATTAAACATTATAATCTAAAACTTAAAACTTGAATTTAGGACCTTAAGATGCCACCAAAAACATGTTTAAAATTTGAATTTGAAATCTTAAGGGCGATTGACCTAAATAATTAGGACCTATTCATTTCGAGGTGTTTTTGATTTGGGGAAAATAAGTTTTGATGGGACTCTAAAACCCATTACAAATAGGTTTTGAAGGGACTTGAAACACTATCCAAGCAATACAAGTTACTAAAAAGATAATTCATAGAACATCAGCAACCCAACAACAGCAGAATAAAACAAAAAAAAACACGACTACACAAGCTGCACAAAGGTTTTGAAGATACTTGGAACCCTTTACAACAAGGTTTTTACATGGACCTTAAACCCAAGAATGAAAATGGATTGAGAACCCTATCAAGAGATGAGATCCACCTAAATCAGCTAGGTAACCATTAACATGTAACAACTAGACTATAACATAACATTTGCTCAATTTGTAAGGAGCATTGAGCTAGAACAAAGAGGGCATTAAGAGCTCCCATTCAAAACAAACATACCAACCCTAATCCTTACCTCAATAAAGGAGTAATAAGGAAGGATAGAGAACCAAGACCACCTTTCAAGCTAGGCTACCAACTCAATCTCCACCTCAAAAAGAGAGCTCTCCCCTCTATTGGAGAGGATGTCATGACCAACAATTCCACCATTTCCTAAAATCTCTAGCACCCTCAACCTCCACCTCCATAGGATAACTGTCCACCTCAAAAGGATCAACAACTAAGGAAACTAGAAACCTTCACCCCCCCCACTCGACCTCAATAGGAGAGGAAACCACCTCCATAGGATCTGAGGAGAAAGCCAACTCAATAGAAAAACAATCAACTATGTCATCCTTTGGCAAACCCTACAATAGGAACATAATGTAGAGCGTTGAAAGAAACCCAAAAAATAGTCGTAAAGACACCATAACAAATTTCAATCTAAAACACAACTAGGTGTTCAAAAAAATATTAAAAAGTAACCCAACCATCATCCAATAAACCGTGTCATGAGAGAAATCAAGGAGCAACCCAGAAACTGCTCCAAACAAGCAGCAACTTAGTTGCAAGCCAGAACAAAACAACCCTAGAAGAAGAAAGAGAAAAGAAGACTAGCAGGGGTACCAAGAGACAAATAACACCCTCTGAGAAGAGGACTTGAGGGCTCCCAACTTGAGAAAATAGGGCAGAAAGGAAGCACAAAGAAAAAAAGAAACAAAAATAGCTAGGTTGACAGATAAGAGAGTGAAAAAAAACAACCAACAAGATAAACACTTCAATGGTGACTATAAAGGCACCATTAAGCAACAAGAGAGAACATCATCGAAAACCCCACAAAAACATAAGCATTAAGCATATGAGGTGGGTATGTGCAGGATCATGATGGGCCAAAACATGGCAATATGATGGGTATTTGTAGGGTATGTGGCTGATGACTTTTTTTTTACCCAAAATTTATGAAACAAAAAGGGTTTTTAAAGGATATTCTCAGCTTTCCACCAATATAAATTATGCTTTACTTTGAATTTAATAAATAATTATTATTCATTTTCTATTTGAATTACAACAAAATTCTGATTGATAGGCTGATTGAAAAACATCTATAGCTTTCAACGGTATCACATTTTTTGAATCCAAAACATGTGTAACATTCTATGCTTTGCATACTATAAGATTTAAAAAAAGAATTGAATTTCATGAAGTTTTGACCAAGTTAAGGTGGTCGACATAAGTTTTTATATTTTTTTAAAGTTGCAATAAAAAATTCAAAATTAATTATTTACTTGTAAAAAAATTACACAAAAATATGCATCACATCGGGACATGAGTCTCTACTTATATCTAAAATATTATAAAAAAATCTTATCATTTTATTATGGTTAGGGTGGTCAGACAAACACCTACTTATTTTTTCCCCGAAATTTAAGTACTACTGCATTGAAATTTCAAATTTTCACAAATAGATTTAAAAATAAAAATAAACCTAGTAGTTTAGAAACTACATTCAATTTGCTACAAATTCTATTCTTACATATTTTTGAAATAATATAGATAACTTATTCAAATTTTTACATCAAGTTGCCTAACTCTGATTTTTCTAAACTTTTTGCCACTTAAGGGCCTTTTTTTTCCATGATGATCCTGCACATACCTAGGTACAAGAAGAAAACAAGAGCCCAAAACTTGGATAAAATGAAGCCTCCAATCTTGAAAAAACTACACACCAAAGACAACCACTAGCCCAAGGCTAGACCCAAAACAATCACGAAGGCAACAACCATAAAACAACATAACCTAGAAGTAAACAGTACAAAAAGAGGGAACAAGCGCCAACCAACAAGCATGAAATCCACAAGCCAATGGGTGAAGCAGGAAACCCCACAAAGAAAGCACAAAAAAACCCATCTAAAAGTTGCACCAAGACCAAAAGCAATGTAGACGACATAAAGAGGCCAACAACAGAGCCCAATGAAGAGGGAAAAGTTGCAGCAAGATTCCACTGCCTACAAAAGGATCACTAGAACAAGTACACCACAACAACGACTTCTTGAGAGTCCCCAACATCATCCACATCATCATCATCCTTAAAATCCGAGGCCTCCTCCACCACACCTTCCTTTGAATTTAAATGCAGTCTCCTACCCAAACACACACTCTGCTCTATCACAAATCTATTGCCCAATAAGGTTTGTTGATATTTTCATTTTGAGGTGTTAAGAATAATAAATGCATTAATTAATCATAATTCCCCTTTCAAAAATTATAATTAATTAGGCTTGTAGATGCAAAATTTAGGCAATTAGAGGCTTAATTAAGTCTAGTTTATTAAGGGACCCTTGAACATTGTGTGAAAATTTAAAGGAGTACATTTTTTGACAAGTGCACATATGACACTTGGATATAAAGCCTTCACATCTTGATTAACTCATCTTATGAACCACAAGATCAAATCTTGCACTGCGGAGGAAAT
This sequence comes from Sequoia sempervirens, assembly GCA_007258455.2. NCBI lineage: Eukaryota > Viridiplantae > Streptophyta > Pinopsida > Cupressales > Cupressaceae > Sequoia > Sequoia sempervirens. Next base: position 622,770,368 of record VDFB02271358.1, on the reverse strand, counting down.
TGGACCAAAATAAACAATGATTTAGCCTTAATATATATAGTGAATGTAGTAGAGGGGTTATAATTTAACACCAAAAGCATAAAACATTAAGAAAGTGAAATAAAATGAAAAAATAAGCTTATACCTTTCATGGCCAGCCCTCAATATTGAGCTCAAGATGCACCCTATTCTTGTTTTATTTGCTCAAGTGTGGATGTGGATTGCTCACAAGATTGCACCTACATAATAGTAGCTAAATTCAAGATGAAAAGTGAGAGGATGAAGGCCCAATTTATAGAAAATTGGAGAGGAAAATGGAGGGTCAAGATTGAAAGTTGATGAATGGCCAGGATTGATTAGGGACGTGATGTATGGATCAATGTTAGCATTTTGACAAGTGTCACAATTGAATGTCAGAGAGGAGATGAGGTGTGCTCACACATGTATGAGCACACCTTGGAATGAAACCTCATTTAATTTTTTAGACTAGGTGTAGGTTAGTGGAGGTAGGTGGGATTGGTTGCATTAATGAGACAAAATTAGGGGGTTGAGAATGAATTTTAAATCAGGAAATAATGGTAATGATGGGGGTTAAGATAGTTAATTAGGGATTAATTAGCATAATGAGGTGGGTGTAGTTAATAAACCATGAGTTTATTAACTTAGGTGGAGTTAAAAATTGGAGAATGGGATAATGAGGTTAGTAGGTTAATTAATCAAGGATTAATTAACATGTTTGGAATTAGGGGAAAATAGGATTTGATGGGATCAATTAAGTAATGAGGATTATTTAATTGACTAGAAGAACTATAGTTGTGGCAAGTGATATAATTAATTAAATGAAATATTTAATTAATTATAAGAGGAAATTGGATTAATTAAAAGGGGATGAATGAGTAAATTAATTAAATAAAGCAATTTAATTAATTGAGAGAAAATAATGCTAGATTTAGGGTGACTACAAATGCCTTGGAAATTTTTTGAAACTTTCCTTTTTGAACCTTATATTTATGTTTGGTACACCAAATAGGAATGACATGAATTAGAACAAGTGTACCAACCTCCACACACTTTCTACTTGCACTAGAACATTCAACAAAGGTTCACCCTTGCATCATAGATTTGCACACCAACTTTTTTTATCCAATTCTTCTTTCATGCCAAAGTCTTCAACATCATATCCTTTTTAAGGGGCTAAAAGTTCTTCATTTGAAATATTTGGGCCTAAGATAATGCTTTATCTCAGTTTTTCGTAGGATCTTGTGTAGAGTTCACCAAGTGTGGAATCATTCTTCTTCGATCCTTTTCTTGATTTTTTTCTTTCTTCTAGACCTTTTCATTTCCCTTTGTTTTTTATTAGAGCTTCCATCCTTTCTCTGAACTAGTGCCTTTACAAAACCACTTCTGCAATAATTTTCCTTATGTCCCATATTATTTCATTTGTAGCACACAATGTTGTTCTCTGAAACAAAGTTTTCCCTCTTCATCTTAGATTTGCACTCTGTAGCTTTATGACCAAAATTGTTGCAAGCATAACAATATCCATGAAATGAAATAGCATTGTTTCTTTGAGGCACGAAAGATCTTCTACTCATGTTATAATTCCTTCCTTGTCTATCTCTACAATCAACAACCTTATGTCCAAATTTATTAAAAGAAAAATAGTAACCTTGAAAATATTGATTGAACTCGGTAGGAGCATGTTGCCTTGCAGGTGGATGATTTTTGAATCCTTTTTTTCAGACAGGGATGAATGCATCTTTGAAGGAATTCTTCTTAGAATCTTCAGTGTATACTTTCTCCTCCTTTGTCTCAAACTTTCCATCCAATTTGGAGCTATCCAAACTAGAATTTTCTCCTTTATTAATATGTTCTTTTTCTTTTTCCAATTCATTTCTTAGAGTGACAACCAACTAAAGCTTTAAGAATTCAACAACTTTACTATTGAACATATCTTGCAAATTAGAGATCACACCTTCTACCACTTTTAGTTTAACTTCACACTCTTTATGTCCCTCTAATTTAGTTTTCAACTTGTCAGTTTCTTCTTTTATTTTTCAAGCAAGCTCTCATATTTCTGATTTAGTGTCATTGCTTCATTCAGGTAGATCTAAATAAGACTAGAGCTTTCCTTCATAACCTATTTCCCAATCATTTGAATTGAACTCCCAACCTTCAGCTTCCTTTGATTCTAGATTTGGATCATAAGAAAACATATTTGCATCACACAAAGAGATGGACTCATTACATTTTTCAACATTACACTTTTCCTCATTAGCATTGAATGCCATAAAGAGAGTTTCATGATTTGAATCATTCTCCTCATCTTATAAGGAACCATTGCTTTCCTTGGAAAAGAGACCCTTTTTAACATTATCTCTTTTTTTACTATCATTTATAGAGACATTTAGATACACCACAATTGAAACATTTGAACTTAGGTAACTTACCTTTGTACTTGCCAATGCCTTTCTTCAATATTCTTACAAATTTATCTTCAACTTCATTAAATTCATCATTTTAATCAAAAACTTCATCTTCAATCTTTTTATTGGATTTGAATGTACAACTTCCTTTTTTGGAACATCTTGATCAAACCCTCTCATTTAAAAGGTAGTAAGGGCACCAAAAATTTCATCAACTAAGTACCAATCCATGTCCTTGGACTATTCAATGGTAGAAACATTATGAATATAAGATTTTGGGAGAGATCTCAAGACCTTGTTCACAATTTCATTCTCTTTTACTTCTCCACCAAGACCAGTGATATCGGAGACAACTTCTTGTACCCAAAGCATATTACTTGCAATGTCTTCAACTTTTGTCATCGTTAGAGTCTCAAATATACTTTTAAATATATGCATCTTAGCTTGCTTAAATTTTGTATCGCCTTCATAGATATTGTTGAGATTTCCCCAAAAGTCTTTAGTAGAGCTATGCAATTCATCACTTTCAAAACTTCTGAATTAGCTAATCCACACAAAAGAGCATTCTTATCTTTTTCATTTCACTCATATAACCTAATTTTAGTTGGATTTGTTGGAGGAGTAGAAGGAGCAACATAAGCATCTTTAACTAATTGCCACACACCAAACCCTATATATTTTAGGTTTCCTTTCGTTCATAATATCTAGAAATCATAATTAGTCCCAAAAAACCTAGGACCCTGTATGAACCATCATGTACCATCCTGAATCTTTGCCTCAAGTGGTCAAGCTTTCTTCAAAGGAATTGGCTCTGATACCAATTATTAAATACACCTAAATATTGAGAGGGGGAGGAGTTGAATCATTCTACTCACAAACTTAAGGCCTTCTAGAACTTGAACTTTTTAGCACTTAACAAAATCAAAAACCTTAAACAGAATGGTAGCAGAGAAGGATATAGCAATATAAAGCTTCAATAGCTTTGAAACAATCAAAGATATAACAATTCTAAATCTAATCATATCAAAAGAAATGATAAAAGAAACAAGAACACACATCCACAAGACAACACCATATTTACATGGAAAACCTAATGAGGGAAAAAACACAGTGAGAGTTAACTCACAATATAAAGGCTCACTGCCAAAAAGGACTTGCAAACCAAGGTGCACTACCTCATTGTAAGATACAAAGTACATTTTGAACTGAAGCTAGCACAACTTCAGGGCCAAGATACAAGGACAGGTATTAAGATGCACCATCTCATAGAAGGATACAAAGAGTTTATAAATAATGGCAATATTTTTCAATAATTCACTCTACTGACTGAGGCATTCAAGCACATATGATCATTCCTCTTCACACTATAGCACTAACCTAATGAGATATTCAATCTATTCCATATTCATGGTTCTTTTCACTTTTTTAGACTTCCATTCTTCTTACATTTGAAATGTTCTTGCATATATATCCACCACAAGACCTTAAAACATCAATAAGGTTGGCCAAGAAAGAATACACATAATAAATTCACCAAGTCGGCCACAACAACATACTATGGTCCTATCCCAAGCATAGAGAGGACCGAAAAAAATCTTATTACATATTCCAATGTGATCCAAAGAAATTTGCATGTTGGTGCACATCAACCTAAGTCAAAAACAAGGAAATGTGTAGATAAAACATGGAGCACAAAGCCAGTCAACCCAAAAACATACTTCTGACTAAATTTTCTCAAGACAGTTCTAACCAAGATAGGTTATGACCCAAATCTATCATAACACATCTCCAAATGTTGGAACATACCCTCAAGCATGTGGTGCAAGCAAAGGAACAAGCCTTGTTGGCCAAATATCCAAAATAACCTTGAAAACCAACTCAAGACATGATGCAACATGAAAGAGGCCAATCAACAATGTGTGGATCACATGGGTATGTTACATGAACATATAGAAACACTTCCTAGAACTTCTTCATACAATCATGCAACTAGCAACCACCACAAAACAAATAGGAACAAAATACTTCATCCTAGAGACACAAAATGCTCAATCATGAGGTATAACATTATCAAATTAACTTGTTGACCACTTCAACACATGAAATTGGAACTGAGATACTATACAGATATTGAGAATACATTTACCAAGCTGTAGGAGTAGATACATCATTGCAAAGAAATGTGAAGCATTTTTTGTACTAATGCAAACAACCAACAACACTTCCAACCTTCTATAATTCACATAAATATCCTTGACAGCACTAGTGACCTAAAAAGATGGGAATGCAAAATCCAAAAAACACTAACTTTGAGTTCCAAACCACAAGACCATATGTTCAACAATGGATAAATGTGGAGCATTATGCTAAGAAAACCTCAAAGCAACTTCTTGAAATAGAAACACTTAAGCAACTTGCGAAGGCTAAAACTTTGTTTTAGCAACACATGCTTCATCAAGAACATTAGGAGAGATCATAAAACATATTGTATACCTTCATAAATATCTTTCCACAATCAACAACACTTCTAATCCTCATCTTAATTTAACATTATGAAACCAACTCTATTGATAACAACACTACTGACTATTGTCAACAATGAAAATTGATGCCAAATAACTGACATAGAATAAGGTATGACATCCAACCATGAACTTTAGAAACAACATCACTGAATAATGATAACCCAAGATGAATTTTCAACAATGACAACCAATACCATCAATCTTCCTCACTTCTCAATTGTAGGCAACAATGACAACCACAAACAATCTTCATCAAGTGTTGTCATCAACCATTGACAAAAAGCTCATCAACCACTACCACACATACAAATCTTCATCAAGTTTTGACACCAAATACAACCAACAATCAGTGTTGACATCAATGACAACCACTACCAACCATCTTACACAATTCTCCTCAAGTGTTGACATCAATGACAAAAACTTCCAACAATAATTCCCCCCTCAAATATATATTACCTATTAGGACATGGGGTTTGGGTTTTTGCACTTGTAATCAAATATATTTTGATAAATATGTTAGATAGAAAACCAAGATCACCTGCATGCAATCACCTATCACATGGAAAAGACATGCAAAACCAAAGAAGATGTTTTGTAAACCTCAAAGTAAAAAGGAATTAAAGAGAATCAATTATTACAAAGAGATCAATCCTTATGAAGGAGATCAAGAAACCCTAAAAGGGAAACCCTAAATGAAACCCTAGTGTGCACACTTAATAATTAATCAATTATTAATGTGCCTAAGTTTAGCTTAAGTAACTAAAGGAATAAGTGACTTAATTAATTAACCAATATGATATAATTAATTAAGTGGAATAACTTATTACTCTAACACCCACCCTTAAGATGAACTTAGGAAGAAGCTAAAACACTAGAATAAGATGCATGAAAGAAAAAATGGGTCCCAACAACTAGGCCTGATCAGGTACCCATTTACAAATGCAAGAATGAGGTAGAGAAGAAAAAACCCAGTGGGATAAAACCCCCCTACAATGAGATGACTACTGCAAGAAGCACTGAAAGATCACTGTAGAGTAACACTAGAACCTGACACTAGCAAGCAAGGAAAGATTCTTCTGTTTACTACTAAAACCAGATGAGAGTCACTAATTGACTCAAGGAATCATGATAAAGCAACAGCAGACCCGATGCCACGGAACACTCAAAAACTCCAAACGGGAACAACCCTGGAATCTATGAAGCTGTAAGCAATTATTGAAAGATGTATTACTGAAAATGAAGTGCAAAGATGCAAGATGCACCCTCCCAACTGGCAAAAACATCCAAGTGATCTCCAAACAACCCATCGGGAAAAATCTGGAATAAGTGATCAACCTGGGACAGATACAAAAAAAGTGCATGGAAAGCAACATAGGGCTCCTTAATACCTTTCCAATGCCACAAATATAGCGAAAATCGGAGATCGTGGCAAAACGTTATGAGCTCAGAAGTCCAAAATAAACATCTGACTTCAAACAGACATAAATGCAGAAAAATAATAAAATACTAAAAAATAAACAGCACTACTGGAAAGTGCTCAGAACCAACTTTCTGGTGATATCTCATTTGCCCGATTTTGATACCGTATGCCCAAGTTATGACCAAAAGAAAAAAACTGCTCCTTTAAGAAAAATCAAGGCTTGGAGGGGCAAAGAGGGGCCGGCTATACGGCTGACATCATGCTGATGTCAGCAAAAGGCGAGCTTAAATTTGACGGCCATCTAGCTGTCAGGGCAAAGAAATGCCCCTATGCGGAAAAATATTTCAGCCACCGGAAAAAATTGTCATTCTGGAATATTCTCCAGACCTCTTGGAATATTCCATGAACCTCCTGGATTATTCTGGCACTAGCCGGATGTGTTGCGCAGGGCTCCTGGTCCCCATAGGACCACCGTTGCACTGGAGGGGGCTAGCGGTGGGTTGGGCGCATAGCGCCTGGCCCCCCATGGAACCGTCTGTTGGCTGGTGCAAGCCCGTAGGGGTTGAACTCTGGTGGGTGGGGACTGGGCGGTCATCGCCGGCAGCAGCGGCAGACCAGCAGTCGCCTAGTGGCCGCCCAGTGGCCTCCCAGTGGCAGATCTTGTTATAACTGGAGGTGCTGGCGCGAGGTTAAAAAAACACATTTTTCAACATATTTTGTGATTTTCGAGCCTCGGACTACGTGTAGGGGAGGCCGTATGGCCCGATGGACAAATTTTTTTTGCCTTCCAGATCAACTACTCCAAAATTGATGAAACGACAAGCGTTCTTAGGGTTTTTGGCCGCTGTGAACGCAATGGCGGTGTCCGTTTGAGCCCAAAGTGTCCCAAAAAATTAGCTACCCCTAGATCTTGCAAAAAAAATGCCTGTGGTAACCCTTGCATTAGAAACTCAATGAAAGGCCATATCTTTAGATCATGAACAGGCAGCTGCAGGTCTGGAGCTTTGATACCATGTTAGAAAACCAGGATCACCTACATGTAATCACCTATCACATGGAAAAGACATGTAGAACCAAAGAAGATGTTATGTAAACCTCAAAGTAAAAATGCATTAAAGAGAATCAATTATTACAAAGAGATCAATCCTTATGAAGGAGATCAAGAAACCCTAAAAGGGAAATGCTAAATGAAACCCTAGTGTGCACACTTAATAATTAATCAATTATTAATGTGCCTAAGTTTAGCTTAATTAACTAAAGGAATAAGTGACTTAATTAATTAACCAATATGATATAATTAATTATGTGGAATAACTTATTACTCTAACAAAATATCCCTAAGGAAATAGAAAAAAGGGAAGGGAATAATTTTTTTATTATTGGGATCATAAAATCATGCAAGGAAAGAGAATACAAACATAATCTATAGGTCATGAAAGGTAAAGGAAATAATTTCTATTTTTAGGATAGCCCCAAGGAATGGGAAGAGAGAAAGCATTGTTCAATTCATGAAGATACAACACACAAAATGAGGAAACAATAAAATTTTATTTTTATCCTCAAGGTCACCCAATGGTGTGAGAGGAGAGGGTATGTAATTTTACTTGAATGAACAAGAAAAAATACACAAACAAATATTATTTCCCTTCTCAAAATATTAGACCTATGGTTAAATTCAATAAATTAATCTTCAATAAGCAACCTTGCAAGATCACGCATTAGTATTTTCTCTATCCCTTATATATCTCTTTCTACCTCTCTCAAAAAAAAATATTTTATTTTTCTCTCACTTGTTATCTCTCTATCTATCTCACTCTCCCTCTCTTTATCTCTTTATATCCTCCCTCTCTCCTCTCCCTCTCAATGTCCTATATCTCTCCCTCTCCCTCTCTTAGTTACACTCCTTAGACCTACTATACATACATTAGTTTGAACTATGTCATCCTTCCCATGATCATTCCTTCCCTCATCATATTTATTCATATGTATTCCTATTTCCCAACTTATTCCATCCTTCACCTCTTGGACCATTCATAATCATATAGATATAGTCATCCTAGTAGCCCCTAACCTTCTTTGATCAGTATTTTTCCTCTACCCTATATTTTCAATTATGCAAAATATAGATCAAGTTGAGAAAATAGTGGAGAAAATACCAAATGGACAAGACAATAATTACTTTAAGCATGCTAAGAATACAACCTTGGTATTTGAGATTGTTACAAATATAATATATATGGGTTTTAAGGCATCTCAATTTGGGATATATATGGTACAAAATATGACTCTAATACACAATTAAGATGCTTTAATGCAAGTGCTATCTTTTAATTTTTTATATGCAGATCTAGATTGTTGGCCAAACTATTTCTAATAAATTTAAGATATTATGTTATTCAATGGTTATGGTTATTACCTTATGGATCTATAGATACATTTCTCATGACTTGAGAACGTTATTATTAAAGTAATTTAAATTTATTATGGGCCTTATAATTACTATTTTAAATTTATTTGAGATTTCCCGAGGACCAAGTGAGCATATCAATAATTGTGTCATAATATTTCAATTCTTTCATTCTAAGTCGAAACATCCTATGAAATGGTGAAATGGGATCTAAGGACAATGGATAACCTAAATCACACATTCTGCCATCAATATTAGGGGACATAAAAGTAACCAAGAGAAACTATTTGGTTGTTATCCTCAAGGAAGAGATAGAACAGTTGGTTAGGATTTTGGTCCCCTTTTTGTTGGGATGGGTGATATTTGATGATTGAAATTTGAAATTTTACAAAACTAGGTAAAATAATACTAAAGAGACAAATTGTCACAAAATCTAGAAAATATAGAACAAAACTGCAAAAACAAAATATAGAGCTAGAAAGTGTAGATAGAAGGGAACTTGTCATAAAAATGGAAGAATTGGTTGAACAAGGGTGAGGGAGTTCCAATCCATAAATGATGCTAAATTAAAAGTTTTAATACTTATACATGTGGATCACAGTCTGTAGGTCTTTATTGAGGTTAGCTTCTGGAGCTCAATATCCTGTGAATAACTAGCTTTCCTTAATTTGATCAGAGAAGGTGCTTGAATGCTTATCTTTAGGTTTGAAGTCTTGAGATCTCCAATCGAAATGAATCCATTTCAAACCTATAATCTACAAGAAGGACAAGGGAAGAGGATTTGCGTTGTATAAGGTCTTTCCTCAATCAAACCCTATTTTGGTGTTTGTGTCTCCTTAAAAAACTATGATGTCAATGATATGAATCATGTTCTCTATGGAGAGCAAAGGAAAATTGATTAAAATTAATGATAAATGATAATGTCGTAACTTACCACTTAGATCTACATTCCTTGTTGGATTGAAGTCAATTTTATTTTCACATACAAGGATAAATTGAAGGTATCTTGAAGATCCTACAAGTGTTAGTGCTTATAACAATACTAAAAATGAAACTTGAAACATATTGCTTTGCATAAACATGTATTTTCTAGAGGTTTTTTAGACATGAATTTAGCTAAAGGAGTGTTGTTGGTGTGTTTCTTATTCTACTCTTGAAATTAATTTAATTTCCTTTGGATTTTTCTTCAAAGATCAAAATTTTATTAGGTGTTCAAATGGATGGAAAGACTTGTATTTATATGAGTTTCAATATATTTCACATCATCCTTTATGACAAGATGACAAATGATTTTGGATTCATAAAAATATTAAGGCTAACAATAAATTTTGAGATTTAGGGCCTAATTAGGGAGGACAAGGGAAAGGGCTTCCTAGTCCAACCCTATTTTTACTTTTAGATATTTATTAAATAATTATTTTATTTTACTTCCTATATTTAATTCAATTTCCCAAAAATGGTAATAAAATAGATGATTAATAAGTAGGATTAGGCACATGTACTTAGGAGGGAGCCAAACATAGTGTTAAATAATCAAGGGTGACAATTTATGGTGCTACATTTAGCCCCTACTTTAGTGAGGGTATGAAATTACACTCACGCCCACACTAAATTATGGAGAAGACACAAAATTCCTTTTTTATAACACTGAACGGGTGATATGACATTGAGCTAAGGGATGTGATAGACCCCAGACTCAAGATCATACAAAACAAAAATATTAAGATAAAAGGAACACATACACACAAGACACAATTGAGAAAAAGACACATGATAATCCATACAAACACAAACCATATGCAAGGAAGACATGGAGCAAACATAAAACAAGGAGCATACAAGTAATACACAGAACCAAAATGTAGAATATATGGAGTTAACATGTGGAATACACAAAGAAAACATATAAAATACACAAGGTAAACATGAATTACACGTTAAACATACAAACATGGAGAAATCATGAAATATAACAACAAGGTTAGTGCACATCAGGGTATGTGCAGGATCATGGTATGCCAAAAAGTGGCAATATTTGTAGGGTATGTGGCTGACGACTTTTTTTTCACCCAAAATTAATGAAATGAAAAGGGTTTTTAGAGGATATTTTCAGCTTTCCAAAAATATAAATTATGATTTAATTTGAATTTAATAAATAATTATTATTCATTTTCTATTAGAATTACGACTAAAGTCCTGATCGATAGGCTGATTGAAAAACATCTATAACTTTCAAATGGTATCATATTTTTGAATCCAAAATATGCATAACATTCTATGCTTTACATACTATTGGATTAAAAAAAAAAATTAAATTTCATGAATTTTGACCAAGTTAAGGTGGTCCGACAAGTTTTTATATTTTCTAAAAGTTGTAATAAAAATTCATAATTAATTATTTACTTGGAAAAAATTACAAAAAAATATGCATCACATCCGACATGAGTCCTCTACTTATATATAAAATCTTACAAAAAAATATTATCATTTTATTATGGTTAGGTGGTCGACACACCTACTTCTTATTTTTTCCCTGAAATTTAAGTACTCTGCATTGAAATTTCAAATTTTCACCAAATAGATTTTATTTATTTTTAAATAAACCTAGTATTTTAGAAACTAAATTCAATTTTCTACAAATTCTATTCTTACATATTTTTGAAATAATATAGATAACTTATTCAAATATTTACGTCAAGTTGCCTAACACTGATTTTCCTAAATTTTTTGCCACTTAAGGGCCTGTTTGGCATACCATGATCCTGCACATGCCCATCAACTAAAAATATAAGTCAATTGGTCAAAGAGACCTTATTATGAAAGGTTGTCTCAATACCAAGAATCATTCATCAAATACACAACATAAAATTGTAAAATAATAAAATGATAAATTAAAGTTCTTATAAGGCTAGAAAGTTGTGTTATGCTAGGTTACTCATGAGATACATAGATCTACTAGCTAGCAAGTTAAGTTATTCTTGATGATAAATAAAAATTTCAAATAATAATTGTTAGGAAATTAAATTTCTATCCAAATATGACTTCAATGGATGAGATACAAGGCCTGTACTACAACAACATGAAAATTTGAAACTTATATGCAAATCTAAAAAAATAAGTTGCCATAATATGGAATTACCATGAAAAGATCTATCTTCTTTATGATGTCAAAAAATAACCAATATAACATGCTTATGAACACTATCTTATGTGAACTTATAACAAAAATATATAATGAATAGCACCATCATAAGATAGTAGCAATGACACAAAAATCAGCAAAACAAGATCATCACATAACATAAGATTTGTGTGGAGGAACCCTTGCAAGAAAAACTCCACAAAGAAGAGAAGCCAACCATGCATTATCTTCAAATAAATGATATTACAATACTATCATTTCCATTATCCTATTTTCCTTCACCACAAAAGAACCTATGCACCTTTGAACAACCTCCTTATGCCTCCACCTATCCTTGTACTCGCAATGAAGCTCTACATTCAACTGTTGCTCATATTTTCTACATCCAAGAGGTTGAATTTATAGACATGTAAAGATATATTAAGCCCTAAATAATGATCCTAAAGATGACCCTCCATTCCAAACATCCCCCAATCCTTGTAATACCTCTTCAAAATGAAAAAGGACATTAAATTTGACTCCAATACTTTCCCTCCAACTTGGGTGCCCATAGATAGAAGATAAACATTATATTAAATATAATAAATGATGGAATACCAAGAGACACATGTCTCATCCCAAGCTCCCACTTGGAGAATCCCAATAGTCACTTATTTTTCCTTTTCCTTATCATTTACTATCCTATTCTAGGTGTCCACATGTGGGAAAACAATATTAAATATTTATGTCCACAACTCACCTTCACTATTGCTAGTTGACCCATCACCCATTATGAATATATTACAAACATATAAACCCTAAGTACCTAGAGACACTTTTCAAGGATGTTGGAAACATGACATAGGATTTACAAGGACATTCTCCCACTTGACATCAAAATTGTAAATACATCCATAGGAATCCCAAACAAGGAAAAAATATCCTTTGGAAAATCATGCACCATCTAAATCTTCACTATGCTCTTATGCTCTAGCAAGATACCTACAAAAGCAACCTTGATTAAGGTCCGGTATCAAGAAAAAAACTCATTCACATCTTCCAACATGCCACTTATGGAATAAAAAGGAACATGTCAAGGTGAAACATATCAACTATTACTAAAATCTAAATCAATATTTATATGAACACATGAATCAAATTTGAATGATAGAAAAGGCTTCGAGTAGTTGCCTTATTCATACCACATGGAATAGTAACCAAAAAAAATTACAACTCACCCAAGCTAACCATACCTCAAACCAAGGTATAAAAAACATAGATATAACTTCATGAGATCAACATACCAACCAAACGTATACAATAAGGTCTTTGTATATCCATCCTCCTATCCTAATGTAACATACCAATGCACAAATGACCACAAATAAGCCCAACTAACAAATTCTGAATAAAATTGAAATAATCTCAAGGATATAGATAGTCAACATTTGAATCATCTCACTACAACCAATAGGTTTTACACACCTAAATTACATAACTCATAGAACCTAATCCAATGAAGCATGAAAACTCATCATCACATTCAGTAAACAACAAACCAAGATATCAAAAAGGGTAACAAAACATTTATCTAGAAATTCGCATTGCATGAGTAATGTAAATTTTGAAAATAGATCAAGGCATACCAATTCTACCTATAGTACTTCACATAGAGGATGTGACTAATTCCTCTATTACATAGTGTTAAGGAAACATATAGTGATATGAAAACCTTGCAAAAAAATATGTTGCAATACCTCTCTTACCAGTAGCAGATCCATACCCCTCCCAAGTTCTTCACACTCAACCATGTGAAACCAAAAATCTAGGAAGAATACCATGACCAAAGATAGAACTTGTAAATCAAACCTTATCCATTTTCCACACTAACATTTACCAAGCTATGAAATGTAATATCTCCTTCACCATTCCCATATTGAAAGGATATCAACATCTAGCTTTCAAAAGAAATAAAAACATGGTAGAAATAGATGTAAACCTCTCATAGCGAAGGTAGATAAAACAAACCAATCATACCTACAACAAAGGTAATATGTCCAAATCCACAAACCATTTCCTATACCTCTCTAAATAATTCCACAAAACTAGATCCATAGCTGAACACCGAAACAAGGAGAACAATGGAAATTTGTAAACCATGCATCTTCTTCTTAATGAGTCTTCAAAAAATTTATATTCAAGACTAACTCATATGAGAAGACAAGATACAAAATAATTAATACATCCGATATTTGGGCAGGCAATACTTCACAAATCATTCACCATCTGAGTAGACTAAGAGAGGGATACAAGATTGTTCTATACACAACACCAAGAATTGATAATCTTCTCTTTAGGTCCATAATGGATTCACATACATAACCAAGTGTAGGACCCTCATTCTTTTGTTAAAATCCACATCAAAAAGTAACCATCTCAACATTTGATACCATAAATAAGAGATCTCTTAGCCTCACCCAAGTCTCTCTAGTCTCCATGAGAATCCACCAATCAATCCATACAAACTTCAAATGCAACCTTGCAAAATCATGAAGCTTCAAGAAAATTATTAATGATCAAAACCAAAGATAAAAAAACAAGACCATTGTCAAAATTAAAACTATATAATTAGGAACATATCATGATGTCATGATCTAACATCCCCTCCTAGGAGATCACAAAAATAACCATCCATCATCAAATGATGAATCAACATCACTGCTAAAGCTCCCATTGAACTATGTAACCAAGCTCTCCAAGAATCATGATAACCATCTCATAACTAAAGATCCTCCATGGCCCCAACACAATTAAAGAACTCAACACCATGAGCTCCCAAAAAGTAAAGTACAACCACAACCTCCAAACCAAGATGATATAAATTCCACACATCCTTTGTCAATAGAACCAACGATGTCATTAAACTCTTACTACATTCTAAGTGTAGAATCCAAGAGATCCTTATGACACCAACAACCATTATAAAAGATCATCCGTCTTCTAATCAAATGTTATCCATGGCTCACTACACATTGTAACAACAACTTAGAACTAAAATATTAAAACAAAGAAGATAGAACATATTATACAATTGCATAAAGATCCCACTAAAAGTAATACCAAGTTATAAATGACATCATGATCAATATCATTTCCAAAACTCTATTTAAAAGTGAATAGAGCTTCTCATGAACCATAAACAACTATTATAAATTCAAATGAACAACTATATCAAGAACTCCTAGTAACCATCTCTCACTATAATAAGCATACCAATGTAATAATGGTGACCAAGAATAATGGTCTACCAAATGGATATCACGTCAGATAATTTTACAATATCAACACATATGCAACATCTCAAAGGGGAAATACATAATTAGTGCTCCAATCTCCAATAACTAAAAAATATATTCAACCCCACATTAGTATCATGTAAAATAGATATATTCAGGTATAACATGTGGATTTCTAAGACTCAAACACCATGATCAATGCTAGATTTGATTTTCCAAACAAATCCAAATAAGAGTAACCATGAATCAATAAGAACCCTCAAAGCATCCATACAAACTTGTATCTGGACCTTGATCAACAACACCCTCAATACAGTCTTATCATAGATCTACATATCACATATTTTAATTAACATGTAAAACATGTAAACCCATCTTTGTAAATATGAAATCCATTCAAACATTTAGGAATTTACATCAAACATGTCATCTAAATAATGGAGTAAGCATAGATCCACAAACCAATAGGAAAACCAAGTTTTCTAGGAGCTTATAACATATGAAACATATCAGTTCCACAACTCACAAAGAGGTTAGTGACTTATCTTCTAGTGCTTTCTATTGGGAATATGATGCCATTTAATTGAAATTCTAAACATATTTCATGTATCTCCTAAGTCCTTGGAAAATGTTCCCCAACACTAGGATTAGAAAGAGATTAAATTTTAATGAAATGAACATGTAAATTGACATTTGTGATTATTCCTAAATGATAGGAACATGTGGGAATGTCCAAGAAGAGATCCTACAAGATAGGAGCACATGGGGCACCCACATGGAAGGTGGAACCCACCTTGCTTCAGTTAACTATTTGGAGGATTGATAACACTTTAGTAATGCATGTTTTGATCCTAGAAATGAGGGATTGATATTTACATAAGTGGAGTGGATCTATCAATTTAGTATCAATTTAGTTCAGTTTAGTTCAGTTCAATTCAATTATGGTTCAGTTATCTTTAGTTGCATGTAGTTATTTTGAGTTGAATGCTAGTTGACTTGAGTTGAATTGAGTTGCATAACTAATGACTTCAGTTGCATGATAGATAACAGGTGGATACTTTCAGTTAAGTGGGGATGATTAATCATTCATAATGTTTGCATGAATTGGTAGAGAGATATTTCTTAGTTAACTAAGATTGACTTGGGGGCACCCAAGTTGGCATCTTTCAGTTAACACCTTTTGCATAAGAATATATTTACAAGGCTCATCCAAGTGGACCCATTCCCAGGTGCCAAATTTGAGGTGAATTTTACATGATATCTTCTTGACCAAATTTTAGTTAAGTGTTTAGTTTGGGGTGCCTAAATTGAGGAAGAATTTTCTTTGACTTCAGATTACATTGTAGAACTCTACTTGCCCAATTTGGGCATAGATTTTTGTGAGGAGCTTTATGCTCCTATATTGTACAACTCTTATGAGTTTACATGCTCATATTATTTCCAATTAATTGTAGCAAGTGTATGAGAGTTCCATGAGAGTTAATTGGAGGTTGTGAAGAAGGATTGTTGAAGACAAGGAAGAATATCAATGAAGGATTGATACAGTATTATTGTAATCTTGTTCTAAGGTTAAATAATACAAGCACTATTGATTTTGGTGGATTTTTTTCCCGAAAGGGTTTCTCCATGTATATGTTGTGTCACTTCTATATCCTTGTCTCATTCTTCTACAATATTTTGTCTCTTTCTACAATTGGTAAAATTGATCTAAACAGATTAATCATACACAAAGAATTGTGAAAAATAACACTCAATTAGATCTATATTATCATATTTTTACAAATTTTGAGCTACAATATTACCTTCATTTTCAACATTTGGTATTAGAGCCAATGGTTGGTTAGGGTTTGGGATGCCTTTATCTTAAAATTTTGAAGGTTTTTGGCTATAGTGGGATCTTTTACTATTGTGTTATTGTAGATTTTTAAAAGAAGTGTGTTACAATGAGTTCTACTTCTCATATAGATATTGAAAGATTCAATGGATCTAGTTATGAGATGAGGAAACTAAAAATCGAGGATCTCCTTGAAGAGAGAGATCAGTGGTTAGTTGTTTTTAAAGAGACTAAACCATCTACAATGATGTTAGGTGAGGATTGGGCTAATCTTGATGAGAAGGCAAGAGGGACCATAAGGTTATGTCTTCCTAATGTTGTTCTCTTGAATTTTTTAGATGAAGCTACTGCATATAAATTATGGAAGAGAATAGCTTATATCTATCAAACCAAAAGTCTTACTAATAAGTTGTATCTGAAAAGAAATTTGTAATATTTAAAGATGAAAGATGGTGATTTCATGGCACATCATTTAAATGCTTTCAATTTGATTCTAAGTCAATTAGCATCTATAGATGTAAAGCTAGAAGATGAAGATAAATGCATTTTTTTACTTTGTTCTTTACCAGAGTCTTGAGAAAATCTAATTATTGCTATTAGTGGTAGTGGTGCAGATCCTAAGATGGACAATATAATTCCTACTCTCCTATCAGAGGATATGAGGAGGAAGTCTAAAACGAGATCCCAAGATTCTGTGTTTGTAAGAGGTAGGCCTAAGGAAAAGGAACCTAAGGGAGACAAGAAACGAAAGGGTAAGTCCAAAGGATAGTCTAAAACCCCTAATAAGAGTAAGGTAAAGTGTTGGAACTGTAGGAAACTAGGATATATAAAGAAGGATTGTAAGAACAAGAAAAATAGTTCTAATGCTTCTACAGAGAAATCCTCTGATGACGATAATGATGCATTGACCACTTCATGTAAAACTGTTAGTGATGAATCTTGGCTTATTGATTCAGGTTGCTCCTATCATACGACTCCTAACAAGGAGTGGTTCACTAAGTATAATGCATATGATGGAGGGAATATCTCCTTTGGAGATAAGAGCACAACAAAGATTGTGGGAAAAGGAGAGGTAAATTTGTGTTTCAGTGATGGTAGGGTTAAGACCCTTAATGATGTTTTACATATTCCAAGACTTGCTAGAAATATTCTTTATGTATCTAAGTTCAATGATTTTGCAATGCATGTGACATTTGACAAAGGTGGTTGTAGATTGGTGAAAGGGAATATGGTGGTTGCTAAAGGATCTCAGATTGGGACTTTGTTTAAGCTTGATACCTCCAATTTGAATAAATTAGCCAATGTAACTGAAGCTGAAAATACATGTATGTTGTTGCACCATAGATTGGGCCACACTGGTGAAAAAGGTCTTAGGACCATTCTTAATCAGAAATTGGTTGATGGTGTTGTAGTGTAGAAAATTGGACACTCTTGAGAAAAGAAACAATTTCATGCTTATTTTGAACCTACTTTTGAATACCCCTACATTATCCATCCTTCAAAATAGC
Source organism: Sequoia sempervirens (assembly GCA_007258455.2). NCBI lineage: Eukaryota > Viridiplantae > Streptophyta > Pinopsida > Cupressales > Cupressaceae > Sequoia > Sequoia sempervirens. Next base: position 622,751,849 of record VDFB02271358.1, on the reverse strand, counting down.
ATTTATAGGCCCCTAAGACCCATTATTTTTTATCTAGAGGCCCATTTCACTTGAGAAACCATCTAAATCCCAACAAACAACACTCAATTCATGCATATCCCAAAAACCCACCTCAAAAAACCACTTGTGGGACCCATTCACCACCTTGGGTAAATGAGTCCCCTCTAGTGGGACCCATTAACCAAGGGTGGTGAATGAGTCCCTTTTGGGGGGAATTCAATTTTGAGCAAGAATTTAATCAATTCAACTTATTTTTTCAATGGATGTCAGCCTCTTAGGTCTAAATAATGGGAAAATTAGGTGTTGATGCTTATAAATATACATTTTAGGTCATTTTTCACATCTCTTAGTCATTTTTACAAAACAAATACTAAAGTCAAGTCATCTACAATAAGTTTCATTAGCGTTTTCTACAACGAAGTTGAAATTTTAAGGCAACAAACTAGGGTTTTTCTAGGTCTTGAATCTCACTCTTCATTCAAGATTCAACATTGCAAAGAGTTGAAGATGGATGTATATGGTGAATCATGGCGAAATTTAGGTTGAGGAGATGCAACTAACCATCAAATCATACCTAAGGACTTGTTTTCAAAGTGATTCCATTTTCCATTTTCTCTCTATCTTCAAATTAATGTTTTCATTTCATTTGCATGTCATTTACATATATTTTCATATGTTGTAGGATTTCTAGGGTTGAAGTCTTGGGCATGTGCAGGATCATCATGGAAAAAATAGGCCCTTAAGTGACAAAAAATTTAGAAAAATCAGAGTTAGGCAACTTGATGTTAAAAATTGAATAAGTTATCTATATTATTTCAAAAATATGTAATAATATAATATGTAGCAAATTGAATGTAGTTTCTAAACTACTAGGAAAATTTGAAATTTCAATACAATAGTACTTAAATTTCAGGAAAAAATAAGAAGTAGGTGTTTGTCTGACCACCCTAACCACAATAAAATGATAATATTTTTTTATAATATTTTAGATATAAGTAGAGGACTCATGTCCAGATGTGATGCATAATTTTTTTGTAATTTTTTCCAAGTAATTATTAATTATGAATTTTTATTACAACTTTTAAAAATATAAAAACTCATATGTCACCACTTTAACTTGGTCAAAACTTCATGAAATTCATTTTTTCTTTTTTTAATCCTATAGTATGTGAAGCATATAATGTGACACATCTTTTGGATTCAAAAATTTGATACCTTTGAAAAATATAGATGTTTTCAATTAGCCTATCAATTAGGACTTTAGTCAATTCAAATAGAAAATGAATAATAATTACTTATTAAATTCAAAGTAAAGCATAATTTATATTAGTTGAAATCTGAGAATCTCCTTTAAAAACCCTTTTCGTTTCATCAATTTTGGGTAAAAAAAAGTTGTCAGCCACATACCCATCATATTGCCACTTTTTGGTCCATCATGATCCTGCACATACCCTCTTGCATCATTCAAATCACATTTTTTCATCTTATTCTAGCACAATAGAATAGGGTTTTCCATGCTTCAAATTTTCCCAGTGTTTAACACACTTTAGACTAGGGTTTTATGCAGATTTTTATCCATTCAAGGTTTGATTACCCAATTAGGGGTTTGACCAAGGAAACCCCCATTAAAAAAGAAATTTTAAGCTATTTTGCAAGTACTTTTTGAGATCCCGATCCGGATTCCCGTCAAAAAGTGTTGTATAGGTGATGAGGTGTAGGTCTAAGATATAAATTTGTAGAAAATAAAAAAGGATTGATTCACCATGGATGGAAAATGAGTCCCACTTGAGGTGGCTAACATAGTAAAATGCAGATTCTAGTACTCGGTGAGCAGAAACTAGTTTCTAGGCAGAAAACCCTGACCTAGGATTGATTCGCCCAGGGTGGCGAATGAGTCCCAGTCAAATAAAAAGTCAATTTTTCCAAATTTTCAAAGTGCTTTCTAGTCTTCATTAGTCTCACAAATGCACACATCCTGAGTTACAACTTTCTATTTGATTCTATTTGCATTTTTGTTCATCTTTCTAGGTCTTTTGCAAACGTCACTATGTTTTCAAACATTGCATATTTCATTAGTTTTGCATTCATAATCAATCAATTTCATAACTTAGCTACCATTAGATCATTTCATTTAGTCTTAGTTACACCTTTCATACTTTAGTTTGAGTGAACCACATTAATTTTAGTGTTCTATCTCTCTCCTTTTATGTGAAAAACCTTAAGAGTGCAAGGGAAGCCCATAGAACACCTCAAAATTGATAGTTCATTTTGGTGAACCTAGATATTGAACATTATCTCTTTCTGATTTGCATTTTCATTTGCATCCTATGACTCAATTGCATTAGCTTTTGCATTGTTTTTGCATCCTAGGGCTTACTAAAATTTGCATTAGTGAAACTATCATTTAGAGGTCATTATTGCATTTCATTTCATCAAATCATCTCAAGATTCTGCATTTCCAGTATTTATCTGCATTATATAGACATAAACACATAGAAAAACACACAAAAAAATAGAAAAAACTTTAAAACACCTCTTCTTGGACTTATTCGCCACCTTGGGCGAATCAATCCCATTGCAATTTTTGCATCACTATTTCTAGAATTCAGTTTCCTGCAATTCCTTTTATGTTCTAGTTTAGTTATTTTTTGTTATATCAAAATCATTTGAATAAGCATCATTTTATTTCATGGAATTTATAGATAGTATTAGATTTTTGTATGTTTCCCTTTTAGCATTAGTTCCTAGTTCCTTTAAATCAGAGTCATCAATTCATAAAAATAAAAAAACTAAAACATCAAACTAACCTTTCAAACAAATGATTCAATTTAGAAACACCATCTCATCCAAGCCTCTTAGAAGTGATGATGTAGACAAGTTAGATGAAGTCCTTTAGGACTTCCTCTCACTCACTTCATCCTCTAAAGCTTTCCATGAGAAGCCTAAACCAATTAATGATAACTTATCTCTCAAACCTTCTGGTTATGATGACTTTGACTTGTTAGATGAAGCCCTTCAGGACTTCATCTCGCCTAAGTCATCAACTAAGGTTTGTTGTGACCAACCTACAACAATGAGTGTTAACACCTCTAAAGTTTTCCTTGAGAAGCCTAAACCAATTAACGATAACTTATCTCTCAAACCATTTGGTTGTGATGACTCTGACTTGTTAGATGAAGCCCTTTAGGACTTCATCTCGCTTAAGTCATCCACTACAGTTTGCTGTGAAAAATCTAAAACTAAGGATGTTAATGTGATTCAAACTCAACTCATTATTTATCCACCCTCGCATAAACTTCATCCTTCTAATAAACTCAATTTTACTCTTTACCCACCTAAACCTGATGTGTTGCAGCAATCCTCGATAATATTACTATTGCTCATACATATAATACCCGAAATAATCCTCAACCACCGCAACCATCCCAAACCTCTTTACCTTTACCTAATCCACCTAGTTCTCCTCACTTTCCCTCACACACAAAGGAGTGTGATCTTGTTGAACTCAAGAATACTCCTGCAAAGATTCCCCTTTGGTATTTACTTCAGAATTCACCAAATTACCACACTATTCTTCAAACAACATTACAAAAAATTGTGGTTCCTCCTGGTACAACTCCAAATGATGTGGAAGCTTTAATACATGGAATGAATAAAGTTAATCTAGACAGTTATTTCCATCAACATGAGCTCCCTCCTTTAGAGTTGTGAAAACAAAATGAAGCCTTTATGATAGTTGCTCAATTCAATCGAATAGGTATCAAAAGAACCCTTATTGATAATGGTTCTTCCCTTAATGTGTGTAGTGTGAATCTTTGGTGCAGGAGCACCTACAACCATGATGCAAAATTGGATTTGGTGATAATGTGTCAAGGAGAAATTTGAGTGAGTCTAGGTTAGTATAGGGGGTGATAATGTTTTTTTGCATCAAATAAGGTCTCAAAGACCATTTTACTATGTATTTAGGTGTATGGGAAAACACTGGAGTTCATATGTGAAAACAATTTCAAATAGATCATGTAAAGTTGTTAAACAAGGTTGTCAAAATGTAGTTTAGGGAATATTAAGAGACTTAGAATTTTAAAAAAATAGTTAGAGGCATTTGGTGGTTATTTTTCTGTTTGAAAATGTATTTAAAGGTCTTTGAAAGGCTCAAACAAGGTTGTCAATTCATGTATTGTAGCATTCAATTCAAAAGACAACATTATCTTCTTCATTTTTTCTGTGTTTTCAGATCTTCTATCCTGTATGGACCATACAGACTACTTGATGTTGGAAAAACTTTTTTGCTTGATGGTAACATGTGTTAGCTCTTATTCCCATCCATTTTGAAGGTTTAATATTAATTTTGGTGATAAATCTATGTATTTTACTATGACTGCCCTATTATCATAGTTTGCACTGTTGAAGGTCTTCTAAGATGCTTATCTAACCCATTCCACTTTTTGTATCCACTATTCCTTGTGGAATGGATCCCAAATAATGTGAATTAGTTTTCTTGATGTTGTGGTAGGCTATGGAATGGAGTTGATCAAGTTTTAATGTTTCTCTAGAGCTGGGCATAACACTTTGTAAGTGAAATTGGGTTGTTGAGTGAGGGTTTTGAAGAAATATGAATGCTATTGACTTTGTGTGAGACTTTTAGGCATGTACAGATCATTTTTGATCAGTTTGAAACATTGGCTCAGTTGGGAAATTCCAATAGTTGTGTTTTCCATTAAACCCTAGTGTTTATGCAAGGCAATGGAGGTTTTCATAGACCAACATTGAGGAAGCCTTGAAACTGAGAAAAAATTGTGGAATTTGATGTTTTGATATATAACTAATGACTGTTTGATGATTTTTTGTGAAGAGCAGGTGAATAAGAGGGACCTCCTTTGTTAATTTTAGCTAATTTAGTAGCCTTTTGGGCAGAGCAGTCTATTGAATCTTAATGATGGTGCAAAGAAACTTGGTGTGATATTTTGGGATTTTTTTTTAGGATTTGTGTTAAATATTATTTGATGTTTGGTTGGCCATTGTATGGCCTTTTCAAAAGAATATCTCCATCTATTGAATTTTGAAGGCTAGAAGCCAAGTGTTGTTGTTTTGGGACAGTTTGAGGGAGTTGTCTTCTAAAGATTGTTTCTTTGTTTGAGTCAAGTTAATTGGGGTTGGGGTTTCTCCACCTTCTATTGCATCAATCTCATTGATAGATTATGTGTTCAAAAAGAAAAAATAAAACATGATTCCTTATCCATTCGCGGATTTGACAATACAATAAAGCAAGCACTCAATGTAATCATTTTTCCTATTACAACTGGGGTGGCTACTATGCAAAATCCTATTCATGTCATGCCTTATGATCTTTCGTACAATATTATTTTAGGAAAACCATGGATTCATGAGATGAATGCAGTGCCTTCGACCCTTCATTGTATAATGAAATATGTTTATAACAACATTTATCAAGTTGAAATAGACCCCAAGCCTGAAAGTTTCTTGCAGCTTCAAAAAGGAACTACAAGTCCTCTAAATACATTAATTCGAACATCCAATATAGAACCTCTTGAAATTGAACAAAAAGATGAGGAATCAATGTCTAAATTATTTGGTGATGATTGGGGATCCTTAGAATTCACACCTTCATTTATGGGAAAATACATAATCACACAAAAGAGGGATGACAAACAAGAACAACCAACCATCATGTCAACTCAGAATTCAGAAAAATATTTTCATACATCTATCTCCTCTACTTTGGAAGAAACTACTATGTACACAACAAATTTTGATGAGATAGATTATCAACATCTGCCTAATCCAAAGGAAATGGTAAGACTTTATGGAAAAGGAAATGAAGTTGTGAAACAATTGGGATATATTGGAAAAGGGTAGGGGAAGCATGAATAAAGTATTTGTGTCCCTATAGAACCTAATACACAAGAGACAAAAACTAGATTGGGATATTATTTTTCTAAGATGACAAAAGCTACTCAACAACCATCTTTGAACATCAACACTATTACATGTCAACCAAAACACAATCTCACAATCAAACATCCTGAATTGCTTGATATGGACTTACCACCATCATGACAGTATGTTGACAGTGATGAAACTCTCAAACAAATGTTAGGAGTTTATAATAACACATCCTCTATTACTCCCATGAAATGGATTACTTGTGATGTGATAATTACCAAGCAAAATGATAGTGATATCACTGAAGAACCATATGATCCTAAAGTTCCTAAATCTAATGCACTCCCCTTAGGAGATACAATTGAAATTCCAATGGACATAGATGATAAAGACAAATTTATTAAGATTGGGAAGTACCTTGACGATGAAGAACAAGAGGATACTACAACCTTGCTTCATGATTTTCCTAAAAAAAATTCTTGGAAATATTTTGATATGCCAGGAATTGACCCAAAAATTGTGACACATAACACCATTCTAGCTGAAAATGTTAACCCCATTCACCAAAATATACGAAAAAGGAACCCTAACATAGCCTTGTATGCTAAAGCAAAGCTTGAAAAAATCCTTAATGTGGGTTTCATTTTCCCTATTGATTATTCTCCTTGGATAGATCAAATATTGTCACAGTTGCTAAACCCGATAATCATATTATGATATGTACGAACTTTCGTAACTTGAATAAAGCCTCTTTAAAAGATGACTTTCCACTTCCTAATATTGACATGATCATGGATTCAACTACTGGACATGCTTTGTTGGCATTCATGGACGGATTTTCTAGCTATAATCAAATCATTATCAACCCTCAAGATCAATACAAAACTACATATACAACTATTTGGGGAGCATTTTGTTGGGTTGTGATTCCTTTAAGTTTAAAGAATGTTGGTGCAACTTATCAATGAGAAATGACATTTATCTTTCACAATTACATACATAAAATCTTGGAAGATTATGTTGATGACATCCTGGCTAAATCCTTAACAAGACAAAACAATGTAAATGTTCTTTGAAAAATCTTTGAGCGAATATGTAAATATAACATGCACTTAAATCCAAAAAAGTGTCTTTGGTGTAGATAGTGGAAAATTTTTGGGGTTTGTCATATCTCATAGAGACATTGAGGTGGACACAAAGACAAATGATGCCATTATTAGCATGCCACCTCCTAAGAACATTTCTCAATTATGCACATTACAGGGCTGAATTCAAGCTATCCTTCATTTTGTTTCATCTTTAGCTAATCACACATTACCCTTCTTACATCTTCTCAAAAACGATGTACCTTTTGATTGGAATGAGGATTGTAACCAATTTTTTTGAGAGTTTAAAGGAATACCTTACAACTCCACCCATTTTACAACCTATTGTTTCAAATAAACCATTTATCCTTTACATAGACGCATCAGCCCATGCTCTTGCAACATTGTTGGCTCAACAAGACAATCATGGAAAAGAACATCCTATTTATTACATTAGTCGAACTTTAATTGATTATGAATCTTGATATTCACCAATTGAAAAAAAATGTTTGGCTCTTGTATTCGCTACTAGTAAGTTGTGACATTATTTACTAAATGTTGAAATACAAGTCATGAAAAAATTTGATCCCCTTAAGCATCTTTTTAATAAAACCAACCTATCTAGATGCTTAGCTAAGTGGGTTATGTTGTTAACTAAGTTTGACCTTAAGATTGTTTCCCATAAAGTAATCAAAGGAAAAGTTGTAACTAATCACTTAGCTGATACTCCTCCTCTTGCTTTACCTAATCATGACTCCTTTCCTAATGATAGTGTCTTGAACACTGATGTTAAAACATGGGAATTTTATTTTGATGGATCTAAGTGTAGAACAGGTTACAGCGCTAGAGAGGTATTAATTCCGCCTAATGGAAAGCCTATTCCCTTGTCCTATCGATTAAATTTCCTATGTACAAATAACATAGCTAAGTATGAGGCATTAATCACAAGATTGCAAGCTACTTTAACCATGGGTGCTAAAGATATCAAGATCTTTGGTGATTCGTAATTAGTAATAAAAAAATCACTAGGACATATCAAACTAAACATGACAAATTATCAAAATACAAGGATCTTATAATGAAACTTGTTGATGGTGTTTTCTGCACAGCAACAACTCAGACATAATATGATATTATATCTCTCTTGAAAGGTAAATCTCCATTAGCAAGCCTCAAGACATAACCCCAAGGTCTCTAATGTTAGGTCTTGACAATGCATAAACAACTCAGATAATATGTGAAATGTTGGTAATCACAAAGGGACCTTACTACAAGCAAATACTGAATCTTCAAACTTATCAGATCTAGCAATATGGTGATACTTCAAATCCTAAATCTAACCCAAATAACAAAGAAATAGCAAAAGATAATAGTTTCAAAGAGATTTCTAAGATCAACACTAATCCTAAGATTAACAGTGCAAATGAAAAAATACTTGAAATGGACCAATCCCTCATAAATTAATTCATGCTTGACCCAGATAAATCTGCAATCTTACAGAAATAGTGCAATCTTCTAAGGCACGAAATATTTTCAAAACATGAACATTTATCCAAACAACCCTATTGCAATTGGGATGAACAAACATTCACAACTAAACTAAGCACAATGAATATCAAAGTCCAGACTAACTTTGCAAAGCAACTAACAATCAACTAGCTGCCAAAAGTATGAACTAGAGATTGTTGCAACACTTTGAGCATCAAATCATAAACACCATTAAGTTAAATAACATAAAATCTAACATATATCGAATAAACTTAAGGAATTTCAAAAGATAGAATCACAAGAACCATGCCAGATAAAATTAACACAGGAAGGGCACCAAATCACAATGCCTTTACTTGAATTAAATCATCTAAAGTAGTAGCAATTCCAGTCTTTTGTTACAACACATCCTTGAAAAATAATCCTAACTACTAACTCCTTGTTTTAATGCTTAATTTTCTCCAATGTAAAACTATCCAGCCCTTTCAAATGAGGAAATATCCCTATTTATAGAGATTACATCTTATGTCGGCCCAAATAGGGTTACAAACAATAGGCCCCAAAAATAAGTCGGCCAAGAAGAATTCAAAATAAAGTAAAATGTGCATTAAATGCATGTGTTTCATCTAGGTCGGACTGGGATCTCCAACATGGTTCGATCCAACGCATGTGAAGGATGAAGAGGAATAATAGGGAAGCGCAAATTTTGATGAGGCATTGTATTAATTGCTCTCCCCTTTGTCCTTATCTCATTCCACTTTATCCTGCACCATCAGAAATACCTTCTCCAAGTTAGCTATAGGTGCACTAACTAAGACCTTAATTTTTCTCTCAATGGATTTGATATCCTCTCTTGACTGCTTAATGACCTTATCCCAATATTCCTTCAGGGTTTGATACTTTTTCATCATTTCAATGTATGTGGCTGCATCATATAATTGGTGTTCAATAACTGGGCCATCATTGAGTGGAGAATATACATCTCGCCACCATTTCCTGAGTTGCTCTAAGTTCAGATGTTTTGGTGCAAACCTTTTTCTTCTGGTCATAACTTTGAAGAAAGAAATGTACTTGTTGTAGATTTTAGTCAGGGTATCCTCAATTTTCTTTCCTTGCTTATAAAAATTCTTCAAAACCCTTTGCCTTATTTGTAAAGCTTCGTACCATTCCCAGGGTTCTACAGCTTTGGAGGAAGGAATAATTCCATCACTTATCAACTTATCCTTAGTATATTCCATGATGGTCTTGATCTTCTGCAACAAAAGATCAACATCCTCCTTATCTTGAGCTAGTATATTCTTTAACCACTCTACTAATCTTATAGCATCTCCATTGGTTGATAAGATATCTTTAATGGAATTATCTCCTTTAGTCTCCACTCCCTGCAACTAGTTCAGTGTGGCACATGTAGTGGTTTTCATCTTCTCCAACTCAGTTATTGTCTCTTGTGGTAGAAAACTTGCACCAGATGATGAGGAGCTGATGGATTGCAAGGGTATCATCAAATCCTATAGATACCTCTTTAGTTTTTCATTGTCTTTCTTCAAATCTTGCTTAGCTTGCACCTCTTTCTTCAATCTACTCAAAATAGCAGCACTGGAGCCTTCAAATTCTTCAACTTACTACATCATGGAGGTGGGTCCCAAGCTGATAGTTTGCACACTATAATCTCTACCAATCACTTCATCTTTATTCTTATCTGGTATAGGCATGGCAATGTGAATCACCATGTTATTAGCTTCATCCCTCTCTATCTTGGAGATAACCTTGGCTTTCTTCTTTGCTTTTCCCTTTCCTACGTTTTCTAGTAATTCATCCTAGTTGGGAGGAGTATCATCCACCAAAATTTTTTTACTCTTTAATTCCTTGTCCAACCAAGTAGGAACAGTGGAATCCGACTGCTCATTACCTTGTCCAATCACATCCTATTGAACCTTGGAGAAATCCTTATTCAAATTTTGCTTTTTAGGAATCTCTTCAGTCTTATCTTCACTTCCCTTATCATGTTCTTCTTCTTCCTACACTAGTGAAGGGGTCTTGATTGGTACTTCCTCTCTCTGTGGAGGTCTATCTCCTTCATTTCCTATAGGTGAATCTTCATAAGTTGCCAAAGTGGACTACAATATCCTCTCAATTTCAGCCTCTGTATTGTAGAGCTCATGTTCTTAGAATTCTTCTTCTCCTTGATCTTGGTAATCCTCTGCATCCTTAGATTCACACGATATGTTATGAGTTTCATGAGAAGGAGGGACATTATCATGTTCTATGGTAGGGACAGCTAAGGGAACATTTTTCTTTGGCACACCATCCTTGGGAGAGGGAGTTCTTGATCTTCTTGTGTACACTTATGTTTTCTCTCCCAAACTTCCCACGCTTACTACTGGTGGGCCAGCTTCATCCCCTACCTTGGAAGATTCCTTCTTCTTCTACGAAAATCTCACAACTCTTCTTCTCTTAGGCATAGAAGCACTACCTTCGTTTCCCTCTTCCTCAGCTTCTCCCTTTCCAGATTTCTTTGTCTTTGCAATTTGTTTTCTTTTCTTGGCGATAGGTCTTCTTTGCTTCTCTCCTTCAGTCGTTTGAACATCCTTAATATTTATTTTGAAAGGAGAAATCACCTTAGCCTTACCCTTAGGGTCCTGCTCAATTGACTCCTCAGAAATAGAATAAGACTCCAAGTCTCCCATTAGGTCATAGGTGCATTGCACACCTTCAGTCTCTAACTCCCAAATCTTGTGCTTCAGCCATAACTTGGTGTACCTAATTATTGGAGTCATGATCTCCTCTAACTCTATCTTCTCTTCCTCCATCCATTCTATCTCTCCTATCAGTTTGTCTTTCACAGGCTCATAGTCATGACTCTGAATCAAATCTCCATTATCTTCAATCTAATCAAGAATGGAATTTATGTTGTATAGTCAAACCAAGTTCACTGGCAACCTAGAAAAATTCTTTCTCCTAACTTCAAATTCATCCTTACTATTATCCCAATAATCCTATACATCATCCTTATGGTTGTATTCCCTACTGGCCTTCTTTTGTGCCTCACAAATCCTATCAAATTTGGATCTCTAAGAATGGAAAGAGAGACCCAAGGTGCTCATTTCCTTAGAAGAAGAATGGGCTGAATTAATAGAGGGGAAAGCTTCATTACTACCTATTCTCAAAGGAAAATCACCACCAAACCAAGTCTTATGTTAGTCTTTCTTACCAATTGCATCAAAAGCACATATTTGTCTTGTGACATCCAAAAGTTTAATGTGATTTGTGGGATATCTATGGAGTCTATATGGTGCCCTCTAACAACCATCTATTCTGATGTATGAGAAGGTAGAGAACTCGATAAACCAAGCTCCAAACCTTTTGATTAGATCCTTGGTATTGTCTGAGATCCAAACATGTTCTGTACCCTGTAATAACTTGGTGATGTACATGGTGAATGCATCATTGACCCTCCTATAACTTGTGCTACCCAAATGTAATTGTGGGTACACCTCATATATCACATCTCACCCAAACACACCCCTTGTGCTTAGCCTCTTGTATGGATGGAACCTTGCAAGTGCATAAACCAAATAAGAGGTCATTGTGAAGGTCTTTGTCTATAGCACATTGCACATATAATGCCTGCCCAATGATAATCAATATTCTGCTCCATCCTCACAATGACATGGAACATCCAATTTTCAAATAGTCATGCACTCTTGAAACCTACCACCCTACTAAGGAGTGTGATAGCATCATAGTAGTCCTTTTTGAATTTTTCTCTAAATAATTTCTTGGGAAGTTTAGAGAAGTGAGAGTTGGGTTTGTCTTGCCAGGAATTGATGACCTGCTATGATTTGATGATGTCTTCATCATAATACTTCTTTGCTATGTCGATATAAAAACCCACCACATGAGACCTATCAGGCATGTCAAAGGTCTGGGCTATAGACATAGGGTTAAGATTTTCCACTATTCTCCCTCAACGGCTCACTATCCTTTGTGTGCCCCTATCATAATGTCTAGAACATTCTAGCAATAGCTCATAGCATTGAACTATGGGAGGGAATCCTGCTACATGGGCCAATCTGAACTCTACCATCCTTCTAGCCAACAGGGGAAGGCTCTATGCTACTATTCTTGCCCCTAATTCCTGATAATCCCATTGGCTAACATTCATATTCATGGCCTCTAACCAAATGGAGGTCAACTTGCTTTCTAGGACCCTACTCTTTATATCCATTTAGATCCTTTCTTCCACGAAGATAGCAGACCCTTCTGTAGTTGGATCTGTCTACTTACCCTTGGTCCTCTCTGCTACTGTCTTACTTGATTCAGCCTGCATCCAGCAAAAAAAACCATAATAAATCCTCTTTATAATATTAGAACCAAGGTTAGCCACCCATGAAAAAAATATTCATCATTACATCAGCTCAAAATCATGATAAAATTCCTTCAAATCAATCATAAAACACAATCATTTTAATTCCAGGATTTTGAGCAATTCGGGGAAAACCGGCTAGAGAGGAATTCTAGGAAATTCCACATCAGGCGGATTTCACTGATCAAGCAAAATGTCATTATTTTTAATCATTAGAGCATGAAAGGAAAACATGTAACATCATTTAAATCATCAATATCAATCATGAGATGTCAAATAAACAACATTAAATTCATTCATCTCTTAAATTCTTTATACTGTGAAGCCTTTTCAGGAAAATCCATTGAATCTGCAAGGAACTCGAAATGCTGAGCCTTTTGTGTGCCTTAGGAAATCGAGAGGGAAAAGGAAAATCAGGAAATTCTGAGGGTGCATAAATTCTGCGAAGGCCTTGGGATCTCGAAAACTGTCAATTCTCACGATCTCACCTGAAACAAATGAATGGTCACAGACTTGGGATTTTTAAGCTCAAATACAATTCATTTTACCTTTCCTATTGATCATTTTAAGTCTTCAACTCTCTCTCAGATGTGAATTTGTGAGGATTGGCAATGCCCTAGGTTGTAGTCATGATGCCCTAGGTTGCAGATATGAAATATCTACCATGAATGTAGAAAATGAGCTCAAAGTAAGCTTGAATTGAACTCGTTTTTCTGGTTAAGCTCAGGATAAATTGTTTCAAACATGCCTAAGTGAGCTACTAGCTAATGAAATTGGAGATATGCTCACGAATTCACTCAGGGAATCATCATTAATCAAACAAACCCTCAAAACCCTAAGTCACAACAAAATTACTCATGGGTCGAGCCTGAAGGAATGATTTGGGAAGGCTTGGCACTACAAAATTACTGACTCAACTAGGGAGTCCTAACTGGGTTCCAAGATTCTGTGAAAAGGAACAAACTAAACCCTAGTTCTAAAAATCTTGACACCAAACTGATGAAATTCAATCTCTGAATGCATTCAAAACGTCAAAACATCACACTCATTCATCATCTGAAAATAAAGGAAATAGCTACATACCATGGTTGAAGCATATCCAACTTCAAAGGAGATCGACAACAAACTCAGATGCCCTAGCAAGAGCTGCAATGATGATGCAAGAAATCTGCCACTGCATCCAGAAATCGACTAATCCAATTGCCAAATCACTAAACACCCAAGACCAAGATCCAAAAATAGGCAAAGAGAAAATGGTGAGAAAAAAATGACACACAATCCCTCAAGAATTCTCCTAAATACTTGTCGCAGAAATTGTACTATCAAGCATTAACTTCATCGATAAGATAGGTCAAGACGCAATCTGGGAATTCGACAAGGTGACAAAATTTTGGCAAAATTCGGTTCAGGAAGAATTTCGTGAGGTGCCAAAATCTCTGAATCATAGGGTTAAAACCTTCTTGTTGGAATTTCAGGGAAATCAAGGAATTCTGCCCAGAGTGGAAATTCTTGAAGACATTGAAAAACTCGAATTTATCCAAAACTTAAGATTTTCAATGCATAACCTAAAGCAATCATCAAGGTAAGAAAGATAAACATTCAAGCACGTTCCTAAGCAAGAAAATCCTCAAAACCAAAAGAGCCAAAGCACCAGAAATCGAAGGAAAAAAAAGGGGTCCCTACTTTCAGTGGGGCGTGTGTGCAAAAACTGCACAACAAATGGCGACTCCACTGGGAAATGCTCCAGAGCATTTCAGTGACAAACTGGAATCGAGAACCTAGAACCTCTAGTTTTAGTCCTTACATTAGGTCACCAATTTAGTAGAGCTTCAAGATTCAGAGACAAACAAACCTTTCCTATACCAGGGTCAAAGTGTGTGCATGTGTATTTATTTCCCTTTCCTTAGTTTCAACAGGGGCCAAATTTAGTCTAACTAGGTTACATAAAGATTCTGACTCCAAAAGCATCCTAGATAGAGCGTCATTGCTAGTTAGATGTCTATATCCCCAATGAGGTTATCGATGTAGTCCTCCCAAGCATAGCTCTACTACCAGCCAAGCATCCATAGCCCCGGTGGAGATACTTGGATACCCTTGATAGGTTGGATTTTTTTTTTGATTTCCAATATTTCTTTTCTTTTCACTTTTTCATTTCAACCTGTGAAAAATGAAGTTCACACTCAGGGTTGAGAACCATAGTGGCGCTAAAGCAGAAATAAGACTTTTCACCTAACCATACTTCATAAGGACCCTATGCTCCTTTGGAATGTTAAAGTTCAGTGTTAAGATATAAGACCCAAATACATTCCAGATTTTAATCTAATCCATGACCTATTCACTCATGGCACTTAAAACATGTGACACCAATATAGTACTTTAACAAACTGACTCTGGAAGGATGATTGAAGTTTGTAAGAGAAATACTCAGAATAGTTCTAGATAAATGTGTGTCATGCAGATGCAACATACCCAAAAGAAAGCAAGAAAACCCAAAAGCAAAGCGGAGCAAAACCAAACCAAGCCAAAAGCAACAAATCGAAAGGAAACCTACTCTAACCAAAACAAAACAAAGCAAGCATCAAAGAAATCTAAGCTAACTATGTACAAGAAGAGAGTTGTAGACAACTCACAATTGGAAATAATGCTTCAGGTACTACCCATTGACAGGCAATGGGATATCCTCTCTAGTGAGAGTTTTCAAGCGAAAAGCATTATCTCCCAGAGTCTCTGAAATCTTATAAGGGCCAACCCAGAGTTTTTCAAATTTACCATGCTCTCCCTTACGATCATGGGCTTTATCCCAGTAGAGAACCAAGTCAAATATTCAAAAGGCTTTAACCTTAGCTCTCCTATCAAAGGGTATGTGCAGATTATTTGGAAAAAATAGGCCCTTAAGTGGCAAAAATTTAGAAAAATCAAAGTTAGGAAACTTGACATAAAATTTTAATAAGTTATCTATGTTATTTCAAAAATATCTAAGAATAAAATTTGTAGAAAATTGAATGTAGTTTTAAACTACTAGTTTTTTTTTTTCAAATCTATTTAGTGAAAATTTGAAATTTTAATGCAATAGTACTTAAATTTCGGGAAAAATAAGAAGTAGGTGTTTGTTCCACCCTAACCACAATGAAATGATAATATTGTTTTATAAGATTCTAGACATAAGTAGAGGACTCATGTCCGATGTGATGCATTTTTTTATAAGTTATTTCCCAAGTAAATAATTAATTATGTGATTTTTATTACAACTTTTAAAAAATATTAAAATTGTATGTCCGAATTTCACCTTAACTTGGTCAAACTTCATGAAATTCAATTTTTTTTTAATCCTATAGTATGTGAAGCATAGAATGTGACGCATGTTTTGGA
Source organism: Sequoia sempervirens (assembly GCA_007258455.2). Lineage (NCBI taxonomy): Eukaryota > Viridiplantae > Streptophyta > Pinopsida > Cupressales > Cupressaceae > Sequoia > Sequoia sempervirens. Next base: position 622,735,637 of record VDFB02271358.1, on the reverse strand, counting down.
TTCAAAAATATGATACCGCTTGAAAGTTATAGATGTTTCTTTTCAATCAACCTATGAATCAATAATAATTTCTAGTCATATTTCAAATAGAAAATGATTTATAGCATATTTATTAAATTCAAAGTAAAGCATTAATTTATTGGTGGAAAGATGAGAATCTCCTCCTTTAAAAACCCTTTTCATTTCATCAATTTTGGTAAAAAAGTCAGCCACCACATACCCTACAAATACCCATCATCAGCCTTTTTGGCTCCATCATGATCCCAAGACATACCTCAAACCATCTTTTGACTACACCTTTATTTTGGAAAAAATTTCAAGGGCTTCATTTCCTTTTTCTTCAAGGTGTAACAGTTCAACAAGTCGGGCTTCTCGTTTATCCCCCTCATCATAATATTCATTAATAAACTACAGGGTGGGGATTTTTAATTGGATGGGAAATACAGGTTCTATCCCATAAACCAAACAGTAAGGGGAAGTTCCCATGGAAGTCTTATGTCTTGTATGATCTTCCCAAAGAGAAAATCAAAGATAGGTATGCTAGTCCTTAGGGTTTCTTTCTAACAACTTATGAATGACTATTAGGAGGTTTTTGTTACAGGACTCAGCCAAACCATTACCCTGGGGGTAATAATTGGATGCAAATTTAATTATAATTCCATGATCAAAGGACCAGTTAGAGAATTTCAATGATGCAAATGTAGGACCATTATCACAAACCAAAGACATAGGACATCCAAAGCAATTGATAATACCTGATTCGATGAAATTGATTACCACTTCAGAGGTACATTGTTTGCATGCAAGAGCCTTAGTCCATCTTGTGAAATAATCAGTAATAGTGAGAATATACCTGTGGCCTATAGAAGAAGGAAGATTGATTGGACCTATGAATTCCATTCCCCATTGTGCAAAAGGATTTACCTCAAAAACTGGTTGAAGTGGGAGGGTTGCATGCTTTTCTCTAGTAGTCGTAGTTTGACATACATGGCAAGTTCCGACATGATTATGTGCATCTTTGAATAATGTTGGCCAATAATAACCAACTCTCAAAATCTGATTTGCGGTAGAAGGTGCAAATCCATGGCTAGTGCCATACCTATCATGAAATTCTACCATGACCCTTTCAGCTTCTTGCTTTCCCAAGCATCTTAATTAGACACCTTCATGGTTCCTTTTGAATAGAACAACTCCCTTCAGCATGAAACTATCACTTTTCAAGCACAACTCTCTCCTTTGTACAACATTAAGGTGATTTGGACATTTTTGATTCAAAATATAGTAAATGATATCATCATACAAGTCCCCTAGAGAAATTTCTTCAAGATTATAATGTTGGGCTACAAGATCGGGACCCGTTTCTGCCATTGTTCTAGTAATCCCTTGCCCTCTTACCAGCTTTATGGGTTGAATCTCAATATCATATTCCTGCAACATAGTCACCCACTTAGCTCTGTGTTCTCCTAGTTCATTTTGCATCAGCAACAGCTTGACTGTAGGATCTGGTACTGCTGCAAAGACCTTGTTCCTTAGAATATAATGTCTGAATTTCTTCATAGCACTAACTAAGGCATAGGATTGCTTCTCCACACTTGGGTACCTTAGTTATGTATCTTTCAGTGGTGCAATCATAAATGCTATGGGGTACTCATTTCCTTGGTCATACTTTTGGGTCAACATGCCAACAGAGGAGTGATCAAAAGAAAATGAATATATGTAAAATGTCTTAGCATAATCAGGACTCACTAAGACTGGGGCTTTAGCAATAGCCCTTTTGATTTTTTCAAATGCTTCTTTTGCCTTTTTGTTCCATTCAACTTTAGCTTCCTACTTCAACATGGCATTTAATGGCTTGACTATCTCAGTGAATCTAGTGATGAACTTTCATACAAAGTTAATCTTACCAAAAAAATGATTTCATTTCTTTCTTGCTAGAAGGTGGCTAAATCTTGAGTATGGCTCCCACTCGTTCAGGATCAATAACAATACCTTTCTCTGAAAGAACGTACCCCAACAGTTTTCCCTCAGTAACCCAAAAGATGCATTTCTCAGGGTTAAAGGAGATGTCAAACTCTCTACACCTCTAAAATACCTTGCATAAGTATACTATATGATCACCTCACTTTTTGGAGAAAACCATTAGATCGTCCATATAAATTATAATGCACTTACCAATTATGTCCTTAAAAGTAATGTCCATAGCTCTCTGGAATGTAGCTCCAGCATTGATCAAGCCAAAGGGCATCCCTCTGTAAGAAAAAGTGCCCCACTTTGTGGTGAAAGAAGTTTTATGTTTATCTTCATATTGTACCATAACTTGGTTATATCCAGAGTAGCCATCTAGAAAAGACATCATTTGAGACCCATTGATAATCTGAAGCACTTCATCTAGCGAAGGAACTGGATTTTTTTTTTTTTGATGCTCTGTTAAGGTTCCTAAAATCCACACATAGTCTGATCTCCCCATTTTTCTTTCTCATAGGGACTAGATTTGCAACCTAGGTCAAATTCTTGTCTGGGAATATGATTCTGGCATATAGTAATTTTTGCACTTCCTTTTCAATTATGGGTTCCAGTAGGGGATTAATGGGCCTTTTCCTCTGCCTAAAAGGTTTTTCTCTAGGCTTTAAAGGGATAGTATGAGTTATGATTAAAGTTTCATATGTCTTCAAGTCCTCATAACTCCAGGCTATCACATCTTGATACATATGCAAGGCATCAATGATTCCTTTTTTCTCCTCTGGAGTACACACTTTACCAATGAAGACATTTTTGATATCATCTTGAGTCCCCATGTTGTGTGTTTCACATTGTCCACTAATGGACTCCTTCTTAGCATCTTGCTCCTGATCTCTGACCTTATCTAGATAAAAAAACCTCTCTAGCTGTACCATTCCCCTTGGAATAGTATTGGTCTTCAAACTAATAACCCCTTCCAAATCCATCTATGCTTCTTGGGGCTTAGCTTCATCAATAATCAAAGAAGTAAAGACATTTGAACTTGTAACAAAATCCAAAATATGCTTATCATCTTCAAATACCTAAAAGTTGGTCATATTGTCAGGCACTAAAGGTACTGGAGTCAGCTCCATAGTAAATTTCTTCAGTCCAGAAAGAGATAAAGGCTGCAAAGTACTAGTTGCCTGAGCTAGGAGTCTATTGTTTGCTTCTTATTACATGGTATCAACTAAATGTTGAAGGCATCAAATCCCTCAATAAGGTCCCATACTCTATTCCTATAATTAGTCATCCTTCTATCATGACATGAGTATTGTTTTCTAACTTATTTGACCACCAACTCAGAATCCCTAAAGACTTGCAAAATTTTGGCATTTTTCCTTAGTGCCATAAGCAACCCATGAATCAATGCCTCATATTCTGCTACATTATTGGTACAATGAAATTGAAGTCTATGAGTAGCAAATAAATTTTTACCTCTTGGACTGATTAGCTCAAACCCTGCCCCAGCTCCTTGCTTTGATTTGGATCCATCAAGCCTTAAGGTCCAACAACCAAGAACTCCTAATTTTCTTGTTGTATTCCTCGTATTGTTGTTGTTGGAAGGATCTTCAAGAAGCATCACCCTCTTCCCTTTGGGGTCCTCTTCAAAATTTTGTATATTGATTTTGACTGTTGGAGTAGGGTTGATACATCTCTGCACTTGTTCTACCACAGCTTGGCACAAGCAGTAGTCCAATTCAGAGTGGGAAGCATTGTGAAATCTACACCAATTGGGAAAGAGTAATTCTCCAAAGTTCATTCCTTTGCCCAAATGAATTTGGTCTTCAATGCACTTCTGAATGAGTTCTTGGAAATTATCTAGCAAGCTGAGCTGATTATCTTCAAGATCATCATCATTAATTGGCTCCACCAAGGTTCCAATACCACTAGATTCAGCTGTAAGATCAACGGGTGTAGTATGTAGCATAAGAATTTCTTCAACATCGGATTCCTCAAAAGGGGCCACTAGCACATAATTTCCCAAGATCACCTCTGATATTAGTATTTCATTCAAAGTATTCTGATATTTTGTGATCATATATTTCATCCCGGGCTCTCTTTCAATCCTAATCTGATTTGGCACTCCCTTCCAGGGAAGCCACATGTGAGATTGATCAGTTGATACATATCCATTCAGAGCCTTAGTAAAGTCTCTTCTCAAAATCAAACCATAAGCATCAAGTATATCTACCACCTATATATTAATGACTTGTTGAATTCTAGAATCAGAGGAAATTTGCATGTGAATCATGTTCAATTCCCCTACAACATTAACTTCAGTTCTATCTAGTTGAGGGACTTTATTTTGGGAGTCAGCAGAGGTAATGCCTAAAGCTCTACAGACACCAAAGGGCATCACATTGGTAGAAGCGCTTGAATCTAACAAAAAATTGTGCAAGTTCTTACCAAATATATAGACAAAAATAAAAAATGGAGGTGTTTCTATTCTCCCTTGAAACAAAGTTAAAGGGGTATCCACCTGGGCAACTTGAGTTTTATCTTTCTCTTTCCCTTTATCTCCAGGTTGTGTGTGAACTTGATTTTGACCTTTTGCTACTTGAGAACTGGATGCTTTATTAACACTCTCATTGACTGATCTATCTTGTGATACTGAATTTCAATTATAAGTTCCTAAAATTGCATTTCTAATAGTTGGGACTATCAATAATTCAAATGCAGAGAGACTTACCTTTAGATTCTTGAGTTCTTCTGCAACATATATGGCCAACTATTTTACACTTAGGTTAGCATGAACCTCTTTGGCGCATTCCACTAGCTTGTCTTTGCTTGTTTCAGTAGTATGCCCCTTTGATAGATCTACTTGTCCTTGATCTTTAGATAAGTATTGTCTAGGAACATGAGGATATGTTGGATTATTGTTGGCATTGGGATCGGGGGTGTGGTGAAGTTGTTTGGAGGAATAGAAATGGTGAATGGGTCTCTAGCTTGCAGACATCTATGTGGCAGATCCCTCAAGTCATATTTCTTAACAGGTCGTTGGAATGTCTACACCTCTTCAACATAAGTTTCTTCCTCATCCATGGGGCCATTATCATTCATAAGATTTTCATCAAACAGCTACATGTAATTTCATCTCCATTGCACACCTGATCTGCTTCATCCTTAAACTAGCATGATTCTTCTTTAGGCACATTCTCCTTACTTTGCGAGAAAGGAGCATGATTTAGCACCAACACTGGTGAGTCATAAGGATTAGATGGTACCAACTCTTGATTACTTGCATTATTCTCCACCTCATGCTAAAATATTGAGGCAACTGTTTGGAACTCAAGACAGTCTAATTCAGAATTTTGGCTTGTCTTATGGAGCCTACACCAGCTTGATAAAGCAACTTCAGCTAGATATACACTACTTGGAGGCTTTTCTTGGTTAATTGGTTGATCCAATGGGGTGGGGACACCCCCATTGTTAGGTTGTGTATTCCAAGTCCTATTCTGTCTAGGTGGTTTTCTTCTGTCGAATCCTTGTCCACCAGCTTGCCCCCTATTGAAGTTTTGGCCTGAATATTACCCCTTATTATAATTCTATCCTCTGTCATAATTATGTCCTCTTTCAAGGCGTTATCCCCTATCGAAGTTTTGTCCTTGTTGTGATTCCTAATTTTCCCTATTATGATTGGATTGCATACTCTTTTAAATAGCCTAGAGTTGATTGTTCTTGTTTCTTAGATAAGTGATCTCCATGTTTAGCTTCTTCACTTGTTCAGTTAGTTCATCCAACCTTTCCTAGTCAGAATTATTATATGGAGTCTAGTTCACATTTTTTTGAGGATATCTTACTACAGCACCAGAGCTCAGCGACTGGTTCAATACCTCATAATTCTGCAAATATGTAGGGAAACCAATCTGAGGCTATGGGTGAAGAGGTTGATTAACATTTTGTTGGGGGTAGTTGACCACAGGTGGAACTTGATTCATGGGAGGTCCTGGGTGGGGAACCAGAGGAAACTAAGGTATCAGATTCATGATAGGAGTATGATTAGTAAGAGCCTTATTGAGAGCAGGAACTTGCCCAGGGTGAGTAGTGGGTCCTAGTGATGGTAAAGGCCCAGATAAGTGTTTTCTTAGATCAGTACTAACCTTTACAACTTTTGTGTATGCATCAAGTAGGGTAGTTGAAGGGTTGTTTCTCCATTTCATAAAGGTAGCTGTCAGACTATCAAGACCCTCATAATAGACTTCTAAAGTAGTGGCATCATCTACAATATAAGGTGCCTATAGTCGGGTATAGGAATGATGAAACCTATTATTAAAGGACCCTATGGGCTCATTGACCTCTCTCTTAACCTTAGTGAACTTAAGGTAAAGCTCATTTGGACTAATGGGAATCCTAAACTTTTGCAAGAATGCAGTCTCCAGTTCAGTCCAATTATGAATAGACCCAGTAGGAAAATGATTGTACTAGTAGAACACATCTTCTCCTAGAGAGTAAGGAAAGAGCCTACATGCTACATCCTCATGATTGATTCCTCTATCCCTAAGGAAAGTCTAAAAAATACTGATATGTCCCTTTTTAGTCCTATTGGGATCATTAACATGGAACTTAGAGCAAATTTCTTTAGGGTTCTTGGGCATAACATTATAATTATTGAAGGTCAAAGGATATGGATTGTTAGCAAGGAAAGCCATTGGTGGGGGTGGAGGTGGTAATGGATTAATTAAGGCTTGTTGGGGTTGTGGAACAGGGATGGCTTTTGAATTAGATGAGAATGGACTTGATGAAGACGAGGATGATGGAGATGATGGAAGTTGTTGGGTGGATGATGATTCTCCCCTTCTTTTGGTCCTTCTTGACCTAGTAGGAACTTGCAACTCTTCAAATTCCTCTTCCCATCGAGTGGATATGGTTCTTCTAAATCTTTAAGGAGAAATGGTAGACAAAAATCAATCCAGTTTGCTTATTCAGGCCCTCCTTCTAGTGCCAATCTATTGATGGTGTTTTTTGCACAACTTAGACAGAATATGATATTTTATCTCTCTTGAAAGGTAAATCTCTATCAACAAGCCTCAAGAGATAACCCAAAGGTCTCTAATGTTAGGTCTTGACAATGCATAAACAACTCAGATAATATGTTAAATGTTGGTAATCACAAAGGGACCTTACTATAAAAAAATACTGAATCTTCAAACTTATTAGATCTAGCAATATAGTGATACTTCAAATCCTAAATCTAACCCAAATAACAAAGAAATAGCAAAAGATAAGGGTTTCAAGGATATTTCTAAGATCAACACAAATCTTAAGATTAACAATGCAAATGAAAAAATACTTGAAATGGACCAATCCCTCGTAAACTAATTCCTAGTTGACCCAGATAAATCAACAATCTTACAGATGTAGTGCAATCTTCTAAGGCATGAAATATTTTTAGATCATGAACATTTATCCAAACAAACCTATTGCAATTGAGATGAAAAAATATTCACAACTGAACTAAGCACAATGAATATCAAAGTCCATGCTAACTTTGCAAAGCATCTAACAATTGACTAGCTACCAAAAGTATGGACTAGAGATTGCTGCAACACTTTGAGCATAAAATCATAAACACCATTAAGTTATCTAACATCAAATCTAACATATATCAAATAAAATTAATCAATTTCAAAAGATAGAATCATAGGAAGCATGCCAGATAAAATTAACATAGTAAGGGCACCAAATCACAATGCCTTTACTTGCATTAAATCATCTAAAGTAGTAGCAATTCCAGTCTTATGTTATAGCACTTACTTGAAAAATAATCCTAACTACTAACTCATTATTCTAATGCCTAATTTTCTCCAATGTAAAACTATCCAGCCCTTTCAAATGAGGCAATACCCCTATTTATAGAGATTACATCTTATGTTAGACCAAATAGGGTTACAAACAATAGGCCCCAAAAATAAGTCGGCCAAGAAGAATTCAAAATAAAGTAAAATGTGCATTAAATGCATGTGTGCCATCCAGGTTGGCCTGGGATCTCCAACATGGTTCGATCCAACGCATGTGAAGGATGAAGAGGAATAATAGGGAAGTACAAATTCCAATGAGGAATTGTATTAACTACTCTCCCCTTTGTCCTTATCTCGTTCCACTTTATCCTGCACCATCAGAAATACCTTCTCCAAGTCGGCTATAGGTGGACTAACTAACACCTTAATTTTCCTCTCAATGGATTTGATATCCTCTCTTGACTGCTTAATGACCTTATCCCAATCCGCCCTCAGGGTTTGATACTTTTCCATCACTACAATGCATGTGGCCACATCATGTAACTGATGTTTTGTAACTGGGCCATCATTGAATGGAGAATATACATCTCACCACCATTTCTTGAGTTGCTCTAAGTTTAGATGTTTTGGTGCAAACCTTTTTCTTCCTATCATAATTTTGAATCTAAAGAAATGCACTTGTTGTAGATTTTAGTCAAGGTATCCTCAATTTTCTTTCCTTGCTTATGCACCTTCTTCAAAAACCTTTGCCTTATTTGCAAAGCTTCGCACCATTCCAAGGGTTCTACAACTTTGGATGAAGGAAGAATTCCATCACTTATCAACTTATCTTCAGTGTATTCCATGATGGTCTTGGTATTTTGCAACAAAAGATCAACATCCTCCTTATCTTGAGCCAGTACATTCTTTAACCACTCTATTGATTTTATAGCATCTCCACCAGTTGAAAGGATATCTTTAATGGAATTATATCCTTTAGTCTCCACTCCCTGCAACTAGTTCAGTGTGGCATGTGTAGTAGTTTTCATCTTCTCCAACTCAGTTATTGTCTCCTCTGGTAGAAAACTTGTAGCAGATGATGAGTTGATGGATTGCAAGGGTTTCATCAAATCCTGTAGATACCTCTTTAGTTTGTCATTCTCTTTCTTCAAATCTTGCTTAGCTTGCACCTCTTTCTTCAATATACTCAAAATAGTAGCACTAGAGCCTTTAAATTCTTCAGCTTCCTGCATCATGGAGGTGGGTGCTAAGCTAATAGTTTGCACACTATAATCTCTACCAGTCACTTCATCTTTATTCTTATTTGGTACAAGGGTGGCAATTTGACTCACCCTATTATTAGCTTCATCCCTCTCAATCTTGGAGATAACCCTGGCTTTCTTCTTTTCTTTTCACTTTCCTATGTTAAATTCCAATAATTCATCCCAGTTGGGAGGAGTATCATCCAACATTTTTTTTTTACTCTTTAATTCCATTTCCAATCAAGTAGGAATAGTGGAATTTGACTGCTCATTACCTTTCCTATTGAACCTTGGAGAAATCCTCATTCAGATTTTACTTTTCAAGAATCTCTTAATTCTTATCTTCACTTCCCTTATCATGTTCTTCTTCTTCATGCACTGGTGAAGGGGTCTTGATTGGTACTTTCTCTCTCTGTGGAGGTCTATCTTCTTCATTTCCTGCAGATGAATCTCCATAAGTCACCAAAGGGGACTGCAATATCCTCTCAATCTTAGCCTCTATATTGTGGAGCTCAACTTCTTGGAATTCTTCTTCTCCTTGATCTTGGGTATCCTATGCATCCTTAGATTCACTTGGTACATTATTAGTTTCATGAGAAGGAGGTACATTATCATTTTTTCTGGTAGGGACAGCTAAGGGAAAAAATTTCTTTGGCACACCATCCTTGGGAGAGGGAGTTCTTGATCTTCTTGTGTACACCTGTGTTTTCTCTTCCGAACATTGCACACTTACTATTGGTGGGCCAACATCATCCCCTACCTTGAAATATTCCTTCTTCTTCTGAGAAAATCTCACTACTCTTCTTCTCTTAGGCACAAAAGCACTACCTTCATTTCCCTCTTCCTTAGCTTCTTCCTTTGTAGATTTCTTTGTCTTTGGAATATGTTTTATTTTCTTGGTGATAGGTCTTCTTTACTTCTCTCCTTCTTATGTTTGAACATCCTTAATATTTATTTTGAAAGGAGAACTCACCTTAGCCTTACCCTTACAGTTCTGCTCAATTGACTCCTTAGAAGTAGAATGAGACTCCAATTCTCCCATTCGGTCATAGGTGCATTGCAAACCTTCACTCTCTAACTCCCAAATCTTGTGCTTCAGCCATAACTTGGTGTACCTAATTATTGAAGTCATGATCTGCTCTAATTCTTTCTTCTCTTCCTCCAGCCAGTCTATCTCTCCTATCGGTTTTTCTTTCATAGGCTCATAGTCATGAATCTGAATCAAATCTCCATCATCTTCAATCTAATCAAGAATGGAATTTATGTTGTATAGTCGGTCCAAGTTCACTAGCAACTTGGAAAGCTTCTTTCTACTAACTTCAAATTCATCTTTACTATTAGCCCAATAATCCTCTACATAATCCTTATGGTTGTATTCCCTGCTGGCCTTCTTTTGTTCCATGCTAGTCCTATCAAATCTAGATCTCTTAGAATGGAAAGAGAGACCCAAAGTGCTAATTTCCTCCTCGGGAGCTTGGGTTGAATTAATAGAGGGGAAACCTTCATTACTGCCTATTCTCAAAAGGAAAATCATCACCAAACCCAGTCTTATGTTTGTCTTTCTTAACAATTGCATCAAAATCATAGATCTGTCTTGTGACTTCTAGAAGTTTAATGTGATCTATGGGATATTTAGGGAGTCTATATGGGGCCCTCTGACAACCATCTATTCTGATGTATGAGAAGGTAGGGAACTCAATAAACCAAGCTCCAAACCTTTTGATTAGCTCCTTGGTATTGTCTGAGATCCAAACATGTTCAACATCCTATAATAACCTAGTGATGTACATGGTGAATGTGTCATTGACCCTCCTATAACTTGTGCTACCCAAATGTAATTGTGGGTACACCTCATAAATCACATCTCGCCCAAGCACACCCTTTGTGCTTAGCCTCTTGTATGGATGGAACCTTGCAAGTGCATAAACCAAATAAGAGGTCATTGTGAAGGTCTTTGTTTGTAGCACATTGCACATATAATGCCTGCCCAATGATAATCAATATTCTGCTCCATCCTCACAATGAGATGAAACATCTAGTTTTCAAATACTCGTGCACTCTTGAAACCTACCACCCTACTAAGGAGTGTGATAGCATCATAGTATTCCTTTTTGAATTTTTCTTTGAATAATTGCTTGGGAAGTTTAGAGAAGTGAGACTTGGGTTTCTCTTGCCAGGAATTGATGACCTGCTATGATTTGATGATGTCTTCATCATAATACTTCTTCACTATGTCGATATCAAAACCCACCACATGAGACCTATCAGGCATGTCAAAGGTTTGGGCTATAGACATAGGGTTAAGATTTTCCACTATTCTCCCTTGAGGGCTCACTATCCTTTGTGTTCCCTTGTCATAATGTCCGGAACATTCTAGCACTAGCTCATGCCATTGAACTGTGGGAGAAAATCCTTCTGCATGGTCCAATCCGGACTCTACCATCCTTCTAGCCAACGGGGGAAGGTTTTATACTATGATTCTTTCCTTGAATTCCTCATAATCCCATTGGCCAACATTTGTATCCATGACCTTTGACCAGATGGAGGTAAACTTGCTTTCTGGGACCCTACTCTTTATATCAATTTTGATCCTTTCTACCTCAGAGATAGCAAACCCTTTAGCAGTTGGATCTGTCTGCTTACCCTTGGTCCTCCTGGCTACTTTCTTACTTGATTCAGCCTGCATCCAGTAAAAAAAACCACAATAAATCCTCTTTATAATATTAGAACTAAGGTTAGCCACCCATGAAAAACATATTCATCATTACATCAACTCAAAATCATGATAAAAAACCTTCAAATCAATCATAAAACAAAATCATTTTAAATCTGGGATTTTGAGCAATTCAGGGAAAACCAGGCATAGAGGAATTCTGAGAAATTCCACATTAGGTGTATTTCAATGATCAAGCACAAATTTCCTTAGTTTTAATCATTATAGCATGAAAGGAAAACATGTAACATCATTTAAATCATCACTATCAATCATGAGATGTCAAATACACAACATTAAATTCATTCATCTCTCGAATTCTTTATACTGTGAAGTGTTTTTAGGAAATGAAAATCCATCAAAGAAGGAATTCTGTGAGGAATTTGAAACTCTGAGCCTTTTGCATGCCTCCGAGAAAATGACAGGGCAAAGGAAAATTGGGAAATTTTGAGGGTGCAGAAATTCCGCGAAGGCCTTAGGATCCTGAAAACTATCAATTCTCACGATCTCACTCGGAACAAATGAACGATCACAGACATGAGATTTTTAGGCTTGAATGCAATTCATTTTATGTTTCCTATTGATCATTTTGAGTCTTCAACTCTCTCTCAGAGGTGAATTGGTGAGGATTGGCGATGCCCTAGGTTGCAATTGTGAAATCTCTGCCATGAATGTAGAAAATGATCTCATATTAAGCTTGAATTGAACTCATTTGTCTAGTTAAGCTTAGGATAAATTGTTTGGAACATTCCTAAGTGAGCTACTAGCTAATGAAATTAGAAATAGTCTCACGAATTCACTCAGGGAATTGTCATTAATAAAAAAAACCCTCAAAACCCTAAGTCACAACAAAATTACTCATGGGTCGAGCCTGAATGAATGATTTGGGAAGGCTTGGCACTACAAAATTACTGACTCAACTAGGGAGTCCTAACTGGGTTCCAAGATTCTGCGAAAAGGAATAAACTAAACCCTAGTTCTAAAAAAATTGATGCCAAACTGATAAAATTCAAGCTCCGAATGCATTCAAAATGTGAAAACATCACACTCATTCATCATCTGAAAAGCAAGGCAATAGCTACATACCATGGATGAAGCAAATCCAACTTCAAAGGAGATCGACAACAAACTTGGATGCCCTAGCAAGAGTTGCAATGACGATGCAAGAAATCTGCCACTGAATCCAAAAATTGACTAATCCAATTGCCAAATCACTAAACACCCAAGACCAAGATCTCAAAAGAAGAAAATAGAAAATGGTGAGAGACAAATGAAACACAATCCCTCAAGAAGTCACCTAAATACTTGCACAGAAATCATACTATCAAGAATTAACTCCGTCGACAAGACATGTTTGGATGCAATCCGGGAATTCGACGAGGTGACAGAATTTTGGTGAAATCCAGTTTAGGCAGGATTCCATGAGGTGCCAAAATATCTGAATCATAGGGTTAAAACTTGCCCGTTGGACTTTCAAGGAAACCGAGGAATTCAGCCCAAAGCATAAATTCTCAAAGATAGTGAAAAACCCGAATTTATCCAAAACTTAAGATTTTCAATGCATAACCTAAAGGGATCATCATGGTAAGCAAGATAAAAATTCAAGCACATGCCTAAGCAAGCAAATCCTCAAAACCAAAAGAGCCAAAGCACCAAAAATCAAAGCAAAAAAAAGGGCGTCCCTACTTTCAATGGGGCATGCGTGCGAAAACTGCACAAAAAAATTGTTAGAGAAGTTTGAATCATTCACCATTAATAACATCCCATGAGAAGAAAATCGAGACGTGGATGTGATGGCGAGTGTAGACTCTCTTATATCCCCTCATGATCCTTCAATAGACTCTACCTTTGTTATTCATCCCATCATGAAACCTTTGATTGATACCCAATTAGAAGACATTTTAACAATAACTCAAGACGACTCATGAGAATGGTATGACACAATATACAATTATTTAAAAGATGGTACCATTCTTGAGCCCACAATGACAAACACTTGAAATAATTTATGTAAACTAGTAGCGAACTATGTAATCCTCGCTAATGTGTTGTATAGAAGATCCTTCAATGGGCTCTTACTAAGGTGTTTTAGGGACTCTGAAATTCCTATAGACCTTGGGAAAGCTCATGTTGGTGCCTGTGGAGGTCATTTTGGAGGACATTCATTATTGCAAAAACTCATCTATATGGGATATTATTGGAGACATATGGAGAACGACTGCTTCACTTACATTAAATGATGTCACAAATGTCAAGAACATAGCAATTTGATTCATGCTCCTACTTCTAAGCTTCGTGCCCAAATTCTCATTTGGTCATTTTTAGTATGGGGATTGGATCTTATTGGGAAAATTTCACCACCCTCTTCTACCGGGCATACATTTATCATAACCGCAATAGATTATTTCACAAAATGGGTAGAAGCTATTCCTCTTTGATCTACAAATGTTGAAGTAATTTTTTGTTTCATATTGGAACATATAATTGCTCACTTTGGACTTCCTTCCACAATAGTTTCAAACAATGGAACCCGATTTAAGAATAAGAGGTAAAGAAATTTCTTGAAGCATTCAACATTAAACATCAATTTTCTACACCCTACTATCCACAATCCAGTGGACAAGTTGGAAGCACTAATAAGATTCATGAATGAATCCTAAAGAAAATTGTTAACAAACATCATAAGGATTGGCATATGCAATTACATTATTTGCTTTGGGCCTATCAAACAAGTGTTAGACTATCTACAGGAACTACACCTTATAACCTTGTTTATGGTACTAACGCGATCGTGCCATTGGAGTTAGAAATTCCTACCCTGTGAATTGCTCTTCAAGACCTTATTGATGAAGCCACTTATAAAGATCAATGATTTCACTAGCTTGAAATGCTTGATGAAAAGTGCATTAACGCTCTTAAGCATCCTCAAACTTACATTAAACAATTACAATGAAAACACAATACTCATGTCCTTCCCCAAACTTTTCGCAAGGGTGATTTTGTTCTCTATAAGAATCAATGCAATACTTAGGTTGACCATGAAGACAAAGATAAATTCAGCCCTAATTGGTTAGGACACTACAAAGTCAACACCAGCTATGGGTCTAGTGCTTACATATTAATAGAGCTCAATGGAACAACCCTTAAGGAACCTATTAATGTTGTGCATCTACATTGGTATTACCTCTAATCTCTTTGAATAGTATGATGGATAAAGCAGTGTTTCCTATGTTATTTGGTTACATTCTAAATAACTTCACATTGCTTCATTCTTCCCAACTGATCATGTGTTTAGCTTGAACACTATGGTAATTATTTAAGTTAATTTTATAATTACTTTAGGCTTCGTACTATCACCCTCATATTATGTTAAGTTCAATCCTTATATGAGTTATAGGTGTATCTAATTTAACATACTCTCTTTAATTCAACAATGTTGTATATAAAGTGAAATAGAAATATGTTTTATATTAGATCACATCAATCATGTTAAATCATGTAGACATTAATTAAATAATTTTTCCACAAGTTATTTAATTAATCACATTGTCATTTAACATTCAAACACTTTAAGGAAAATTATAACAACATCAAATGTGCATGTATATATATCACAAGTTTTATATACATCTCAATATCATATACAAAATCACCAAGGTCTGTGAGAACTAGACCCCTCGGTCTCTGGTGCCCGTGATTCAGTCCCCGGATGTTGTGAGACAATCGTATGTGATCATGATCATGACCCACCGACTATGAGTGCATACTCTAGACCCTGTACTCACCCAAGAGCCACAAGACGCTACTCTGCCATCTAGTCCCTCTACACCCATAGCTATGCTAGCTCTGCATGTAGTCTCTCCACCTCTATTGGAGTTTGGGATGACTATCCTACACTCCTAGCTCAATGGAGTCATCTCCTCATGCTCTTGTACATTTCCCATAGCCTCGCAAAAGGTATGAGCGACTTTGGCTCCTCCTCCACGATCTGTGGGGGAACATAATCAGGTTCCATCTCCTCCTCATCAATGGATGTAGGCATTATCTCAGAGGTAGCTTGATGATAGAACTCTCGCTAGTCTCTCATCGCTCCTACAAGATAGAAATGGTACACAATCAATAAACATCATCATGATATATATATATATGTAAATCATAAAACACTCATGTATATACATAGAATAAACAAATCATTACCTATGTCTCTAGTAGGGTAAGTGATATCAACGTCATCCTATCTGGGGGGCATGGAGGACATGCTAGCCTCTCTATGACTGTAGGAACTGATGTTTGTTGTAGCTACTACATGTGATTTGGTCATATGAGTGTTTGAATACTCTCCTCACTCATGCCAATCCTCAGTCGCTATCTCATCACCATCACTTAGGGGTAGATCCTCCTCATAATACTTATCCTCCTCATAATCCTCCTCTCCTCCATCTTGGCCCTCATAGTCAAAATCGACACCTGAATCATACTCATCATTGAGAACATCAGTAAATATATCTATTGGCCTATATTGTACATCCTTGGCCTTGTCCTCTAGCTCATCTCCCTCATCTAGTGTTGGTCTTGCATCACCTATAGGGACATCCATGGGAATTACTGGAGTTTTTCATGTCACTGACCACCATTCCTCATGCTCATCTATGCTCCCAACATCATTAGCATCAGAGATTGGTGGCTGATCATGATTTGAATTTTTAGAGTCACTCTGGACAACATGGTCTATATTGAGCCGAATGGTATCCCCTATCCTCTGAGCACTCTGCACTGATCTCCTAATAAAAAGGTACGCCCTCGGTGGTGTCTACACCTACCCAAACTATCACATGACTCACCCATAATAGAAAGTCCATACAACATAGTCATGTCGCCCAGCTAAAAATCTGTCCATTTGTATCCTCCTTAGTTGTCTTGTGGGATATGGCCACTGTAGTGTGAGTAGATAAGGTCTCCATAGGATCTTGTCCTCCTCCAACTGGTCAAATCTTTCTGTCCAAAAATGTAGATCTTCATACTACCACAAGCATCATAAAGGATAGTTGAAGGCTCATGGATATCCTACAACTATGGAACATAGGAACCCAATAGGCCTAGTGCATGTAATATGCTCGAAGAACCACACCTACAAAAGCGTGTAGTGCACCATAATGTCGATCTCTTAGAACACAAATCAGCCAAGATCATAATAAAGATGTGTTAGGATGTAGCGTCCCCAAGCATAGATTGTCCTGCGCTCTACCATCTTGTGAATTAGGTGAACCAATCCTCCATCCAGGTGTGTCGCTCGTCCATCAGGATTGAGAACAAGAGCCACTGTATGCATCATAATTCGTCTCACAATGGGGGATCATGACTATAGAAGCATAGGAAGCTTGATTCACACTCTTACACGCTCATCATGAATAGGTCCATCCAAGCAGTACTGCATGTCCACCTTCTTCTCGTGGAATGGTCGATCTCCTCATAAATATACCCACTCTCCTTGAATAGGAACTCAGAGAATCTAGTGTACATCCTCTAGAGTGATGGTCATCGTCCCATGTGTCGACGTGCCATCACTCGCATAGGGCCATCAGCATGGAATCATGGTATCTCATAGGTGGCATTAGATATGCCCAATAGATGCCTACTTCCTATAGATGCTCCATCTGCTCTACCAATAGTGGTGGAGCTAGATCTCTAAGAAAACTAATATGTCTCCCCCTTAGCCACTGTCGTGACTAGGAAGGTACCTATCAAAATCACAACAATATGCTATAAAAAATCATTTAATATCTTCAAATTTTACATTATTAATCATTAAAATGTGCTAAAGTCCCTCTAATGTGCTTTTCTAATGGACCTAGACACTTTAGAACCCTTTTGGGATACTTCGAAAAGAAACAGGACACTTCACAAAGAAATGGGACACTTTGTGAACAAAAGGGACACTTTGCGAAAAAAATTCCACGATCCTAAATTAACCTATAAATGCATTAAAAATCATTAAATCATTACAAAATCACTAAGCGAAAGTTGCAGAATTGACTCACCTCATGGTATGGCTCGCCGCGCACCACTTGCTCTCGAAGCTCATCTAGTCGTGAAGGCATGTAATCCCCTCTACTCAACATCTTCTCATCTCACTCATCACTCTTAAGCTACAACAAGGTAAAATGCAATAGTAAGTGACAAATTCCTTTCCTCTACTTATTTTAATCTATTTTCATCCCTTTTACTTTTATGCATTAAAATAGGGTTATTTTCTTTCTTAATAGTTTATAAAGTACCTTTTCTTCAAAACAACATAACAAGAGCTAGGGTACTCCATTGTCGATGTTGTTTGATGTGTTGGAATCATGATTCCACACCTGACATCATCAATCATTTATCATTACGTGGCATGGTACTTGGAAATTCCCTACGATATGATTGTTCCTTCTTCAACGTGGCTAGATTGCTACCTTGATTCCACCTCTGTAAAGCAAGAGGAATCAAGGGGGGCATACATCTACCCTTGAATTGGATTTCTAGAAATTTAGGCAAAAGGATTTTTGGACAATTAATGAATTTTTGTTGCAGGATGTGGTTCCTAATGTTGTGGTTTTGTAGATAACTACATGGGGGGCTTCATTCTCCTGTCTTTTGAATGAGTTTCCTTTTATCCAATAAAGTACATTGTTTAGAATCCTTTAGCTTACATATGCATGTAGATTCATATGCACACTAAAGTGGTGGCTAAATGTAGCATAGAAAATTAGACACTCTTGAGAAAAGAGACAATTTCACACTTAATTTGGACCTACTTTTGAGTACCCTTGCATTATTCATCCTTCAAAATAGCATTTATAGGCCCCTAAGACCCATTATTTTTTATCCAAAGGCCCGTTTCACTTGAGAAATCATCTAAATCCCAAAAAATAGCTCTTAATTCATGCATATCTCGAAAACCCACCTCCAAAAACCACTAGTGGGACCCATTCGCCACCTTGGGAAAATGAGTCCCCTCTAGCATGACCCATTCGCCAAGGGTGGTGAATGAGTGCCTTTTGGGGGGGAATTCAATTTTGAGTGGGAATTTAATCAATTCAACTTAATTTTTCAATGGATGTCAGCCTCTTAGGTCTAAATAATGGGAAAATTAGGTGTTGATGCTTATAAATACACATTTTAGGTCATTTTTCACATCTCTTAGTCATTTTTACAAAGCAAATACTAAAGTCAAGTCGTCTACAATAAGTTTCATTAGAATTTTTTACAACAAAGTTGAAGTTTTAGGGAAGCAAACTAGGGTTTTTGCAGGTCTTGAAGCTCACTCTTCATTCAAGATTCAACACTGCAAAGAGTTGGGGATGGATGCCTATGGTGAATCATGGAGAAATATAGGTTGAGGAGATGCAACTAGCCATCAAATCACACCTAAAGACTTGTTTTCAAAGTGATTCCATCTTCCCTTTTCTCTCTATCTTTATATTAAGGTTTGCATTTCATTTGCATGTCATTTACATATATTTTGATATGTTGTAGGATTTCTAGGGTTGAAATCTTGCATCATTCAAATCGCATTTTTTCATCTTATTCTAGCACAATAGAATAGGGTTTGTCATGCTTCAAATTTTCCTAGTCTTTGACACTCTTTAGACTAGGGTTTTATGCAGATTTTTATCCATGTTCAAGGTTTGATTACCAATTAGGGGTTTGACCAAGGCAAAACCCCCATTAGACAACAAATTTTAAGCTATTTTGTAGGTATTTTTCTAAGATCTTGATCCCGGTTCCCATCAAAAAGCATTGTACAGGTGACAAGGTGCAGGTCTGAGATTTGAATTTACAAAAAAGTGAAAAAAGGACTGATTCACCATGGATGGTGAATGAGTCCCACTTGAGGTGGCTAACATAGTAAAATGTAGATTCCAGTACCCAGTGAGCAAAAACAAGTTTCTAGGCTAAAAAACTTGACCTGGGACTAATTCGCCCAGGGTGGCAAATGAGTCCTAGTTAGATAAAAAGTCAATTTTTCCAGATTTTCAGAGTGCTTTCCAGTCTTCATTAGTCTCACAGGTGAACACATCCTGAGTTATAGCTTTCTGTTTGATTCTATTTGCATTTTTGTTCATCTTTTTAGGTCTTTTGTAAATGTCACCATGTTTTCAAACATTGCATATTTCATTAGTTTTGCATTCATTATCAATCAATTTCATCACTTAGTTGCATTTAGATGTAATGTTGCAATTTCATAATCACTTGAGTCTCTCTTATTGCCTTTGGCTTGATTTTTCCTAGATTTAATGTTGTAATGTGGTTGACACATTCACATTAGGTCTTGGACCCTTGTGAATCATTAAGACTTCTAGGATATCTTGCAAAAGTGTTGTGAAGTGTTGTAACCCACTTTCACACTTTTCTAGGACCCTTTCATCATAATTCACTTAAAATAACTCATTTTTATCACTTACCAAGTCTTATTTCAAAGTGTTTTAAAGAGTTGTAACAAACTCTCATGCTTTTCTAGACTTGTCATCACTAATTCAACCCTATCTCATTTTAAATTTCCCCTTAATGCACTTTCTGATCATTCTTAACTGTGTTTTTGAGGATATTTCCATTAGATAACATTTAATGCCCTTTAATTCCCGACACCCACTTAAATTGCTTAAGTGGGACTAAGTCGCCAATAGGGCGACATAGTCCTATTTGGCACAAAAATAAAAATTATTTCTATTTTTTGGTGGGATTTCATTCTCTAACCCTTGAGGTCAACCTCTGATGTGTTAGTTTTAGAAAATTTAGGAAAATAAAGTATAAATAAGGGTTCTCCTCATTTTTTATCTCCCAATCTCTTGCAATCTTATAACTCATTAAGCATTCAATTTTTCTAGAATTCAAGCACTCTAAGCATAATCAAGTCATCCATTGGAGCACTTCATTGCATATCTTCTAATTTCTACATCAAGGGTTTGGTAATTTTATGACATTGCATGTTATCAATTTATCATTCTCTTTCTATTTCATTCCATTTCATAGGGTTTGATTACCAAAGTGGGGTTTGACCAAGGCAAACCCCTATACTCTAACCTTTAACCATTTTTCCCTCTTTGCATGTGTGTTTGCAGACTTTGTATGCAGATTTTTCAAATAGATAGGTGTTGAAAAGTGGTTAACAATTCATCAAAGATATTCAAGTCAAAAAGACATAATTGAAGCTTGGAGACTCTTTTTATCCCATTTTCTATAGAATCAAAATTTGACATCTGTCAGATAAGCAAGTGCAGACTTGAAGCTATAGGATCCTATCCCAAACTTCCTAAAATATGTAGGTGGACTAAGTTTCCATCTATGGAAAATTAGTCCCACTTCCAAGCCTGAAAAGTTATTTCTACATTTTTGGAAACCCATTTGGCAGATTCTTGTTCCAACAAATTTTCCCTGAAACTGGACTAAGTTGCCCAGCTTGGTGTAAGTGTTCTAGTCAACATTTCCAATCAACTATGTAGGATTCTAGAGCCTCCCACATCAAATTTTAGATTCTAGGTGCACGTCTCTAGTTTTGTTCAGTTATTTCATCATTTACTTCCATTTT
This sequence comes from Sequoia sempervirens, assembly GCA_007258455.2. Taxonomy (NCBI): domain Eukaryota; kingdom Viridiplantae; phylum Streptophyta; class Pinopsida; order Cupressales; family Cupressaceae; genus Sequoia; species Sequoia sempervirens. The sequence goes on along the minus strand of VDFB02271358.1, from coordinate 622,714,379 downwards.
TAGGTGTTTTTGCATATCATAGTGTGCTTTCCAACACTATGCATTTCTTAGGTTTAGCATCATTATATCATTTTCATTTCAATTTATTTCATTATTACATCATAATTAGATACATTACATTCTATTTACATTAATCTTGAGTGTTGACATTTGCATTTTGGACCCAATTCCTCTCCTTTTAGGTGAAAATACTAGAAGAGTTAGAGGTAACCTTGGGTAACCCAAAATCATTGTCCACATTTTGGTGAACCCGACTTTTGAACATAGTTACTTCTGATTTCAAGAGCATCCTAGGTTTCATTTGCATTAGCATTGCATTGGGTATCACATTGTTTAAATTGCGTCCTAGGATTTTAAAAATTGCATTAGTGAAAAGCTCAAATAGCTTGCATTTTTGCATCATTTTTACATTGAAAACAACATTTTTTTTTCATTTTCATACTATAGTTGCATTTGTGCATCTTAGAAACATCAAATTGCATTCAAATTTTTTGAAAAAACTCAAGAATCATCACTAGTACTAATTCACCACACTGGGCGACTTAGTCCTTCTACACATTTTACACTATAATTTTTGACATTTTTTGGGAATTTTTTGCATTTTTGTTTTATGTTATTACATTCCTATTATAGTTTCCAAAACTGTAGCATTTTATTAATTTTAGTTTCACTGCATTTCAATTCACCCACATTTCAAAACCTTTGCATGAGTGTTTGGTGCCCTATTGATAATAATTTGGTGAGAAGAAGTTCATGACTCATGGCATCCCATGATAACACACTCATTGTGGACCTTGGGTTGTCTCAAGATACTACTCTTGGTATTGACAATTTAGTGCATTAGGCATGGACCCTACCTTCAACACTACTTGTCCTTCCAATAATATGCAAATTGACACACAAAATGATCACATACCACAAGATAAAGTCATTAACATTCATGAGGATTTCACACATTTGCAACAAGATTTGTGTCTTGAAAACATTTCAACCACTGCGATCCCTACTATAGACAACCTTCATCTCTTGATTGAAAGTGATGATGACTTAAAAGTTATGAAAATAATTGCTGAGATATACAACAAGCATGCTCCTTCCACCTCTAGTACATCCCAACCAGCAAACACTGTGGTTAGTCAAGGAGGACTTAACACTCCTCCTTCCATAGTAGCATCCATACCTACCTACACCATTCTGCAAGTCACCACAACAATGCAACAAGTTAGTAATGTGATTCCTTCCTCGACTATTCTTGTTAGCATTCATAATTCTTATGTGGCATCGAATGTTCTTTCCTCTTCCACCATACCATCCATTAGCATTCCATTCACTTTCCCTACCACTACATACACTCCATCACCACTTTCCCTTCCACCCCATCCCACTTACACTGACCCTCTCATCATACAACTTTTCCAAACCATCTCCTCTATGCAAAAGAAAATATTCACCATCAACCAACACTAGAATGGACCACCTACCTATTATGTTTGTAGCAACCCACTATCTTTCGAAATCCTAAGAACAACTATGCCACAAGGAATAGAAATTCCTAGATTTGAGAAGTATGGAGGAAAGAGTGATCCTACTAATCATGTTAGTGCCTATACAGCCTTGTACAGTTACTTTGTCCTTGACAATAAACTGTTGGTCAAACTGTTTCCTAGGACTTTAAAAGACACTGCCTTAGAATGGTTTTTATCCTTACCCAATAATTCAATTAGTTCATTCAATGAACTAGTTGATGCATTCATAAGTCATTTTCAAGTGCATATGATTCCAAAGAAGATGTTAGTTGATTTAATACAATGCAAAAAAAATGTAGATGAAAAGGTAACTGATTTCATCTCACGCTATCAGTCACTTTATGCCCAACTTGATGTTAAGATTTCTTATCCACATCTCCAAAAGATGTTTATTGAAAATTTGCAAAGTCAAATCCAAGATAGATTAAACATGATGAAATTTCCCTCTTTCATGCACTTATGCACAACCCTTTGTGATTATCACAATTTGGTTAGTAGTCATGATGCAAAGTCCACTTCCAACCAAACAGAGAAATCTAAACCTAACACTTCAAACAATTCACAACCATTTTGAAAACCAAACAAAGGGTTTTTACAATTTAGTCCCCCTCCTCAACAATCCCCTCAAGCCGTCAACAACCAAGTAGCAGTTGTTAAAGCCGTGATACCTTATAGTTATCGAGATCCAAAATGACAGTTTACATCCTTACCAGAAACTCTTCATAATACTATGACCCAACTTATACAACAACAAATGATTTCTTTACCTACTAGTGAACCATTAGATACAACTAAAGCTTTTCCTTCAACGTTTCAATCTAACGCTTATTGCCATTATCATAGACAAAATAGAAATGACACAAAATAGTGCAAGCATCTTAAACACATAGTGCAAGACCTCATTGATTATGGTCATCTATCCATTTCAAATGTTAATATTAAAGGCAATACATTTGTTGCCCCACCCAATCAAAATTTGAATTTTTTTACCAATCCCATGCCTAAACATAATGTGTCATTCATCAAAGCCAGTGAAACTCAAAACAATGATGTGATGATTGTTCATAAAGAGATTGAACATCTTGATCCTATTCCACATACACCTTCTATTAATCCTATGGATGAAATGGTAGGAGCGATAGATGTTATCCCTCATAAGGGCCAAACTATGAAAAATCTTGATATCACTTTCTCTTCTAAATATATTCTTTTGAATCTTCCTGATGGTCTTGTTTACATAGCTAGATGTATTTATGATAAGCCCGCTAATGGGATACTCATAGATCTTGCATGTGGCGAGAATTTGATCACTGATAAATTTTTGGTCTTACATGATCTTTATCGAGATAACTATGACAAACCAAGAGCATAGATCAAAACACATAATGGTTTCGCATGCCGTACAATCGAATTGATCGTTCTTCCATTACAAATAGGACCTTAGATAGTGAATGTTACATTCTCTATCATTCCACAATCATATCATTTTCATCTATGGCTAGGTCATCCATGGCTTTGCTTGATGAAAGTTATTCCTTCATTCATACACAAATGTTTAAAGTTTTTGCATGACAATGACATATTCACTATTCACCATAGTGTCTTTAACCCTTTCTCTTCTAAAGGAAAATTCTCCTTAGAATCCTTTTGGCTAGAGCTCATGGAACCCATAACACCTCACAAATATTTATTTTTCATTGCTTATCAAAAGTTTAAAGCAAAGAAAATTGTTGAATTGTCCCTCTGCAATCAATCCCCATCCACTTCCAACACCCCCATCCTCGATGAGACAATGCTTCAACCTGAACTTGAGCCACCAACTCCAAATCAACCAAACATGAACACTTCACCGTCCTCATCCAAACGTCCATGAGATAATGAAACCAACCTCGTCATGCCTCCTCGCATTAAAAAAGTTTATAAAGAAAAATAGAAAGTGATTGACCCATCTCCTTCGGTTCCTTCCATTCCCCCCTCTTGGGAAGAAAAGGATCCTATGATGGATCAACCCACTCTTACACCCACACAACTTCAAAATAGAATTAAACGAAACCACGGTGCTAGGGAGCATAGACGACAACATCATATCCTTGCTTGGCAATTACAAATTGAAAACAACAAAGAAAATAAACCTCCACCTTTGAAATAAGCAATAAATAATGACCCTCCTCCCCAATCAGAACAAAACAATCTAATACAACAATCACAACTCCTGATACATCCTTCATTGTAAATTACCATTTTCCCTCACGTCGTGATTAATCCGGATGATGATGATGAGGAGATTTATAAAATAGATGAAGAGTTGTATAATGATTTGAATACATTATTTTCCTCTTCCATGAGCTTAAATGATAAATCTCCTACAACAAGTGTAGAACCTAGTACTTCCCCTAGTTCAGCCCTTGGAATCATCCCCTTGGACATTCAACCACCCTCACAATACACTAAACATGATTGGGAGGTGGATGACCTTTTATATGGTTGACTTGTATTCGCCTTACTAGCCTTTTTCATTTTTCTTTTATTTGATTTTTCTTTTTCTTTTCTATATGCGTATCGTGTTTCCCTGTAATTTGACGTTTTATGTTTTCCCTTTCTTTGTGGCATTCTTCTATTTGTACCTTCATTCTTCTATATGTCGTACTTTTTTTTTTACCTTTTCAATTTTTTTTTGTGTTTCTCCTTTTGGGGATGACGCAAAGCATAGAGATTCCCTATGTCTCTTCCATGTTGACCCACAAAGGTCCGTTTACTTTTTCTCTTTTTTTTGTGTTTTTCCTTTTGGGGATGACACAAAGTGTAAAGACGCCCTATGTCTCTTCCATGTTGATCCACAAAGGTCCTTTTACTTTTTTTCTTTTTTTTTTTTGTGTTTCTCCTTTTGGGGATGACGCAAAGTGTAGAGATGCCAAATGTATCTTCCATGTTGACCCAAAAGGTCCTCTTTCTTTTTCACTTTTGTTTTTTGTTTTTTCTTTTGGGGATGATGCAAGGCATTGAGACCAAAATGTCTCCTTCATGTTGACCCATAATCTTTTTCTTTCTTCTTTCTCCTTTTCATTTTCTTTTTTCTTTTGTTTTTCCTTTTGGGGACGATGCAAAGCGTTGAGACCGCAATGTCTCTGCCATGTTGAACCAAAATAGATCTTCCTTTTCTTTCTTTTTTCACTCTCTTTGTGTCATTCTTCTAGTTCTATGTATTTGGGGAATGATGAAAATTATGAGCTCTTTAATAAAAACATTGCAACAATGAACATATTGACCCAAATTCCATATATCCCTTATGTGATTGGTGTGTTCCTTTTTGGGGGCAACCCCTCTTTCTTTTGTTATTTTTTCTTTTACATTACATAGTCTTACTCAGAAACACATGACTTGGCATAGGGGCTTTCCAAGTTGGCTCTCATGTCCTATTTCTTTTTGCATTTTTCATTTGATACTTTAAAGTAATTGCTCATAGTATGGTGTGTAGCAATTCCTTTAAAATGGGGTCATACATTGGCATTATTCATTATTCATATTTCTTTTTCTTAGTTCTTAGTGCAACCTTGTTACTTTATATGATGTGTTTGTCACTTTGTGGATGACATTGGGTGTGATTTCCTTCATAAGCGTGATCTATCTTAGCATATTACATTCCTCTTGGTGGCTTTATGTGACACACTGCATTCCCTAAGTTGTGAATATTTTATTCTTTGATTGGTCATGTTTTGGAGACATTAGACACAATGTTCCCTATGTTATAGACCTCACATGGCCTTAACAAGACTCATTTGAACATCTTTTGCATGTTGCATTTTGCATTTACATGGCCACCTTGCATAACACAACTTACATGCATGTGGTGCCATTGCATTTGTTCATGAGTTCTAAGCATAAAAAATCTTTTCTTTTCTCATGAAGTACGAAATGACATTATCTTTGTGGCACCTTATTAAAATTATCAGGAGGTATAACTTTTATATGGTTGAGCGGGAAGCCCATTCCGGGGCATGACTTTCCTCATAGCCACCTTTTAGGATTTCTCACACCGTGGATAACTAGAAGTTATGTGGCCCTAGAGTGAGTATGTTGTGGATTTCTCACCCTGCAGACAACCAAAAGTTTTGTGGCCCCAGAGTGAGTATGTTGTGGATTTCTCACCCCATGGACAACCAAAATTTTGGTGGCCCCAGAGTGAGTATACTTGGGCCTTCTTACCTAGCACACAACCATGAGTTCCATCAACCCATAGTGAGTACACATTTCTTATTTCAAACAAATAGCCTAGATCTAATCCACAACAAGTTGGAAAAATGATCAAATCTTTCATTCCTTTTCATCATTTTCATGTGTGGTCCTTTGTGCCTATGTTTGGTTTGCCATGGGATCATGATCCTAGGGGCTTGATCATCCCTCTTGATTATTGTTGTCTCATCTTACCAACATGTGTGTGTTTGGATCCCTCTCGATGTGCATGTTGGGATACTTTAGCGAGAGTTTGAAGCAAGTTCATCCTCTCACTAAAATGGTGGCTTAATGTGTCACCAGAAAATGTATAGTAGACATTTTTATGCTCACTTGAGTCTCTCTTATGGAATTTGGCTTGATTTTTCCTAGATTTGATGTTGTAATGTGGTCAACACATTCACATTAGGTCTTGGACACTTGTGAATCATTAAGACTTTTAGGATGTATTGTAAAAGTGTTGTGAAGTGTTGGGTATGTGCAGGATCATGATGGGCCAAAAAGTGGCGATATGATGGGTATTTCTAGGGTATGTGGCTGAAAACTATTTTTTTACCCAAAATTGATGAAATGAGAAGGGTTTTTAAAGGATATTCTCATCTTTCCACCAATATAAATTACACTTTACTTTGAATTTAATAAATTATTATTATTCATTTTCTATTTGAATTACGACTAAAGACCTGATTGATAGGCTGATTGAAAAACATCTATAGCTTTCAAACAGTATCACATTTTTTGAATTTGAAACATGTGTCACATTCTACTCTTCACATACTATAGGATTTAAAAAAATATGAATTTCATGAAATTTTGACCAAGTTAAGGTGGTGAGACATATGAGTTTTATATTTTTTAAAAGTTGTAATAAAAAAAATCATAATTAATTATTTACTTGAAAAAAATTATAAAAAAAATATGCATCACATGGGACATGAGTCCTCTACTTATATCTAAAATATAAAAAATATTATCATTTTATTGTGGTTAGGTGGTAGAATGACACTACTCTATTTTTCCTAAAATTTAAGTACTACTCCATTGAAATTTCAAATTTTACCAAATAGATTTTTAAAAATAAATAAACCTATTATTTTAGAAACTACATTCAATTTTCTATAGATTCTATTGTTACATATTTTTGAAATAATGTAGATAAATTATTGAAATTTTTACGTCAAGTTTCCTAACTCTGATTTTTCTAAATTTTTTGCCACTTAAGGGCCTATTTTTTCCATGATGATCCTGCAAATACCTTGTTGTAACCCACTTTCACACTTTTCTAGGACCCTTTCATCATAATTCACTTAAAATAACTACTTTTTATCACTTACTAAGTCTTATTTCAAAGTGTTGTAAAGAGTTGTAACAAACTCTCATGCTTTTCTAGACTTGTCATCACTAATTCAAGCCTTTCTCATGTTTAAATGTCCCCTTAATGAACTTTTTGATCATTCTTATGTGTGTTTTTGAGGATATTCCCATTAGAGAAAATTTAATGCCCTTTAATTCCTGACACCCACTTAAATTTCTTAAGTCGCCAATAGGGCGACATAGTCCTATTAGGCACAAAAAACAAAATTATTTCAATTTTTTGGCGGGATTTCATTCTCTAACCCTTGAGATCAGCCTATGATGTGTTATTTTAGATAAATTTAGGAAAATTAAGTATAAATAAGGGTTTTTCTCCTTATTTTTCATCTCCTAATCTCTTGCAATCTCATAACTCATTAAGCATTCAATATTTCTAGCATTCAAGCACTCTAAGCATAATCAAGTCATCCATTGGAGCACTTCATTGCATATCTTTAGATTTCTATATCAAGTGTTTGGTAAATTTATGACATTGCATGTTATCTATTTATCATTCTCTTTCTATTTCATTTCATTTCATAGGGTTTGATTACCAAAGTGGGGTTTGACCAAGGCAAACCCCTATACTCTAACCCTTACCCATTTTTCCCCTCTTTGCATGTGTGTTTGCAGACTTTGTATGTATATTTATCAAAGAGATAGGTGTTTAAAAGTTGTCAACAAGTCATCAAAACTATTCAATTCAATAAAGACCTAATTGAAGCTTGGAGACTCTTTTTATCCCATTTTCCATAGAATAAAGATCAGACACTTGTCAAAAAAGCAAGTGCAAACCTGAAGCTACAGGATCATGTCCCGAAATTCCTAAAATTTGTATGTGGACTAAGTCACCATCTATGGAGAATCAAGCCCATTGCTAGGACTAAAAAGTGGGTTTCTGCATTTTTGGATACCCATTTGGCAGATTCTTGTTTGAACAAATTTTCCTTGAAATTGGACTAAGTCGCCCAGCTTGGTGTAAGTGTCCTAGTCAACATTTTTAGTCAACTCTACAGGATTCTAGAGCCTCTCCACATCATATTTTAGATTCTAGGTACACCTCTCTAGTTATGTTCAATTATTTCATCATTTACTTGAATTTTTAGGTGTTTTTGCATATCATAGTGTGTTTTCTAGCACTTTGCATTTCTTAGGTTTAGAATCATTAAATCATTTTCTTTCCAATTTATTGCATTATTACATCATAATTAGATACATTGCATCCCACTTACATTAATCTTGAGTGTTGACATTTGCATTTTGGACCCGATTCCTCTCCTTTTAGGTGAAAAACCTAGAAGATTTAGAGGTAACCTTGGGTAACCCAAAATCATTGTCCATAGTTTGGAAAGTAATCTAGATCTTCATTTCCTAATTAAACAAATAAAGCTAAAGGAATATTAGATATTATTCATTCAGATGTTATGGGTCCTGTGGATATTGACTCTATTGGAAAATCTAGATATTATGTCACATTTGTTGATGATGTCTCGAGATACACTTAGATCTATTTTATGCATAACAAATATGATGTGTTCAATAAGTTTAAATAATTTAAGGCTTTAGTTGAGAAACAATAAGATCATAAGATAAAAATTTTGAGATCATATAATGGTGGTGAATATTGTTCTAAGGAATTTGATGATTATTGTAAGCATGTAGGAATTGTGAGACAAAAAACTACTCCATATACACCTCAACAAAATGGAGTAGCAAAAAGGATGAACTAAACCTTAATGGAAAGATATAAGAGTATTTTAAGTAGTGTTAAGCTAGATCAGTGCCTTTGGGCTGAGGCTATAAGAACTTCTTGTTATTTAATCAATAGATCTCCTAGTTCATCTATTGAAGATAAAACCCCTTATGAGATGTGGTTAGGTAGGAAACCTAGTATTACACATTTAAGGATCTTTGGTTGTGATGATTTTATTCATGTTCCTAAATAAAAGAGGTCTAAGTTGGATCCAAAATCATAGAAATGCATATTCATAGGTTATGGTGAAAATGTAAAAGGTTACAAGCTTCAGAATCCCCCAACCCAAAAAATTACCATATCTAGAGATGTGATTTACAGGGAATTTAGATCTTATACAAGAGAAGAACAAGCAAAGGAGAAGGATACTTCTCGAATAGTGCATTTTGAGACAAATACTAAGAAGCATGAATATGCACATGTTTAAGAACAATTGGATGGATTGGATGAGGAGAGTTCATAGAGTTTTAAGATAGATGCTCATGATGAGCATATTGAGGAACAAGAAGAACCTTCTTTGAGAATATCCACAAGACAACAGAATCCCATTGATAGGTATAGCCCACCTAATTTCCATTGTATATTTTCTTTGATGAGTACTAATGATGAACCTAGATCTTACATGGAAGCTTTGTCTTCAAATAAGAACAAGCTTTGGTCACAAGCTATGCATGAGGAAATTATTTCCTTGGATACTTGTGACACATGGGATCTTGAGAGTTTTCCCAAAGGAAGAAAGGTCATTGGTTGTAAATGGATCTTTAAAAATAAAATTGGAGTAGATGGTAATCTTGAAAGTTACAAGGCTAGATTAGTATCCAAGGGCTACTCCAAAAGAGAGGGATTTGACTTTAATGAAATATTCTCTCCTATTGCTAATTAACTTCTATTAGATTCCTTTTATCTATTGCTGATGCTTATAATTTTGAGATAGAGCAAATGGATGTGAAAATTGCTTTCTTACATGGGGATCTTGATGAGGAGATCTATATAAGGAAACCTAATGGTTTTGTTGTAAAAGGAAAAGTATTATTGGTTTGCAGGTTAAAGAGATCTTTATATGGATTGAAACAGTCACCTAGAATGTGGTACCAAAAGTTTGATGCTTTTGAATTGAAAATTGGTTATGTTAGGAGTGAGGAAGATCATTGTGTTTACATAAAATTTATTGATGACTAGCTTTTAATTATTATCTTGTATGTTGATGACATGTTTTTTAGTAACAGCAAGGTAATGATCAAAGAGTTGAAAGCACAACTCTCTAGCACATTTGAGATGAAAGATCTAGGGGCTACAAAATATATCTTTGGTATGGAGATCAATAGAGATAGAGGTAACAAAAAGCTTTGCTTAAGTCAAATCAACTATGTTGATATTATTTTGAAATGGTTTAACATGCATAATAGTAAACCAATTAATATTCCTTTACTAGTTGGCATGAATTTAAGTTTAGACATGGGTCTTAAATATGATTTTGATCATTAGGAAATGTTTGAAATATCATATGCTAGTGCAGTTGGTAGTTTGATGTATGCAATGGTCTGTATAAGACCATATATAGTCCAAGTAGTGGGAGTTCTAAGTAGATTTATGTCTAACCCTGGTAAAGAACATTGGACTTATGTTAAGAGGGTGTTTAGATATTTATGAGGTACTTCTGATTACTGTTTGGTTTATCATGGTGCTAATGATATTGATATTATGCACAAATCATTGGACATACAGGGTTTTGTTGATTCAGATTGGGTAGGAGACCTAGACAGTCGGAGGTCGACAAGTGGCTAGGTATTTACTTTGTTTGGAGCTACAATTAGTTGGATGAGTAAGAGGCAGCCCACAGTTTCTTTGTCCACCATAGAAGTGGAGTACATGGCTACTACACAAGCCTCTAAAGAGTCAATTTGGTTATAGAGACTTGGGAAAGGTATTGGTTTTAATTGCAAGCAAATTAGACTTGAATGTGATAGTGAGAGTGCTATTTTTTTAGCAAAAAATAGTATGTATCATGCTCATACTAAGCATGTTGATGTTCAGTATCACTTTGTACGAGAAATGGTTGAGAGTGGGAAGGTATTGATCGAGAATGTTGACAATTTGATCAATGATGTAGATTATCTTATGAAAATAGTTCTTATAGATAAGTTCTCTTGGTACAGGAAGGCCATTAGCCTTGAGTCTTATACTTGATTTATAATAATGATTCCTTGTTTAGAATAATTACAATGTATACTATCAAGTGGGGGAATTTTGTGAATAGGATGCCATTTAATTGCAATACTAAACATTTTTCATGTATCTCCTAAGTCCTTGGAAAGTGTTCCCCAACACTAGGATTAGAAAGAGATTAAATTCGAATGAAATGAACATGTAAATTGGCATTTATGATTATTCTTGAATTATAGGAACATGTGGGGACATCAAAGAAGAGCTCCTACAAGATAGGAGCACATGGGGCACCCACATGGACGCTGGAACCCACCTTGTTTTAGTTAACTATTTGGATGATTTATAACACTTCAGTAATGCATGTTATGCATGTTTTGATCCTAAAAATTAGGGATTGATATTTACATGAGTGGAGTGGCACTATCAATTCAATATCAATTTAGTATCAGTTTAGTTTAGTTTAGTTTAGTTTAGTTTAGTTTAGTTTAGTTTAGTTTAGTTTAGTTTAGTTTAGTTTAGTTCAGTTCAGTTCAGTTCAGTTCAGTGTAGTTCATTTCAGTTATGGTTCAGTTATCTTTAGTTGCATGCAGTTATCTTTAGTTGAATGCTAGTTGAGTTGAGTTGAATTAAGTTGCATGACTAATGAATTCAGTTGCATGACAGATAATAGGTGGATACTTTCAATTAGGTTGGGGGTGATCCCACAATAGTGGTTTACACTTTTTGGCCTAACTAGACACTGATTTTTTTTTTTTAACACAATCTCCACATTCGGGCACCTATAGCAATTAAACCGTAAGGAATTTGAAGATGATGTAAACTAGAGTTTTGTCACATTTTGTCTGTAGGTTCTAAATTTTTTTTTTTCAATTTATTTGGAATCAAATTGCACTTCTTTTTCCATCTCCCACAAAAATTGGTTTTTTTCAAAAATAGCATTTTTAAAAAGTGGTGCACACCGTATAACGCATAACTTTTTTTCCATGAAGGATAAAATTCTAATTCTTTCAAATTTAGATTTCTAACTCTGATATCTAGTGCTTCCACTTGGTTAGATAGTTTTTTATTGAATATTTTTTCTTTAATCAAGTTTCAAAATCAATCAAATGACAATTTAGACATAAAATGACCGATAAATATAACTTTAATGTATGTAATGTAATTCTCTTTTTTTTGTTGGATCAAGGACTTCAATATCTGGTGCACTCATATTTTTAAATTTTTTTTTTTATAATCTTCTATTTTTCCACTTGTGCATGTAGATTTTTGTTTTCGATGAAAAACCTATATTTAATAAAACTTAAAAAATAGATAGATAATAAAACCAAACATACTAAAATTATATTCATTGGATAGCTTGTTCTGAAGGCTACTTGATTCCAAGTTTGGTTTCTAAATATTCCCCCATTTTCATCCTCAACCGGAGCTTGAAAGCATAAAATTTTAGGTTTTTGTGTGAACAAATTAAAAAATTAGGGAAAAAGGGGGTTCGCTAGAGAAGGGGGGTTCTAGCGAACCCTCTGGGGTTCTAACTAACCAGGGTTCATTCTGAACCCCCCACTCATCATGCATTTTCCTTTGTTTTTTGGGTGGGAAATGTGGGCCCAATAGTTAATGGTTCGCTCAAACCCTAGTTTGGTCGAACCCCTTTATGGTTCGGTCGAACATGTAGGTTCATGCAAACCCCTAAAACCAATTTTTTTGCCATGGGGTCATTTTTTCTCAATTTTCCTTCCTCCATCAAAGTGTAAACCACTATTATGGCTTCACCCTTGGGATGATCAGTCATGCATAATGTTTGTATGAATTGGTGGAGAGATATGTTTCAGTTAACTAAGATTGAATTGGGGGTGCTCAAGTTGGCATCTTTCAATTAACACCTTTTGCATGATAATATATTTACAAGGCTCACTCAAGTGGGCCCATTCTTGGGCACCAACTTTGAGGTGAAGTTTGCATGATATCTTATTGACCAAATTTTAGTTAGCTGTTTAGTTTGGGGTGCCTAAATTGAGGAAGACTTTGGTTTGATTTCATATTACGTTGTGGAACTCTACTTGCCCAATCTAGGCATAGATTTTTGTGAGGAGCTTTATGCTCTTGTATTGTAAAAATCTCATGAGTTTACATGCTCATATTATTGTCAATTAATTGTAGCAAGTGTATGAGAGTTCCATGAGAGTTAATTTCAGGTTTTGAAGAAGGATTTTTAAAGGAAAACAAGCATATCAATCAAGGATTGATACAGTATTATTGTAATATTTTTCTAAGGTTAAATAATACAAGCACTATTGATTTTGGTAGAGTTTTTTCTCGAAAGGGTTTCTCCACGTATATGTTGTGTCACTTCTATCTCCTTGTCTCATTCTTTTAAAATCTTTTGTTTCTTTCTATAATTGGTAAAGTTGATCTAAATAGATTATTCATACACAAAGAATTGTGACAAAGAACACTTAATTATATCTATAGTCTCATGGTTTTACAAGTTTTAAACTACAATATTACCTTCATTTTCAACATTTTCATGTATCCAAGGCTAAAATCATGAATCCAACATAAGCACTCCATTTTGTAGTCCAAACCGAGGGTGTTTCTCCATGTGATCAAGACATCTCTACCCATCCAACATGAACAACTTCTCACTACACATGACCACAAGGTAAAGGAGCAAAACCACCATACAAGAGGATACACACATATTGTCAAACAAGATCTCCAAGTTACCAAGACATATCCAACTCCATAAAGACTCATAATCATGAGCTTCCAATGCCCAACATAGATCACATTGACAATACCCATAGATTCCAATCCTAGTGATATGTAAACAAAATTAACCCATAGAACATTCATCGAGCCGCAAAAGCCTTCCAAAAACCTCCAATTCCTTCTAAAAAATTCCCATAAACTTTCCAAGATGAGAAATAAAAAAGAAGGAATACTCGGAACCTAGTTAACCTTCAACTTTGATACCAAATGATGAGAAATAAATAGGTTTAAATAAAAATTGTTGTGAAATTCAATATATATCCAAATATGACTTTAATGGATGAGATACAAGGCTTGGACCACAAAAACATGAAAATCTGAAAATTATATGAAAATATAAAAATTAAGTTTCCTTAATATGGAACTACCATGATTAGATCCATCTTCTTTATGATGCCAAACAAAGCCAACATAACATGCTTATTAACACTATCTTATGTGAACTTATCAAAATAGTATATAAAGAATAACATCACCATAAAATAGTAGCAATGAGGCACAAATCCAAAACACAAGATCATCACATAACACAAGATTGACTTGGAGAAACCTTTGCGTGAAAAAAAACTCCACTACGAAGAGAGGCCAAGTATGTGTTATCTTGAAACCAATGAGATTACAATACATCACTTCCATTAGCCCCTTTTTCTCCACCACGGAAGCACTTATGCACCTATGAACAACCTCTTTATGCCTCCACTTGTCCTTGTACCTATGTAATGGAACTCTACATTTAACTATTGCACATGTTTTCTAAATCCAAGATGTTAACTTTATAGACTTGTGAAGACATTTTAAGCATGAAAAAAGGCTCCTAAAGATGACCTTTCATTCCAAATGTTCCCAACCATTGGAATACCTCCTTAAAATGTGAAATGGCTCTAGTTTTGGATCCAATAATTTATCTCCAACTTAGGAACCCAAACATGGAAGATAAAAATTATATTAAATACAATAAATGATGGAATACCAAGAGGCACCTGTTGTCTCATTCCAAGCTCCAACTCGGAGAATACAAATAGTCGCACATTTTTCCTTTTCCTTATCGTTTTTATCTCATTCTAGGTGTCCACATGTGGGTAAAACAATATTAAATATTTATGTCCAAAACTCACCTTTACCACTACTACTAGACCCATCACCTTATATGAATATATTACAAACAATAGTGAGAATTAATGTTACAAAATATTTTCCCAATAGACCCTAAGTTCCTAGAGACACTTTCCAAGGATGTTGGAACCATGACATAGAATTTATAAGGTGGATGTCACCTTAATCCTAACAATTCTAGGTGTCCATATAAAATGATAAATGATAGGTCACATGAGGGTAGAAAGTTGTGTTATGCTAGGTGTCCATGTAAAATGATAAAGACTAGGTCCCATGAGACTAGCAAGTTATGTTATTCTAGTTTACTCATGAGATAGATAGATCTAATAGCTAAGAACAATAAGTAAGAACACACTTACTTTCACATAAGACCTATTACATGCAAAAATATAATGCACTTTATAGATATATCAAAACTTCTAAATAAATAAAATAATTTAAGGATTCATATCCAACATACTACATATATTCTGCATATTTTTAGAAATATATGTCTTAAGAATCCTCAAAACTAAATTACAAGCTTTCACCAAGCTATATTTATAAAAAATAATACCATATTAAAGAAAGGATGATATTAGGAACTAACTCTAATCCAATGAATCATACGACCAACCCTTGGAGAAACTAAACTTAACATGCATAACTTACATGGTTTTTAGACTTTGTCAAGGTCTACAAAGCCTAAATACCTATGAAAATATATATTTGATCAAGTAAAATATACCTTCTTAACTCTTTATCAATGAAGAAAAACCAAACAATAATCCTTATACATCTACAATATAAATCAAAACCATTTTCCACCTTTCCATAGAATACATGTGTATACTTAAAACCCTATTGGGTGTTCACATTTTAGTAGTCCAACATAAAAAATTTCTTCCCAAACATCTTAGACATTTTAGAAATATATGTCTATATAAATTGAATCCATATAGGACCAA
Source organism: Sequoia sempervirens (assembly GCA_007258455.2). Lineage (NCBI taxonomy): Eukaryota > Viridiplantae > Streptophyta > Pinopsida > Cupressales > Cupressaceae > Sequoia > Sequoia sempervirens. The sequence continues at coordinate 622,698,522 of VDFB02271358.1, read as the reverse complement.
ATTTTAAGCACATAAGGAAAAAATCTAATTAAATAACATAAATGAATAAGTGGTAGTAATCTTCAACCATTTAAGGTATTTATTGTGTCTTTATACATCACTTCTACTCAACTCATCCCAAGTTTCAAGTTGCAACCATATGGATACCACCTGACCATCAAATGCATGTGTAACCTTTAACAATAGAAATTATATACTTAAATAGGTACTAGAGAATAATGTTATTCTTACATTAGCACTAAATCCACTACTTCGAAGCTTTAAAATAAACGTTCAATGTCATGTTAGTATTTCAAAGACACAATCCCTAAAGAATAAGGCACGAGGCCTATGTCAAAATCATCTCATACCCTAAATCTACTTGTGTTGATAATAAAATTCTTGCAATGTACTTTTATGCTTAATACAACCTTGACATGTCCAAATTTGAATCTTGAAAATCCAAGAATTGAATTTGTGGGTGAGGAGTCAACCTTGTTATGAATGATCTGAAAGAATTGGGATATAAAATCTAATTCAATCTAATTATAATTGGAACAATTAATTTATTTTGTATTAAAAATTAAAAAATGAAAAGAATACAAATAAATTTAAAAATGATCATTTTGCTCTCTTGTCCTGATGATGAATCACGGAGTGTGATTCAAAATGTTGATGATTTAGACACAATCTAATAAAAAAAAAATAGAAATAATAACAAATAAATTCATAAGAACATGTATATTTAAAGATAGAAAAAAATTAAGAAAATGAATCCAACTCTACATAAAACTCCAATTATTTTATATTAAATTATTAAAACATTCTCTCAAATAAACTCAAAGCTAAATTAGCTCTTAAGTACACAAATTTCACCATTAAAGTTGACATCAAACTTTAAAATCAATGTTAACTAGTAGAAAACAAAAAGCGAAAAACAACAACGTTACCTAAAAACAAAAAGCGAAAAAGAAAGTTTCTACATATTGATAAGTACATTCTACTTGAAAATTTTATAGTTAAAAATATTCATCAAAGTCAAGTCACTAAGAAGATGATATTAACTAATAGGGAGTATCTTTTTTCGCTTTTGATATGCATAAAATCAATTGTTAAGCCTAGATTTGATGGTCAACCTTATTTGTTAATCAAAAATTTAATGTTAAATTATTCATTTAAAATTATTTTTCAAATATTATTGTATATATATTTTTTTAAATACATAAATTAATATGTAAAAGGATTATAAAAATAAAAATGAGTTTTCTTTAGTCATTTTTTTTTTTAAATTAGCTTTTAAGTGTATAAATTTCACCATTAAAATTGAAATCAACTTTTAAAATCAATGTCCCCTACTAAAACAAAAATATTAAAAAGTATATCATTTTAGAACTTGTTAACAAGTGCATTGTACTTGAAATGTTATTGTTAAATATATCCATCAAAATTGAACGTTAAATAAATGATATTAATAAATATCAAATATATTTCTTTTAGTTTTTCTATGCATAAAAATATTTCTAGGCCTAAATTTGATAGTCAACCTTATTTATTAAATAATTTTTTTATTGCAATTCAAGGATTCTCTCTTGTTGCATGCATATCACCCTGATGATGGATCATGTTGCATGCATATCACCCTAATGATGGATGGTACTGGCTATCCAACAAGATGCACCATGGGCATCTGATGACCATACTTGTCAGTGTTGCTATGTCCGCTATTACCCATGTTTGGAATAAATGTAAGAAACTTACAAAGGCATCACTTGGCATCACTCACTTTTAATAGTTTCCTTGAAATTGTTGTAGATTACTTACTCATAGCAGCAACCCATATTTATACTTAAACATAATTTTCTTTCGAACCAGTAATATTATAAATAAATTATGGTATGATAATATATATATAAGGTAATATAATATATCTTGTATGATATTTATATATATATTATAATTTCAATTATTATACGAATATATAATTTATAATATTTTACTAATATATTACAATATAATAATAATACTACAATATTATAATATATTATAAATATCATATATAATAAGAGCTAGTATATATAATAAAATAAAAGAAAAATAACATATATATATATATATAATATAAAATAAAAATTATATATAAAAGAGCTCTTAGTATATTTATTGAAATATTGAAATAACATTATTTCTATATATATATAAATATAAAATAAAAGAAAAATTATGTATAAAAGAACTCTTATTATATATGATATTTATATAGTATATTATAATAATTGCTAGTATATATAATAAATTTTGAAATTATATATATATATATATATATATATATATATATATATATATTTATAGAAATAATAATACATTATTATAAATTTTATATAATAATAATATAAATTATAAAAGACCTCTTAGTATATTTATTTTATTTTATTATATATACTAGCTCTTTTATTTTATTATATATGATAGCTTTTATTACATATGATATTTATAATATATTATAATATTTTATTTTATTTTGCAAAAGCGGACAAGCCACTATATATATTATTTTAATTTATAATTACATATTCCGGATTCAAAGGGAATACCGGTAAGGAAAGAATCTAGAAAGAAAACCTCTGGTTATCGCCCAAATAGAAAAATTATCTAATTTTAGTATTAAAACCCAAAAAAAGATCATCTACTCTTGCATATCATATTGCAAGTTTTGCCACAATTGCATTACATACTTAACCTTGACATTTTGAATTTGCAATGTTTGTTAATTGCTTCTAATATCCCTCTAAGAACATCCTTCATGTTTACCATAAATTAATCTTTTAAAGGCCAATGTTTCCTAGTACAACATCTTGTCAAACAAGAGCAAAAACTTTTATATGTCAGTCGTTGATAAGCAATATACCAGATCAAAAAGGTTCTATGATCGTCGATGATAAACAGATACAACAATCCACACCAACTATCCACCAAGCAAAATTTCAAAACTATCACCCAAATATCTTTATCATGCAAAATTGTGATTTACTGTGAACCCCTATTCTTCCATAACATCTATTATTTTTCTTTTATTTTATTATATATACTAGCTCTTATTATATATGATATTTATAATATATTATAATATTGTAGTATTATTATTATATTACTAGCTCTTTTTATATATTATTATGATATAATGTTATTAGAATAACAAAATTTAATATTATATTATATTATAATAATATTATATTAGTAAAATATTAAATATTATATAATAGAATAATTTAAATTATAAAATATATAAATATCATACATGATATATTATATTAGATTATATTTATTATATATATATATAAATATATTACATCATACCATAATTTATATATAATATTACTAGTTCGAAAGAAAATTACGTTGAAGTATAAATATGGGTTGCAGGCAGGAGCAATTTCAAGAAAAATATTAAAGTGGGTGATGTTGGGTGATGTCTTCGTAAGTTTCTGACATTTACTGACAAATACGGGTAACAGCGGACAGAGCAGTGCTGACAGGTACGGCCATCAGATGCCCATAGTGCATCCTGATGGTTGGATAGCCAGTGTCATGATGGATCATGAAATTTGATCTGCAATGTTGATTTAAGAATTCACAAGGTCACAATCTAGAAATTTAACAATTCATTAACAACCAATGCAGATAAACAGACTAAAAGTTACAAATTCCAAGACAAAAGAATAACCATTACACTGATGTCCAGCTGTAATGATATTCAGTCAAGTGGTGCAACGCACGCATATCCACTGCCAGCCAAAAAATAAATACAAGCTAAGACGTCAGTAATCAATCAATATTCCTACGTCTAAAAAGCATTGAAATGAGGAGAACGTGGGCTATAGGCGTGAACTTACTTTACCAATGTCTCTTCAATTTTAAATTTCTTTTACGAACAGAATATTTCACTTTCATCCATTTTAAAACGCTAAAAATATGTTTCTTTCTTGTTATGCTTGGAAGTGATAATGATTGACGGTAAGTGCAATCTTCTGCTTTTGCTGGAGGGAAGATTTCATTTAATTATGTGCCGACAAAACTTTCTGTGTCTCTTCGCCTTTAATTACGCCCAAATTGAAATCATTCCCGAAATTCAACAGCTGCAATAAACACGTATCTATCATCGACACTGGCATTAAAGTGATTCGACCGGGCCCGCTTCCTTCCTGGTGGGGGTAGCACTATACTATTTATCTACAGTTTAAAACAAAAAATTACAAACATCGAAGTATAAATAAATGAACTTCTAGAATATCGCTGAGAAAACTAATATTTCAATCTCAAAATTTTCTACCTAGGGGAGAGGGGTCATAATGGAGCAGGGTCTAATAGTGGGGATAAAAGTAGTCCTCAGTGAGCCCCATAGTGGCCTAGGGCAGAGGGACCATAGTGGAGCAGGGTCCAATAGTGGGGATAGAAGTAGTCCTTAGTAAACCCCATAGTGGAGCACTTTAATATCGATTTGCAAAACGCTTTTTATCCATAAAATATGCAAAGCGACAAATCATGTGATGCCACATCAGCGCACCAAGAAAACATGACTTAGTGCACCACTATCGGTCTCACTTTTTTTTGGGGCCTTTTTCGATACCTCAACAAAAAGCATGTTGATATGGCATCATATTTGATGATGTGGCCCTAAAACGAAATATAGAAGCACATGAGTTGCCAAATAAATGGTTGTATAGAATTGAGAGTGACATGAAATTTCCATGTAGGATTTTGAGAAACGCGAAGTTAGGGTCTCCACTATAGGTCCCTCTCCCTACCTATGTAACTTTTCCTGGTTGAGTTCTTGCGATCTATTTATATATCCATGTAAATTCCCCTCTAGTGTGTTTTTTAATTAATTATATAAAACATATAGTTAATTAGTGTTCAAGATTTTTGGATTATTTGTGTTCAAATTTTTACATCAACGTTTCGGATCATATTCAATGATCTATCATCAGGATGATAAGTAGATAGGTCTACCTATTATGGATCATGGAGTATGATCTAAAACATTGATGTAAAAATTTGCACATAGTTTATCCAAAAACCTTGAGCACTAACTATTATGGACTGTGGAAACATAATGTTATTCATATAATTAATTTTTAAAAAGTTGTAAGTAGTTTGAAATTATGTTTTAAAATTAAATTGATTAAATTCAGAGATAAGAGTTTTAAATAATAAGTAGCTTAAAAAATGAAACAATCATAAATATATTGATTTGAGAAAGGAAATAACCTTCTAAATCACATGTTTAGAATAAATTATAAAAAAATATATAAAGCAAAAGTGCATCGAGATAGGAGAGTCCTAATCATTAGAGATTTTGGGTTCATTTTGATGGGATGTCTTAGTACAATTACATATCAAACAAATAGTTATACTCTTCTATAAAGTTGAAGTCATTCTTTGATCCTTCACCCATTTTCGTTTACATATATTTCTATATATTCTAGTCTATCATATACTTATTTTCTAATTGTTGTACACTCACTATAACTAACATTTTCTTACATGTGTGTTTACCCATACTTTTATACACTCATTCCTCACATTGAAATTCACAACTTCTTGTACCAAGTTAATCTCATAGCATGCAATATCAATTTTGCACCATGCAAAATTGACCCCTAATCAAAATATTTAAATTTAAAGTTTTCCAACTCCCAACATTTTCACTCACCATTATGAACTGACTCAGTACATGTGTATGCAATTAATTGCAATATATTTGCATTTAAAAGCATTTAATGTGTTGAGGCTACACAATTGTAGTAGAGCAAAGGCATGATGTTAGTGAAGAAAATGTTGCTAGAGTAGCAAATAAAGAAGTGAGGAAATAAGCCCCCGCGAGCTAGGAAAATTAAGCGGCTTCAACCCTAGGCAACCACCCACAAGTAAACCATGCACAAGGCCTCATACTTAGTGAGATTGTGACCTCGCAATATATATTACATTTTTAAAAAATGCAATCTAATATGTTTTTATAACACATGCATAGAAGTGACATAAGCAATCATTCAATGCTAAATATTCTATAGAATTTGATTGTTTTCAGTCAATTATTGCAACCATCATTTAAAAAAAGTGTACAAATTCAATGGTCATATAGATTGTATGGATTCATATGGTTGAAAGGAATTCTTATAGTGAAAATATGTTACCCGTACCAAAAATGGTCAAATCTTTTTAATGCCAAACCTTATCAAATTTTATATTGATTTATAGGTTTTTTAGTCTTCTAGACTGAATGATGAGGTCTAATTTACACCAAAATGCATCCAACAAAATTTCCTAGTGAAAAAACTCTCAAACTAAAGAGTTGCTTGCATATTTAAAGCTATGATACCATGTAAGAGTCACACAATAGAATCAAGCAACCATGATCACCTACAAAATAAAAAACAACCTTTCACAAGAGAGTAGAAATAAATTAATGCTAGATTATACAATTAATGCAATATACAAGATAAGATATAATAAACTCTACATACTTTACAAGAGGAATATTTCTTATATAGGCAAGGTGGAAGGTATGCCAACATAGGATTATGACAAGTGTCAAAATCATATGACATGAGACACAAAAATGAAATGACCTATATGTGCCCTAAGTAAACATAATTAAGTTTGAATAGGACCTAGATGGAAACCATTTAGATAGTACACCTCATTCACACCAAAATGGAAGTGATTAGATTCCAACAATTATATTTTCTTGGGTATTGTTTTTCTTTGGTTTATCAACTCTCTTATTTTATAGAGAGATTGTATAATCAAATTCCTCTTTCATTTGAGATTGGAAAATAGTTTCTCTTTTATAGAAACCTATAAATTATTTGAAGACCTCTTATACAAATAATTATTCAATCAATCTTCCACCAACCTTATGGAGAATTTCATCAACCAATTCATTAATATCTTCTTATAGACTAGGGGATCTTCACTCCAATATTTATGATTTAATAAGCTCCTAATAAACTCATCCTCTAAAGGAAAAGTTGTATAAATTTTAGGAAGGGTGAAGTTCTCAAGAGGGTGTCAATTACCAAGAAAGTAGAATTATCTTTTGAAGCCATGACATTGGATTCTCTTCCTAAAACATCACCATTTAAATATATATTTAGATTGAGGAGGGAAATCTTTAGTATTTGGGACATTTTGAACTTCCAATATGTTGATAGAATTATGATCATTTTCAATAATCAAAGGAACCATGAGGTTTCTAATTCCTTCTTTCAGACATTTTTAAAGATGAGAAGGTGAAATACTCTTATCTTGAGGAGAAATAATTTTTGAATCCGCATAATCCATTCTATCCTGTGCAAAACATTGGAGTTGACAAAATCTTCTTATTTTTTATTGAGCATTCTAAGGTGACCATATTTTCCACACTAAATGCAAACAAGATCAAAGATTTCATATAACACATTTTATTTCCAATCCCCAATGTAATATTTTATCTAATCATAAGAGGAGGAAGGGATATGGCTACATCTAATAAAACATAAAACCAAGCATGAGCATCTGACTTTTCAAGTGACACAAAAAAAAATCTTGAAATGTCCTAAGCATATTACCAATAGTTCAAATAATTTCCAAGATCATGTATTCTTTGGGGATATTTTTTTAGAAAAAACCAAAATTGGGGTAAATTGTGAACAAATAGCAAGTATAATGTCAAAAATTGTGTACTTGTGCAATTTCACATCATTTTTTGGACTCGCTTTAGTCCACACTTTATTAATATATTTTTAATATTTGTAGTTGTACAAGAAATATTTTTTTCTCACACTTGAAGACCATAGTATATTTCATATTCTATTGCTAGGAACATATATGAAATTTTTAGTATTATTCTTCTAGACATGACCATATTATTCAATGCATAGATGAGCACATGACATATTTGTGTTCCAAAGATTCTCAAGATTGAAAAGCATGTTTTCTACATGGATTGCTCACAATGCATGTATTAACACCTGAATGGGAAAGTAACATCTCTCTCTCGTTTGAGCAAAAAAATCATGTGGTTTTTCCATTTAGAAGGGATTTTTTCACTCTTTTCATTTTAGCATCTCTATCTCTCACCCTTGGGAAACTCTATCAAACTATTCCTAGGTCTCTCAATCACTCTCTTAGTGATTTACTCTTGTATGTTTTTCTACTCAATGGATTTGGAATCTTAAAAGAGGAATACACTAGAAAATACATATTTCACTTCCATTGAAGAAAAGCTTCATTGGTATTGAAAAGTATTTGTATTCATTGATTTGTACATATGCTCTTCTTGTATGAGATAATCTCTTTAGTGTAGAGATAAGATAAATCTATTATCATCTTTTTTATATACATGCAATGTTGGTTCTCCCCATAGAGTAGGGTTAATACAACTATCAAGCACATATATTTGTCACTGCTTTTAATCTTCGATTCACTTAGTATTTGAAAGCATAGAATTTTTATATATTTCCTATCTTGGATGTCTACGGAGGAAAAAAGATAAAATGGGGTTTTGATTAAGGAAAACCCCTAAATGGCCCCAATAATTTTTCCATCTTGTTGTGTTTGTAGGTTAAGAATATTGTAGGACTCAAGTTGAGCATTCTAGAGTTTTTTGAAATGATTAGTACTAGATGACAATGTGACGTGAGGACATATGCATGATATGACCTCGAGTTCCTCTTGAATTTAACTTTAATATTCTAGTAAAATAAACTCTTAATAATTTTTTTACTTTTTATAATTCAATATTTTCCTATTCTATTTAGGGAACTTTATCATAGCTACATTATTATACTTTAGCATTGAATACTTTCTTTAGTTTGATTTAAAGAAATTTGTTGCTAAAATAAATGTATTTTAATCAAAGAATTTTTCTTATTCTATCTACTTAGCAAGAGGATCGAATGTTGTCTTCCAAGGCTAAGAATAGAGTATGAGATGTATTATTTAATACCTTATCTCTTATTTCTTTACTTAGAAACTATATAATGAAAAACAAATTATCTAGAAGAAAGACCTCCTTTATAACAATCTAGTTTTCAAAATTGGTAGATTTATTAAGATAAATTGTATTGAACTTACCTATTAGCACTATGTCCTTGAAATATGAAACAAGAGGTAGCATAATGGGATCTAGAATCACTAGAAGTAGTTCTAGAGTGGAAGACTTGAGCTACTAAGACCCTACAATTTTTTTATTTAGAAAATATAGATCTAGCCTAAGGATATGATTTACTCTAGGATGGGAATGAGTTCCATTCTAGGTAAACCCACAAAAGTGGTTTACAATTTGAGTGAGGAAGGAAAAATGGCAAAAAATGACCCCATACAAAAAAAATTGGTTTTTGGGGTTCGAATGAACTCTAGTTTGTGTGAACTAGTTAAATGCAAAGTGGACCCCATCCCGCCAAAAAAAATAATGAAAACCCCTTTTAGAAAGGGGGTTTG
>VDFB02271358.1:622672336-622688963 GCA_007258455.2 Sequoia sempervirens | reverse complement strand
AATGATCTATCATCAGGATGATAAGTAGATAGGTCTACCTATTATGGATCATGGAGTATGATCTAAAACATTGATGTAAAAATTTGCACATAGTTTATCCAAAAACCTTGAGCACTAACTATTATGGACTGTGGAAACATAATGTTATTCATATAATTAATTTTTAAAAAGTTGTAAGTAGTTTGAAATTATGTTTTAAAATTAAATTGATTAAATTCAGAGATAAGAGTTTTAAATAATAAGTAGCTTAAAAAATGAAACAATCATAAATATATTGATTTGAGAAAGGAAATAACCTTCTAAATCACATGTTTAGAATAAATTATAAAAAAATATATAAAGCAAAAGTGCATCGAGATAGGAGAGTCCTAATCATTAGAGATTTTGGGTTCATTTTGATGGGATGTCTTAGTACAATTACATATCAAACAAATAGTTATACTCTTCTATAAAGTTGAAGTCATTCTTTGATCCTTCACCCATTTTCGTTTACATATATTTCTATATATTCTAGTCTATCATATACTTATTTTCTAATTGTTGTACACTCACTATAACTAACATTTTCTTACATGTGTGTTTACCCATACTTTTATACACTCATTCCTCACATTGAAATTCACAACTTCTTGTACCAAGTTAATCTCATAGCATGCAATATCAATTTTGCACCATGCAAAATTGACCCCTAATCAAAATATTTAAATTTAAAGTTTTCCAACTCCCAACATTTTCACTCACCATTATGAACTGACTCAGTACATGTGTATGCAATTAATTGCAATATATTTGCATTTAAAAGCATTTAATGTGTTGAGGCTACACAATTGTAGTAGAGCAAAGGCATGATGTTAGTGAAGAAAATGTTGCTAGAGTAGCAAATAAAGAAGTGAGGAAATAAGCCCCCGCGAGCTAGGAAAATTAAGCGGCTTCAACCCTAGGCAACCACCCACAAGTAAACCATGCACAAGGCCTCATACTTAGTGAGATTGTGACCTCGCAATATATATTACATTTTTAAAAAATGCAATCTAATATGTTTTTATAACACATGCATAGAAGTGACATAAGCAATCATTCAATGCTAAATATTCTATAGAATTTGATTGTTTTCAGTCAATTATTGCAACCATCATTTAAAAAAAGTGTACAAATTCAATGGTCATATAGATTGTATGGATTCATATGGTTGAAAGGAATTCTTATAGTGAAAATATGTTACCCGTACCAAAAATGGTCAAATCTTTTTAATGCCAAACCTTATCAAATTTTATATTGATTTATAGGTTTTTTAGTCTTCTAGACTGAATGATGAGGTCTAATTTACACCAAAATGCATCCAACAAAATTTCCTAGTGAAAAAACTCTCAAACTAAAGAGTTGCTTGCATATTTAAAGCTATGATACCATGTAAGAGTCACACAATAGAATCAAGCAACCATGATCACCTACAAAATAAAAAACAACCTTTCACAAGAGAGTAGAAATAAATTAATGCTAGATTATACAATTAATGCAATATACAAGATAAGATATAATAAACTCTACATACTTTACAAGAGGAATATTTCTTATATAGGCAAGGTGGAAGGTATGCCAACATAGGATTATGACAAGTGTCAAAATCATATGACATGAGACACAAAAATGAAATGACCTATATGTGCCCTAAGTAAACATAATTAAGTTTGAATAGGACCTAGATGGAAACCATTTAGATAGTACACCTCATTCACACCAAAATGGAAGTGATTAGATTCCAACAATTATATTTTCTTGGGTATTGTTTTTCTTTGGTTTATCAACTCTCTTATTTTATAGAGAGATTGTATAATCAAATTCCTCTTTCATTTGAGATTGGAAAATAGTTTCTCTTTTATAGAAACCTATAAATTATTTGAAGACCTCTTATACAAATAATTATTCAATCAATCTTCCACCAACCTTATGGAGAATTTCATCAACCAATTCATTAATATCTTCTTATAGACTAGGGGATCTTCACTCCAATATTTATGATTTAATAAGCTCCTAATAAACTCATCCTCTAAAGGAAAAGTTGTATAAATTTTAGGAAGGGTGAAGTTCTCAAGAGGGTGTCAATTACCAAGAAAGTAGAATTATCTTTTGAAGCCATGACATTGGATTCTCTTCCTAAAACATCACCATTTAAATATATATTTAGATTGAGGAGGGAAATCTTTAGTATTTGGGACATTTTGAACTTCCAATATGTTGATAGAATTATGATCATTTTCAATAATCAAAGGAACCATGAGGTTTCTAATTCCTTCTTTCAGACATTTTTAAAGATGAGAAGGTGAAATACTCTTATCTTGAGGAGAAATAATTTTTGAATCCGCATAATCCATTCTATCCTGTGCAAAACATTGGAGTTGACAAAATCTTCTTATTTTTTATTGAGCATTCTAAGGTGACCATATTTTCCACACTAAATGCAAACAAGATCAAAGATTTCATATAACACATTTTATTTCCAATCCCCAATGTAATATTTTATCTAATCATAAGAGGAGGAAGGGATATGGCTACATCTAATAAAACATAAAACCAAGCATGAGCATCTGACTTTTCAAGTGACACAAAAAAAAATCTTGAAATGTCCTAAGCATATTACCAATAGTTCAAATAATTTCCAAGATCATGTATTCTTTGGGGATATTTTTTTAGAAAAAACCAAAATTGGGGTAAATTGTGAACAAATAGCAAGTATAATGTCAAAAATTGTGTACTTGTGCAATTTCACATCATTTTTTGGACTCGCTTTAGTCCACACTTTATTAATATATTTTTAATATTTGTAGTTGTACAAGAAATATTTTTTTCTCACACTTGAAGACCATAGTATATTTCATATTCTATTGCTAGGAACATATATGAAATTTTTAGTATTATTCTTCTAGACATGACCATATTATTCAATGCATAGATGAGCACATGACATATTTGTGTTCCAAAGATTCTCAAGATTGAAAAGCATGTTTTCTACATGGATTGCTCACAATGCATGTATTAACACCTGAATGGGAAAGTAACATCTCTCTCTCGTTTGAGCAAAAAAATCATGTGGTTTTTCCATTTAGAAGGGATTTTTTCACTCTTTTCATTTTAGCATCTCTATCTCTCACCCTTGGGAAACTCTATCAAACTATTCCTAGGTCTCTCAATCACTCTCTTAGTGATTTACTCTTGTATGTTTTTCTACTCAATGGATTTGGAATCTTAAAAGAGGAATACACTAGAAAATACATATTTCACTTCCATTGAAGAAAAGCTTCATTGGTATTGAAAAGTATTTGTATTCATTGATTTGTACATATGCTCTTCTTGTATGAGATAATCTCTTTAGTGTAGAGATAAGATAAATCTATTATCATCTTTTTTATATACATGCAATGTTGGTTCTCCCCATAGAGTAGGGTTAATACAACTATCAAGCACATATATTTGTCACTGCTTTTAATCTTCGATTCACTTAGTATTTGAAAGCATAGAATTTTTATATATTTCCTATCTTGGATGTCTACGGAGGAAAAAAGATAAAATGGGGTTTTGATTAAGGAAAACCCCTAAATGGCCCCAATAATTTTTCCATCTTGTTGTGTTTGTAGGTTAAGAATATTGTAGGACTCAAGTTGAGCATTCTAGAGTTTTTTGAAATGATTAGTACTAGATGACAATGTGACGTGAGGACATATGCATGATATGACCTCGAGTTCCTCTTGAATTTAACTTTAATATTCTAGTAAAATAAACTCTTAATAATTTTTTTACTTTTTATAATTCAATATTTTCCTATTCTATTTAGGGAACTTTATCATAGCTACATTATTATACTTTAGCATTGAATACTTTCTTTAGTTTGATTTAAAGAAATTTGTTGCTAAAATAAATGTATTTTAATCAAAGAATTTTTCTTATTCTATCTACTTAGCAAGAGGATCGAATGTTGTCTTCCAAGGCTAAGAATAGAGTATGAGATGTATTATTTAATACCTTATCTCTTATTTCTTTACTTAGAAACTATATAATGAAAAACAAATTATCTAGAAGAAAGACCTCCTTTATAACAATCTAGTTTTCAAAATTGGTAGATTTATTAAGATAAATTGTATTGAACTTACCTATTAGCACTATGTCCTTGAAATATGAAACAAGAGGTAGCATAATGGGATCTAGAATCACTAGAAGTAGTTCTAGAGTGGAAGACTTGAGCTACTAAGACCCTACAATTTTTTTATTTAGAAAATATAGATCTAGCCTAAGGATATGATTTACTCTAGGATGGGAATGAGTTCCATTCTAGGTAAACCCACAAAAGTGGTTTACAATTTGAGTGAGGAAGGAAAAATGGCAAAAAATGACCCCATACAAAAAAAATTGGTTTTTGGGGTTCGAATGAACTCTAGTTTGTGTGAACTAGTTAAATGCAAAGTGGACCCCATCCCGCCAAAAAAAATAATGAAAACCCCTTTTAGAAAGGGGGTTTGCTTGAACCCCTTGGTTCGAGCAAACCCCTCTTTTCCCACCTCCTTGCTCTCTGGAAAAAAAAAAACTAGAATTTTGCCCTTCGAAGCTCAGTTGAGGATGAAAATGGAGGAGACTTCATGAACCCAACTGGGACTTGTAGTCCTCGGAATGAGCTATCCAACGACTATAATTTTAATATGTTTTGGTTTTATTATCTATTTGTTTTTTAGTTTTATTAAACATAGGGTTTTTCACTGAAAATGAAGCTCTTTGTTCTACACATGGAAAAATAGAAGATTATAAAAAAAAATTGAAAAATATGAGTACACCAGATATTGAAGTACTTGATCCAACAAAATAAAAATTGAATTTTGATACATACAAAAAAAGTTACGCATTATACGGTTCGCCTATGTCTGAATTGTAATTGGTTTGACTTCAAAACTTGATTAAGGAAAAAATATTCAATAAAACACTATCTAACCAAGTGGAAGCACTAGATATCAGAGTTACAAATCTAAAATTGAAAGAATTAGAATTTTATCCTTCATGAAAAAAATGTTATGTGTTATACGGTGAGCATCACACACTCCTTAAAAATGTTGTTTTATGAAAAAAGACTAGTTTTTGAGGGAGATGGAAAAGAGGTGTAATTTGATTCCAATTTTTTTGTAAAAACTATATTTAGAATCTACAGACAAAATGTCATGAAACTCTAGTTTGCATCATCTTCAAATTCCTCACAGTTTAGCCACTATAGGTGCCCGAAAGTGAATATTTAGTTAGAAAAAATTTATTTTAGTGTCCAGTTTGGCCAAAAATTGTAAACCACTATTGTGGGATCACCCTTCTATTCTTGGGTAGGTACCTTCATTAGATCCATTCCTTGACAAAATGAATGATCTTTTTTATTGGTTGTTTATCTAGACCCTTTGAATATGGTTTTTTTTGGAATCGAGTCTTGAACCCTTTTGAGTTTTTATTTCCAAATGTAGGCCTCTCTTTGATGATGAGAAGATATATATTCTAAACAATATCAACTAGTGATTGTTTAGCCACAACCATTGAATATTCTAAGAAAAAGGAACTAAAATTAATGAATGTGTAAAAAAAACTAAATTACTTATGTTAACTTTATACATTTACAATACTAACACAAAATAATATAAAATATAGAAACAAAAATTTAAAATATACATATTTTCCTCTACATTTATTGTTTTGTATGGGAAAAGGAGGGTGCACTAATGGTACCACTCTTCTCACACAAACACTCAATAATGTCTTAAGAACCCTAATTGGATTGACTATCAACCTCACAAGGTTCAAGTCAATTCTCAATTAGGAGGACCTAGGAGGGGGCTTTTTCAGCTTTTAGGAGTTCACCACCAAGCAAATGCCTAGAAAAGACAAACAAACACTCAACTCACAAAACCTAACAATGCAAGCTAAATGAAGAATGTAAATGATGAAAATATGCAACAGGGAGTTAGGAGGTATGCACCTAGGAATTCTAAAGATGTTGTGAGGATTTTGGAAATGCAAAGAAGCTACCAAAAAGTGCCAGGGAGAACAAAGATGCCCTTGCTATTGTCTTAGTCCAACTGTTGTTTTTTGGGGTAAATGCAATCTTTGAATGTCGGAAATGGATCTAGAAGAATTTTTGTAAAATGACCTCAGGAGGACTAAGACGCCATTACTATTGTCTTAGTCCTATTTGTAATTTATGTAATCTCTAAATATGGTCCTAAGGCTAGATGTCTACACTTTCTTCTTCTTTGATCTTAGGTTTTGAAACCTTCAAATTTGGCTTGTAGGTGAGTTTCCATGAAGATGACAACTTTAAAATACAAATTTGCAACTTTGCAACTTTTCACTCCAAATGATCTTCAAGTCTTTGACCCTAAATTTGCAATCACAAGCATGCAAGAGGAGAAAAACTTGTTGATTGTTAGTGAATAAGGGTTTTCCTTGGTCAAACCCCTTGTTGGTAATTAAACCTTGAAATGAAATAGAATAATGAAGGGAAATGATGAATGAACAACATGCAATGCTACAACTCACCAAACCCTTATTGTAAAGTCTGCAAACTTGTGTGAAATGGCTGCAATAAATATGGATCTTGAATCAAGGAATGCTTTATAGATCTTGCTTGAATGAAAACCCTACATCACAAATGTTAGCACAATAACACACATGATGCAAGAATCTCTTTGAAATGATGCTTGAATTTTGATGATGGCTCCAAATGCTTGATGGATTACTCTTGAATGCTAGAATACTTGAATGCTTAGATGCTTAGATTGCTTGTTATCTTGTTATGAAAAATGTGTAAAGGAACCTTGTATTTATACTTATCTATGCTTAATATCCCAAAATTATATAACACAAAACTGACATATGAATTCATTAAATAAAGGAGGTTAAATCCCACCAAAATTTGAAATTAAATCTTCAAAATAAGCTAATGAGGGCTAAGATGCCCTAGGTCGCATCTTAGTTTCGAGGCTCAAATCTTAGGGCACAGACTGCAAAAAGGGACCTATTCAAGTGCTCTCAAAATCAAGGTCCCAAGACCTTTGGGGGACAAAGACGCCCTAAGTGGCATTTTAGTCCCGACCCAAAAATCAGGGACACTCCAATGACATCATTTAAATTATCATTTATGCATTGGACAATGTCGGGATTAACTAGAAAAATACAATTCATAGGGCTTGTGAATGCAAAATAGGACCAATAAAGACATACATAGGAATAAATAAAGCAAGGCGGGCCCAAACAAGTGTGAAAATGCAAGGGTATGCATTTTACTACACTACATTTATAAATAATCCAAAAAATAATAAATTGAGTTTTAAAGAAATAACTTTAATATATTTTCTATTTAAATTACATTAATTCCATCACACACATATATACTTAATAAATCTAAATACAATTTTTTTTACAAAATAATTAACAAATTTTACTTTACATAAAATTTCTCTAATATTGTGCATTAAATATTTTAAATAATAAATTTAAATTTAAATTTCTTTTAGATTGGAGGAATTGGGTAGCCCCTTGTAAACTACAGTGCGCTTAGTAAACTTTTTTCACGTCACGGGTGATGTTGGCGTGACACACCCTCTGGTACCAATAGAATGCTTTAGTCAATTAAACTAGACCTCTGACTCTTAAATTTAAATTTCTTATTAATAATTAAAAATATAATTGTCTATGAACTTTTTTATAGATAATTTTGGATTGTACACATGTAAATAACGATGCACATCGTATACATTGATATTGTAAATACTTTCAATTATATTTATTTTATCTTTTAAAATAGAGACATTCAACTTCGCTTTCAATTACGTCCAAAAAAGAGTGCGAAATTATTCCACCTTGAAGAAAACTCAACATTATCCATCACCGACAATATAAATTATCAATTAAGGTCCCCAACTTTGCCTAAAATGTAATTTTCCTACTTGTGGTTTCAACACCTGGATAAATTAATGAGTGAAATTCTTCCTTCCAAAAGTTTTGATCATTTTTTTAAAGATAGTGGTCATTCCTAATTGGTGTAAATTAAGCATTTATCTACAATTTTAATATTGGCCCACTTTACCAACGTATACAAATATTGAATCATTGTAGACTGACCATAAAAAATAAAAAATAAACGTGGATTAGAATTTAACAAATAGTTTTTAAAACATATTAAGTAGAAGGAATATTAGGAATGGTGTTTTGGACTGCATTTTATAGCCCATTATCTAAAACTAGCAATTCCACCCATAGGTTCACTATGCATCACGAGAAACTTTTAATTACCCTAAAAGTATTGTATACATGATAAAAAATTGTGAAATAATTTTTATAATTATGATATAATTATGTACAATTATTTTATTTTATTTAAAATTTGTTAAATTTAAATTGTAACATTTTTGAAAATTTGAATATGAAATTTTAGTCGATCTTAATATGAATGTGTTTTAGAGGGTGTGTTCAAAATGAAATAACTTAATAGAATTTTAAAAAAATCATTATGAAAAGATAAGTGTCATAGTGATGGAAAATCAAACTAGTTACATGTAGGTTCTATGTTTGAATGTCAACATATCCAATACCCTCAAAGAACTCCATCCCTAGCAAAAAGTGGTAATTGATGAACTCCATGCCTTTCTTAAATATTGAATGAACTAGTGTTCAATAAAAGGGTTCAAATTACTAAACAAGTTCCTTTCAATTGTAAGATTTGTAGTGTATCCTCAACATTACATACAAGAGTTCTTTGAGCCATTTTAGACATTTTACATAGATATTAATTTTAATTATTTTTCTAGTACTTTGTAATAAACATTGTATTTGTTTCTATAAAGAAAGTAGTCCAATCCGCCCTATGATTTAATCTTTATCCATTACATAAAATCTTTATTCATTAAAATATCCATTAATTGCATATTTTAATCAAATGAAATTAATTGAAATGAGAGAGATAAATGAGTGGGTTTATGATATAATGTAGGTTTAGAAGCTTAGAATAAAGATGTATTTGCGAATTAATAGATGATTTAATGAATTAAATGATTTTATGTAATGGATAAAGATTAAATGATCTACTGATTTGTGAAATGATTAAATGGTTTTATGTATTTAAATGATTTAATATGCATAGATATTTTAATAATTAATGCAAATGGAGCAATATGAAATGGATAAATGATCGATAAATACAAATGGATAAATGCTTATAATATGTTAATTATTTGAGTGAATTAATGAGTGAATAGAATAAATTATTACATGAATTGATTAAATAGATAATAATAGGGTATGTGTAGGATCATCATGAAAAAACAGGCCCTTAAGTGGCAAAAAATTCAGAAAAATCAAAGTTATGCAACTTGACGTAAAAATTTGAATAAGTTATCTATATTATTTCAAAAATATGTAAGAATATAATCTGTAGCAAACTGAATGTAGTTTCTAAACTACTAGTTTTTTTAAATCTATTTGGTGAAAATTTGAAATTTCAATGTAGTAGTACTTAAATTTTAGGGAAAAAATAAGTAGGTGTCTGTCTGACCACTCTAACCATAATAAAATGATAATATTCTAGATATAAGTAGAGGACTCATGTCTCGATGTGATGCATATTTTTTTGTAATTTTTTTTCAAGTAAATAATTAATTATAATTTTTTTATTTCAACTTTTAAAAAATATTAAAAACTTGTATGTTTGACCACCTAAACTTGCTCAAAACTTTATGAAATTCAATTTTTTTTTTTTAATCCTATATTATGTGAAGAATAGAATGTGACACATGTTTTGGATTCAAAAAATGTGATACCATTTGAAAGCTATAGATGTTTTTCAATCAACCTATCAATCAAGACTTTAGTCATAATTTGAATAGAAAATGAATAATAATTACTTATTAAATTCAAAGGAAAGCATAATTTATATTGGTGGAAAGATGAGAATCTCCTTTATAAACCCTTTTTGTTTCATCAATTTTGGGTAAGAAAAAAGTTGTCAACCACATACCCATCATATTGCCACTTTTTGGCCCATCATGATCTTTCACATACCCAAGAACATTACAAAACTCAGAGAAACAAGCTCACAAAGGACCAAACATAGCAAATAATTAATTTGCACCCAAGAAGCATCTCATATCCTTCATAACCCATTCCCCCAAAACATGGGCCAAATCACTAGGAAGGTTGCCCCAATCATCCACATACCAAGAATCCATCCTCTCAGTAGCCCATCTAGCCAAACCATCAACCACCTTATTCCAATCCTAGGGAATATGGTAAAAAACAATGGACTTCAAAGAAGAACACAAAGAAATAATTTTCCTAACAACCACAGCCAACTGATAATTCACCTCCTCCAAATGATGCTTGTGTAGCATCTCAATAACTATCTGGGGGTCTGACTCACAAAAAAATTTGTGCCATCCAAGGCCAATGCCATGCTCAATCATGAGAAGAATAGCAATAGCCTCTGTGATAATATTAGTATGTTTCCCTCTATACATGGAGAAGAAAAATAACACCACTCCCATGTTGTCCCTACCAATGCCTCCAACTCCAACATGCCCGTGATTACCCCTAGAAGACCCATCCATATTAATTTTCAACTCCCCCAAAATAGGGGGACACTAGGAACCAACCCGAGAAATCCTCTCTCAACCCCAACCATGATTCATACTACACACACTTCGCCCACCTCCCAAAAGACCGAGAGCATTAGCCACCCCCAAATCTCCAAAATCAGTCAATCCAGACAAATCACACCTAGCAACTAGAGTCTCCTAAAGGACCTCCTGGATTCTCATCCAAAGCTTCCTAATAAGTAACTTCTTATTTAAGAAAATATGCCTATTATGCTCCAACCAAATATGCCAAACAATCAAACTAGGACCAATGATCTAGGAAATACTAAGAAAAGAACTCTTGGTAGGAGAGGGTCCCTATCTCTGCCAAAAGTCATCCAAAGAAGAAACATGGCAACACAATATGCTCTAGAGATTCCACCACAGGTGCCAAACATTTTTTTTAAAAGAACACTAGAAGAAAAGATGCAGAAAGCTTTCATCATGCTTAGCACACATAACACACATGGAGGGACCCTAAAACCCCCTCTTCCAAATATTCTCCCAAGTAAGACACTTGCCTTGAACCACCAATGAAGAAAATAAATTACATTTAGGCCAAGCAAATTTATTCCAAACGTGCTTCTGGCAATGAACCTCATCACTCCCAAACAACTTCTTATCCAAAACTTGATACCCAAACACCACTAAAAATTTACCTTCCAGATCAGGGCCCCAAGAAAGCACATCATTCCCAGGAAGAGAGTTGCAAACACAATCCAAAAGAATCTTGGAAAGCTCCTGACGATTCTCCATTGCACCCCCAAGAGGCTACTCCAAGGGATCCTTCCATCTAGACACCATAATATGACCCATGGTTTGCTATGATTTGAAATCAACCACACTACACCATTTTGCATCCATAAAAACCTACCAAAAATCCTACATATGGGGGTGAGAGTAAAAAATGGGAGGATGTCCATCCCAAGAATCATGCCAGAAGAGAGCATTTTGACCACTAATCCAAAAAATTCCCTGCTTAACAAGCTTGGCACCCCTTTTGAGAGTGCCCCAAATCATAGAACCCTTTCCCTCCAAGCTAAATCTAGCAACCTCAACACTCTCCACCACCCCGAGGTACTTAAAGGTGAGAAGTTTAATTTTTGAGTAACTTAGATTCAATAAATTAAGTTGATTTTATTTTGTTAGCTTTAGATTAGGTCATGTTTGTTAATTAGATTAATGTCATTTTCCTTTTTAATCAAATTTTGATTTTGGGGCTAATTTTGTTAATTTGGTTTTTGTGCAGGTTTACATGTCAGAGACTTGAGAAATCAAAAAACAAAAAAAAAAACTTAAACTCTCATTTGTTGAAGAACATTGACTAAAACTACTAATCAGTGTGTTGCAGGTTCAATTGCCAAAGAATCTAATCTTAAAACATTGTGTCTTCTTTTTATATATTAGATCACATTTGAATTCATTTGTTTAAAAAGAACTTAAGTATTTGCTTTGACATCATAAGCGGGATTAAAATTAACAAGTGTCTTTTGTGTCTTGTGGTTTGCAAAATATCATCGAGTCTGTATGCTCTCCTCTCGCAACATTCAACGATCTTGAGGATCAAAAGCATTTCCTTGGCATTTGTGCAATCACACCCCACATTTGGATTTTGGATTTAAAAGTGAACCCCATGCGAGTGTGAGGCAAAGGTGTTGTGTATTCTCTCTCCTTGCACTTTGTGCAATCTCTTGGATGATCAAAAACAACATCCTTGTCTTGCTTTTGTTACCTTTAGAGGGGCTTGCCTCAAAAGAGGGAACAACTCCAATGGGTTTTTCACTCGGGCTAGTATATAAAAGGATTAGACTAAACCGTCAATTCCTGACAATGGTCTTTCCCTTGCCATATAGTCACTCAAAACAAGGTATCTATCGTAAAATGTATAAGAGCCCCTAGTAGAGTGATTAAAGCCTTAAGTGGCTTGTTGGATGCTTATGGGGAGCCATGTCCCTGAGTATTCACTAAGAACCTTTGTTATAGTGGCCAAAATCCCTTTCACTTGCTAGAACGATCATTCTAAAGCCACCCCATGTCTTCACTAAGCATGTGTAGAGGAAAAAGCTCCTCTTTGGGGAATTGAGACTTGGTAAGCCTGAGAAGCGAGTATCGTGGAGGGGAGTTAGTGCCACCAAGTCTATAGATGTCTACCTTGTTTAAGTGGTTGTAAAAATTAGAGTGGGGATCTAGTGAGTGGTATCTCTTGAGAATCTTAGGTTGTGTAAAGTGTTTTCAAAGTGTTTTCATCAAGATCAAACCCAAACACATTATGTCTCATTGTGTCTATCGTGTTTGTTTTAAAAAAACCACCAACCAAACATGTCTAACTGCTATCCTTCTTATTCATTTTTTATGATCCATGAACGAGACCAAAGGATAGAATATCTTGACTATCATTTAAAAGAGCTTGAAAAAAAACTAGAATCCCAACATTTGAATGAAGTGATGCAATCATCTCATAAGCCTTTATCCTCACCCAAAACTACATCATCCTAGTTCAATGTTCATGACTTTCTACAAAGGCTAAATGAGAAACCCAAATTGAAGTCTTCAAACACAAATAATATTGTGTAATCCTACCATGTCATGCATATATCTTCATCCCCCATAAGTCAAAATAAACCTCATGAGCCTTTCACCCAATTTAACAAATCTATCCAACCATCCTCTCCCATCATACCATCTACATGTATACAATGATTCATGTCAATCTCTTAGTCTAAAGCATGCTAGCACAAACTCCCTTGCACATCCAGTTCATTAACAAACAATGGAAATAACCAGACTAAACAGCGAAAAGTTACAAATTCCAAGACTAAAGAATAACCATTACAATGATTTCCAGCTGTAATGATATTCAGTTAAGTGGTGCAATGCAAGCACATCCACCGCCAGCTGAAAAAAGTAAAATACAAGGTATAGACATCACTAATCAATCAATATTCCTACGTCTAAAAAGCATTGAAATGAGGAGAACGTGGGTTATAGGCATGAAATTACTTCACAATGTCTCTTCAATTTTAAATTTCTTTAACGAACATAATATTTCACTTTCATCCATTTTGAAGGGTCAAAAATATGTTTCTTTCTTGTTAAGCTTGGAAGTGATAATGATTGACGGTAAGTGCAATCTTCTGCTTTTCCTGGAGGGAAGATTTCATTTGTGCCGACAAAATTTATGGGTCTCTTCACCTTTAATTACGCCTAAATTGATATCATTCCCGAAATTCAACAACTACAATAAACACGTATCTATCACCGACAATAGCATTAAAGTGATTCGAACTTGCATGCTTCCTTCCTTGTGGGGGTAGCACTATACTATTTATCTATAGTTTAAAACAAAAAATTACAAACATCGAAGTATAAAAATATGAACTTCTAGAATATCGCTAAGAAAATTAGATATTTGAATCTCAAATTTTTCTACCCACCTACATAACTTTTTATTTTTATTGGAGAACAATTATAAAAATAAAAAATTACAATGATCAGCAACAATATTGAAGCAAAATTTCAAGAACTTAGTCCCAACAATGAAGAAGGAACAACAGCAGGGCTGTTCGAAGCAACATCACAAAAACAAAGACCCAGAAGTGAAAACAAAACAGCAGCATGGCTGTAAATCAACAGCAATTACAACAGCAACAAGGAGTTGCCAATGAACAAAAGAAGACACAAACAGTTAACAATGAGCCATGAATTATCAGTAAAATAAGACTAAAGGAATATACACAATCTAGAAGAGTTCCTCTCATTTGGAGTGCTGAAAGTATCTCTTGAAAACACTGGGGAAGCCAATAGCCCACTGTCCATCTTATAGCAGCGTGAGATTGAGGACCCCTTCTTTGAATTTCTCCGAGCCACAATAGCAAAGCTGACTAAAACCACTGTAGACAAGTGAAAATGAAAACTCAGAAATTTGAGCCCCCATTAGCATCAGTAATTGTGTGCAGCTGTAGAAGCAAGTTGTGTAATGTGTCCTTAATACCGGTGGATGGATGAACCTTTTACAAATTCACAATAATTTTCCTGGTTGAGTTCTTGCGATCTATTTACATATTATCCATGCCAATTCCCATCCAATTTTGTGCCCTTTTTTAATTAATATATAAAACATATAGTTAATTTCTATAAAAAGTTGTCTGTAGTTTGAAATTATGTTTTAAATTTAAATTGATAAAATTGAGAGATAGAAGTTGTTAGGGTTAGAGATGGCAGATATCTAACAATTAAATGCAGATTTAAATAATAAACAGAGAAACTAAAACATACACAGAATAAATCATAACACAGAGAATTTAACGTGGTTCACCCAATATGGGCTACATCCACCAAACCGCACCCATCCAATACTTTTATTATCCAGTGCAAAACCTATTACAATCTTGCAAATAATCGCATTTTTCCTCATACTGTAACCCCCATCCCAACCCCCTTTTAACAAGTTTTTAGAAGCTTCCAGAATTAGGGTTTTACAAAGTCGATTTTCTTTCTTTTTCAGAGATTTTTCCTCTTTTGTTAACGACGCGAAAAAAATGGCAAAAAAAATAAAATTTGGGGGCTGCGCCCCTGAACCCCGGACCCCGGTGAGGACGGGGGGCCGGGGTGTACAATATACCATGGGCTATACAGTATAGCATGATCAGTCGCCACATACCAACAATCTCCCACTTGGAGACTGATCAGGCTCCACACCATCACAACCTCCCACTTGGAGACTGATCCTAGACAACACTGTTGCACTTACAACTCCCACTGGAAATAAGGACCTTGGACCCTGCTGCTTTGTTATATTTGAATTCAACCTTGAAGGCCAACCGAAGCTGAAGAGGAGCTCAGCTTCTCCCTTGGCACCACCTTCGTAAATATATCTGTTGGATTGACATCTGTATGAATCTTGGCCAGCTTGACCTGTCCATCTTCCAACACTGACCGAATGAAATGATATCTCAATTGTATGTGTTTTGTTTTAGAATGCAAGGCAGAATTCTTTGCAAGATGTATAGCACTCTCACTGTCTGTAAATAAGTAATTTCCATCATGTTGTTGTACCAACTCATCCATGAATAATTGCAGCCATATCATCTCATTTGCTGCCTCTGTTGTAGCAACATACTCTGCCTCTGTGGTGGATAAAGCAACCACCTTTTGCAATTGAGAAATCCAATTCACTGCTGTCCCACCAACTGTAAATACATAACCTGTGGTACTTCGCCTAGTATCTATATCCCCTGCCAAATCTGAGTCAACATAGCCTTGTAAATCAGTATTAGAGCCCCCAAAACATAAACACTTATTGGATGTACCTCTCAAATACTTGAGAATCTATTTTACTGCATTTCAATGCTCAACTCCAGGATGACTCAAATACCTGCTAACAACTCCTACGGCATGTGCAATATCTGGTCTAGTACATACCATGGCATACATTAAACTACCTACAGCTGAAACATATGGTACCTTGGACATTTTTTCTTCCTCCTCTTGTGTCTTTGGACACATATCCTTAGTCAATTTAACATGACTAGGAAAATGTGTGCTGACAGCTTTTGCATTCTCCATATGAAATCTCTGCAACACTTTTTCAACATAATTAGCCTGAGATAAAAACAATTTTATGTTTTTCCTATCTCTACAAATTTTCATACCAAGGATTTGCTTTGCTGCACCCAAATCCTTCATAGCAAAAGATTTTGCTAAATGTTGTTTTAGCTCACTTATGTGATCCATGTTAGACCCAGCTACAAGCATGTCATCAACATATAAGCATAAAATAATGTAGCTGTCATTATCCAACCTCTTAAAATAAACTCAATGGTAAGAATTACACCTGCTGTAGCCTTGCTCAGCCATAAAACTGTCAAATTTCAAATACCATTGTCGAGGTGCTTGCTTCAAGCCATAGGTGATCCCATAATAGTGGTTTACAATTTTTGGCCAAACTGGACACTAAAATTATTATTTTTAACTAAATCTTC
>VDFB02271358.1:622539300-622672236 GCA_007258455.2 Sequoia sempervirens | reverse complement strand
GGGAGGAAGGGGAGAGAGAGAGACCTGAGAGAGGGAGTGGTGCTAGGACAGAGAGACTTCAGGGAGAGAGGGAGGGAGTGGGAGATAGATAGAGGGAGAAATGGTTAAGGATAGAGGGTAGAGGGTTTAAGTGTTTACAGTTTAAGGGTTAAGGGTTAAGGGTTTAGGGTTTAGGGGTAGAGGGGAGACACATAGAGGGAGTGAGTGAGAGATAGAGACCTAAGAGAAGGAGAGGGGTGAGGAGGGAGAGACTTGAGAGAGAGAGAGGGGTAGAGGGTAGAGGGTTTAAGGGTTTTAGAGTTTAAGGGTTAAGGGTTTAAGGTTTAGGGATATTAAGGGTAGAGAGGAGAGAGAGATAGAAGTGAGTGAGAGAGACCTAAGAGAGAGGGGGAGGGGTAGGAGGGAGAGACTTGAGAGAGAGAGAGGGTGGGGGTAGAATTAGAGGTTTAAGGGTTTGGGGTTTAAAGGGTTAAGGGTTTAGGGTTATGGGTAGAGGGGAGAGAGATAGAGGGATTCAGTGAGAGAGAGAGGGAGGGAGTGGGGGAGAGATAGAGAGTAGAGGTTTAAGGGTAGAGGGTAGAAGGTAGAGGGTTAAGGGTAGAGGGGAGGGAGATAAGAGTGAGTGAGAGAGAAAGAGAGAGACCTGAGAGAGGGAGAGAGGGTAGGAGGGTGAGACTTGAGAGAGAGAGGGAAAGAGGGAGGGAGTGGGAGATAGATAAGGGGTAGAGGGTTAAGGGTTTAGAGTTTAAGGGTTAAGGAGTTTAGGTTTTAGGAGTTTAGGGTAGAGAGAGATATAGAGGAGTAGAGAGAGAAAGAGACATGAGAGAGGGAGAGGGGGTAGGAGGGAAAGACTTGAGAGCAAGAGAGAGGGTAGAGGGTTTAAGGGTTAAGGGTTAATGGTTTAGGGTTTAGGGTTATGGGTAGTGATGGAACTTGAAAGTTTTTTTCTCCATGTTCTATTTTATCCTTCCTTGTGTCTCTGGTCATCTATGGTGTTTGGGAAAATCCTAAGGATGGGGTTTTACCTTTGTCTTCATGTAAAACTCTAGTGTTTATCTTACACCTTGGATGGGATCTATTTGGTCATTACTTTTTGGGAAGGTTTTAAAATGACTTAAGCCCCATCGCTTCGTCTAGGATGGGCACCCTTTTGTTTTATCATTTTATTTCCTTCGCCTGACTTTATTTTTCCTAAGTCTTTTGTTGGTCCTGTGTTCCCTCATTAAAACAACTTAAGTCATTTTTTGTCGTCAGCCTAGTGATGTCCCCTTATTCCTTAAGGGGAGAGGGCCCAGTAGTCGTGCATGCTAACTTTCTTAGCATGTAGCAATTTACTAGAATATCGTAGAACCTTTGTTTTTCTTTTGAAATGTAGATTGGTCTCTTATTTATCTATAACTAAGGTTTGGAGGCGCGACTCATCATGAAACTCGCCACATTGGCAGATCTTTTGAGAAGTGTCTAAAATTTGACTTTTTAAAGGTTTGAGAAAAACTTAATCATGGAACCCCCAATAGTTGAACTAAAAAACAATCATTTGTTGCTTGTAGAATATGATATTTTTATTTAAATTAAATTAATAGACAACTTAAGTAGACCAAATACATATTGATAACCATAAATCTTTGATATCTCTACCTTTTATATTCAACACATATGGACTAATAGTTGAACACAAAAAATCTATTTATTGTTATAAAAACAACACACAATTATTTAAAATACAACTTATATTGAACAAAAATGGACCAATAGTTGAACACTAATTTTTTTTTAAAATCCTTCACATTTAATGGGAAAATACATGTTATTTATTCTGCTCACCTTTTATATATGTGATAGGAAAAACTATTAATATAAAATTATACAATGCTTGTACATTGCTACCCCAATTTTTGTACACATAAGAACAATATTTTTTAACTATGATAACAATACTTGTTTAAATGAGTGTCTTATTTTATTAAATTTTTGCATTTTATTTTTTAAATGATATACTTATAGTGGAGAGTTGTGATATTTTATTTGAAACAAAAAAATACTTATTTCACTTCTTCATGAATGTATCTATGTTTTTTTCATATAACATTTAGAGGTTCTCATGTGTTCAAGTATGGGTCCATTTTTTATCAACATTTGGTTTTTACTTTATTTACATTTGGACTGTTTATTTGCAATATATAGTATAAATATGTGGTAAGACTGGGTATTATCATCACGATTGAGTGCACGACTATTGGACCTCACATGACTACTAGGCCCTCTCCCCTAATAAATGTTTTTTATTTTGTAGAGGGACAAGTTCGCATGGCCATAGATCAATCATCATGTGATCTCAGTCATTCCTCGCAATCCCTTGTGACCCCACAACACTATCTTTGTTGATCGTGATATCATAGGCGAGCACCACGTGTCTCATCCAGTGAAGCTGAAGGAATAATAAATACTTTGATGCGTCTTTAGTACATTATGTAGCAGGTTACTAAAGTAGTTATAAGATGCACGTGTTTTAAATCAACGAAGATGTTATAATCTTGGTAGAAAGGTGCTTGATGGTTAATAAGAAGGATGGCAATTGTGTTGAACAAATAGGATTGCCGATGGTTGAGATCCACGGTTGCCTGCCATCGTGTGATCAAAATTTGCAAGGTCTTTATTTATTGTGATAACACGGGTGAGTGCAACGTGGATCTCCTTGGCAACGAGTAGTATGGTGGACCCCTTATTGCCATGATGGAGACTATGTCAGTTTTCTTTGAAGGTAGCCATCTGATGATCTCACCAAGGTGAAGGATCGATGACTAATATTTGAATCTACATCAAATGCGATTAGAGCCATTCGTGCAACACGCAAGTAAGCTTTAATGGCAGCCATGACATCTACTGCCATGGTTTGATTGAAATAAAGGAACTATTCTTCTACTTTTGGTATCACAAAGCATTCAAAAGATCTTAAATGGGGATTGTCGGTGGATATGTTCTGTATAAGGATTTGATAAGTAGTATTGGGTTAAAATACATGTTGATGAAATTGTAAAGCAATGTTCTCAAGGATCTTATAGGCTGTGTTAAATCTATCATAAACCCTTAGATGTTTATGAATTTGACTCCCTCAATGGATATATGGCATTGATGTAAGTTGTACTAATTTGTATGGTTCAATATTTTGTTTTTCTTTACCTAGTGCTTGCTACAAATTGCAAATCAATGACTATTTTACACTGTGGAATGTGTTGTAGTTATCTCATGCTCCAAATAGTTGATATTACTAATGAACAGCCAATTCTATTCATTATTATGCTATTATCTTGAGCTATTAAATTAGATTATTTTTTGTTGTTAATGTTGTTTATGATAATGGTGTAGAGGTTGTAAACGCATTAAAGTATCACCCTCCCAGGTCTTGTAGAGACCAAAGTGTAGGAGGTCTTTAAAATCCTCCACACTTTGGTAAATTAGAATACCAACCTTGTTACAGTAAAAACAACCAACATGTAGAGGGGAGAGAGATAGAGGGATTCAGTGAGAGAGAGAGAGAGAGGAAGTGGGAGAGAGATAGAGGGCAGAGGGTTAAGGGTAGAGGGGAGGGAGATAAGAGTGAGAGAGAGAGGGAGGGAGTGGGAGAGAGATAAAGGGTAGAGGGTTTAAGGTTTTAGAGTTTAAGGGTTAATGGTTTAGGGTTTAGGGTTAAAGGTAGAGGGTGTTGGTTTTTTTTTCACACTGTAACTGGTGGGTCTTCTAAATCTACCTATGGGATTCCAATTCCAATCAAGGGCAGCTTGAAGGACCTAGACCAACTAACGAGGACCTTAAAATCCTCCTACACTTTGGGCTCTACAAGACCTAGGAGGGTGATCCCTTAATGTGTTTACAACCTCTGCACCAATATCATAAACAACATTAACACATAATAGATAATCCCATTGAATAGCTCAACACAATAGGATAATATCGAATAAAATTGGCTCTTCACCGATAATATCAACTATGTGGAGCATGAGATAACTACAACACAATCCATAGTAAAATATAGTCATTAATTTGCAATTTGTAGCAAGCTCTAGGCAAAGACAAACAATTATTGAACTACACAAATAAGTACAACTTAGATCAGTTCCATATATCCATTAGGAGTCAAATTCATAAGCATCTCAATTTTATGATAGATTTAATACATAACATATAAGATCCCCAATATTGCATTATAATTTCATCAGATGCATTCTCACCCAATACTACTTATCAAATCCTTATATAGAACATATCTGCCTATAATCCCATTCAAGCATTTTAATTAATTCCTTGAACTAAAGCTAAAATAAGGATTATACACACCACAACAGTGAGATGAATGAAACAACCCTTAGTCATCTTATTCAAAATTCAAATATGCATGTACAAGTGGAGAGACATGAGTTTGAATTTATCATTTCAACTCAAATGCTAGTACTGTTATACAACATTAAATCCCCATGAATTCAAAACCGATTACAGAATAACTCAGAACCTAAATTGTATTTCTCTCTAAAACCATCAAACTTTACAATTTGCTTTGCAACTTCACCTAGACTCGACCAACAATTATCTAACTTGCTAACCTGTACTTTTGGCCTTGAAATACTTCTTATAGAAAATGAAGGAGCAAACAAGCATTAGGCCAGAAAGTACACATGTCACCAGCTAGTTGGCACACCTGGTGATATTCCAAAAATTGTTACAACATCCATCACCTTGGAGAATATTCTTGTTCATCATGTCAGCTGAGAAAAGTTGATGCAACAACAAAAAACCATAAGAAACCCACGCTGAGAATGCCATCAAAGAAAAATTGGAAACCATTGTAACCACAACATCTGATTTACCACCTATTAGTAGTCCATTCCTTTTACTCTTCCTCAGTCAAATATTTAGTTACCCATTTATGGTATTCTTCATCAGTTGACTAGTCAAAATTAATCACCTCATTCACATTGGCATTATAAGGTGTGTATTTTACCGCTACCTGATTTTCATCTCTTTCAAAAGCTTCCAAAAATGCGCGGGTACTAGTGATTTTTTCCATACAACTCACCAAAAAGTCATAATCTGAGTCATCACAAATTAATTTAATTTGATCATTGATGACTTCACTTGCTTGATCCTACCACTGCTGGAGTGACCTGATTTTCCCCTACTCATCAATTATATCTGGTAACAATGTGTTACCCCAATCATTAAAATTCTTCACCAATTCCTTGATCTTCCTACTCAAATCATCTGGTAGGGTCTGAAAACCTTGCAATGATTTAACCAACACTTGAGTAGGCTTTAATGATTGGGGCCTATTATTTGTATCAAACCTTGAAGCCTTATACATGACATCCAAATCACTAGCCCTAGGGATCAAATTTTCAATCAATGGTATCACTACTTCCCGATCCCTATCAATATTCTTTATTGCATTTAACAACAAAGAATATAAAGAATGTATAGATAGAAATTTACTATCAACCTTTTCATTTAAATGCCTCAAGATAGTAGTAACAATTTCCTTTTTCTTTGAAAGAGATCCCTCCTCACTTACCTTCAATGATGCTTGCAATTCATCAATTCTTTGCAAGAGCTGATTCTTTGTAGGATCAACATAGCACTCTATTTCTTCATCATTTTGTTCTAAAGGAGGGGTGAGAGAAAGATTCTGACTGGGAGACCCTGGTGTGGAAACAATTGGAGAAGCAAGAGGCACTGACCCTACTGTGGAAGGTAATGTACTGGTCACTAGAGCACTTTATGTCTCCCCAATCTGTTTATACCTAAACCTTTCCACCTCAGTCTGCAACTCAACATTCCTCTATTGCATCTTGTTGTATTCCTCAATCAAAACATTATACTTCTCCATTAGGCTCTTCTTTTCAGCCTCCTCCCTTTCAGCAGTCTTTTGGGTCAATTTGGCCACATTCACAGTCAAATTAGTGGCCACAGTGGTCGAGGTCTCTAAAGATCTCTTTATTATTAATCCACCTCTAAAATTTGGATTAATATCCATAACATTTGGCTTTCTTCCTTGAGGGGCCAATGCCCAAATTGCCAAAGTTTCATATTCCTCACTGAAGGAAGAATCTTGCAATGCTACCTTGACTTCTTCTTCAAAGTCTTGCAAATGATGCTTGGACTTTAAAATAGCATTAAATGCTACAACATCTGCAATGTCCCATTTAGGAAGAATCAACACACCAACCTGACTCACCAATCTTCTTCCCTCTTCAGGAGTGATGTTCTTAAATTCCTTCATTAATTTAGCATTTACCTCCTCATCATTATCCTGGCCAGGCCTCTCAAGCCTTAGTTCTCTTCTTTTCTTACATTTCTCTTGATATTATTCAAATTTCATCCTCCATACCAATTGTAAGAATACAAGAGTTTTTACAAATGTATTGTCATCTAGAAACTCCTTACATGCTTTCGTTCTTGCATCTTGTACACTTTTTCCTTTCATATCTAAATTAGATAGAACCAATTCAGCTGGCCTAGGAGGGGAAGGCATACCAGCGTGCATGTCCTGATTAGTAACAATAATTTCATCCATCAGATCCTCATGTGGTTGATCAATTATTTGTCTTTTAGGGCTTGGCTCAGATGGTGGTGATGAGGGACTATCTTCTGGAGATGATTCTAAATCAATGATTTTAATTTCCACAGGCACTTTGAATTTTGGACCTAGTTGTGAAGGCAACTTCATTATTTTCTTTCCTTTTTTGTCCACTTCCTCTTCATCACTACTATCATCCTTTTTCCTCCTATAAGTAGGCCACCTTTCTGTAGGATGGTATGCTGGCCTTGTTTCAATTGGCCTGGCACCTTGTTCCTCTACACCTTGACTCAGTTCTAAATTTATCCTTTTGGTCCTCAATGTGCCCATAATTTCCTTGAAGTTTTCCATTAGAAATTCAATGTTCTTATGGTATGGATTGAACTCCAACAATGGATTATACCTCGGATCCATCTTATGCACAATATCTAATAGCTTATCATAAGCTATCCATTTCTCCTTGTTCAACTCCTACCTATTTAGATCAAATTCATTTCTAATCAAATCCTCAGGAAAGTTGAACTCATGCACAAATTTTCCAGCCTTTATTCTTTGTCTGAAAAGGGAAAAGAAATCCTCAGGATCATGCTACCGCTTTGGACCACACCTCAAATGGTAATCATCAAATAATTTCTCAAAATTCACCTAGCCTCCTTTTGAAAAGGCAAAATCAGACACAACTATATAATCAGGGAAAAATGTTCTCTTACCCCTCCCTATGAGGTTGTACTCATGGATACAACCTATTTGCCACATAACTTCTGCAAACCTCACTCTTGGTGTCACATTGTATGGCAGTATATGGGGGGTACCTTGAAAACCGTATACTCTCAAAACAGTGCTGACTAGGTATGGGATAATGTCACCCCAGTTATGGAAAACTTTCAATTTTGGCTTCCTCCCTTTTGGCCTGAGGAAATCATGCAATTCCTCAGGGATCCTGGGTACATTCACCACCAGTCTAGCCCTCAATCTAGAAACAAAGCAATTATCAAATTGCACATAACTGGCGCTTTCCTAATTGCAAGATAAATCTGCAACCCATAATTGTACTGGCAATCTTTCTCCATCAACTGATTGCCTTAATTCCATCTCTTTAGAGAAAAAGTTAGCATTCTTGAACAAGAACATATGCATCAGCATAGAATACCAGAAGAATTGAGTGTTGGTATAATTTTTCTACAACTTTGACAACCGTTCATGTATCCTCTCAGCCAATAAAGAAGCAAAGTCATATGTCACAGAGAAGTTAGGGTGTTGTATTTGCACCCCCATGAACATGTATGCAATAGGCATCACCGCAACATGACTGGAACCCAAAATCTAACACAATGAATAGAAAGTGGCCAAGAAATGATTTGCAAAATGGTTTAATCTAAAAGGTTCCTAGTCACTGGGGCTGATATGAAATCGTGAACCTCCTGCCCTAGCCAGATGAGGTGGAAGTGACTTAGCTCTAAAGAGAGACTTCAACAAGTTGCATATTCCTGCTTCATTTCCTCAAGATTGATAGGAACCAAGTCTTCACTCGGTTCACTCAAGTCAAAAATCTGCTAGACCTCTTCTCTATTAACGCTCAACAAAACGTTTCCATCATTATCCCTAATTACCTTTGTGACATGGTCATATCTTGCAGGCACTGCTCTAAGTAAGTCTTTGTCAGGGAACACGTTTGGGACCACTAGCTTTCCCAAATCATACATCCAGCTGTTTGAAAAGGGGTGAGGAAAATTCCTCTATCCATACCATAATCTAAACATTTCCAAGCCTGTGAGAGGAACCCTAGCATCGGCAATGTTAGAGCAATTATATACTAACCCTTCCGCCAAGATTTTCCCTCACATTAGAACCAATCCCTTCTTCCTATCATTCGTTGACTAGGGAAATTGATCCAGGAAATCATCATACAGGTTTCTTCTTAAATAGTCAACTTGGCCAGAATGCTGCTTTGGCGGTGCCATCTTGGACAAACTAGGGTCTTTTTACAATTTCACACTTCAAATAGCTAGGACTAACCAGAGATAGGAAATTATAGAACAAAACACTGCAATTTATCACAACTATAATTAAACTATAGCCCTAACACGTTTATCAACAAGCTCAATTACAAGCACAACAATTTTTTTCCCAAATTCAAGTGCAGAATGACCAGGAAGCACATAAATTAACTCATGGCTTTGTTTGCAGAAGTCCCAAATTTTGGCTACAGAGATTCACAACTTCTCTTTCAGCTCTGAAATTGCTAAGCAAAATACTTGAATGCTTTGTGATACAAATAAAATAGAAGAATTGATTTTATCTCGATCAAATCATGCCAGCAAATGTCTCATCCACCATTAAAGATAACTTGCGCGCTGCACGAACGACTCCAACCATATTTGTTGTAGATTTAAATTTTAGCCGTCGATCCTTCAGTTAGATCAAATCATTGAACAATCATCTTCAAAACAAGCTGACACAATGGCAAATGTGGCAATAAGGGGACCACCATACCATACGTTGCCAAGGAAGTCCATGTGGTGGTCGCCTGCAATATCGCAATCAATAAAGATCCTGCAACTTTGTATCACGTGATAGCGGGCAACCGTAGATCTTGAGCATTCATGATTGTGTTCCTTCAATATAGTTGCTAGCCTTATTATTAATCGTCAAGCAGCTTTTTCATCAAGATTATAACATATCCACTGATTTAAAACATGTGCACCTCAAGAACACTTTAGTAACTTGCCTTTTAATGTATTAAGGCCAGATTAATTTACCACAGTATTTCCTTCATTCCTTTAGCTTCATCAAATGAGACATGTGGCACCTGCCCATGATATTGTGATTAGTAAAAACCTTGCAACCTTCGATCACGCGATGGAGGGCAACCGTTAAGATCTGATGACAATTGATCAACGGTCAACCAAACTTATCACCTTCGGCCTCACCAGATAGGACATGTGGCGCCTTCCCGTGATATCGTGATCAGCCAAAGTGTGTGGTCAGGTCATCGCAGGATGGTCGGGAGCGGCTCTAATCAAATATAGTTGATCAACGGTTGTGCGAACTTCATCCTTCTGCAAAACAAAACATTTATTAAAGGACAAGGAGACATCACTAGGCAGATGGTAAATAACAACATAAGTTTTTTTTAAATGATGAAACATGGGGCCAACGAAGACTTAGGAAAATAAAACCCTCCAGAGGAAATAAAATATTAAAATAGAGGGATTTAACCTAGAAGGAACGATAGGACATAAGTCATTTTAAAACCACTCAAAAAGTAACATTGAAATAGATCCCAACCAAAACATAAAATAAGCACAAGGGTTTTATATGAAAATAAAGCTAAAACCACCAACCTAAGGAAAATTCAGACACCATGAATGAACAGTAACACTAGGAAGGGTAGGAATGGAACATAAGGAGAAAAAATATAAAGTTACATCAGAGGGGAGAGAGATAGAGGGAGTGAGTGAGACAGAGAGACCTGAGAGAGGGAGAGAGGGTAGGAGGGAGAGTCTTGTGAGAGAGAGAGGGAGGGAGTGGGAGAGAGATAGAGGGTAGAGGGATAAGGGTAGAATGGAGAGACTTAGGAGTGAGAGAGAGAGAGGGAGGGAGGGAGAGAGGGAGAGAATATCAGGAGAGAGATAGAGGGTAGAGGGTTTAAGGGTTTAAGGTTTAGGGATAAGGGTAGAGGGGAGAGAGATAGAGAGAGTGAGTGAGAGAGAGAGACCTGAGAGAGGGGGAGGGGGTAGAGGGAGAGACTTGAGAGAGAGAGAGAGGGTAGAGGGTTTAAGGGTTAAGGCTTTAGGGTTATGGGTAGAGGGGAGAGAGATAGAGGGATTGATGATAGAGAGAGGGAGGGAGTGGGAGAGAGATAGAGACAGTGAGTGAGAGAGAGACTGAGAGAGGAGAGGGGGTAGGAGGGAGATTTGAGAGAGAGAGAGAGAGAGGGTAGAGGATAGATGGTTTAAGGTTTGGGGTTTAAGGGTTAAGGGTTTAGGGTTATGTAGGCGAGGGAGAGATGAGAGGATTAATAGAGAGAGAGAGGGAGGATTGGTGAGAGAGATAGAGATACGTAGAGGGTAAAGGTCACAGTCACGTGGTTTAAGGGTTAAGGGTTTTAGGATTAAGGGAGAGATAAAGGGAGTGAGTAACTGAGAGAGAGACCTAAGAGGGAGAGGGTAGGATATTGAAGATACTTGAGAGAGAGAGAGGAGGTGTGGGAGAGAGATAGAGGGAGGGAGATTAAGGAGGGTAGATGGTTTAAAGGGTTTAGGGTTAAGGGTGGAGGGGAGAGAGATAGAGGAGTAGGTGAGTGAGAGAAAGACCTGAGAGAGGAAGAAGGGGTAGGAGGGAGAGACTTGAGATAGAGTGAGTTAGTGAGTGAGTGAGTGAGTGAGAGAGAGACCCAAGAGAGGGAGCGGTGCTAGGAGGGAGAGACTTGAGAGAGAGAGAGATAAAGGGAGGGTTAAGGGTAGAGGGTATAGGGTTAAGGGGAGAGAGATTGAGGGAGTGAGTGAGTGAGAGAGAGACCTAAGAGAGGGAGAGGGGGTAGGATACTGAAGATACTTGAGAGAGAGAGTGAAAGGGAGGGCATGGGAGATAGATAGAGGGAGAGAGGGTTAACAATAGAGGGTAGATGGTTTAATCGTTTAGAGTTAAGGGTGGAGGGGAGAGAGATAAAGGGAGTGAGTGAGTGGGAGAAAGAACTAAGAGAGTTAGAATGGGTAGGAGGGCAAGACTTGAGATAGAGTGAGTGAGTTAGTGAGAGAGAGAGCTGAGAGAGGGAGTGGTGCTAGGAGGGAGAGACCTGAGAGAGAGAGAGATAAAGGAAGGGAGGGTTAAGGGTAGAGGGTAGACAGTTTAGGGTTTAGGGTTAAGGGGAGATAGATAGAGGGGTGAGTGGTGAGAGAGAGAACTAAGAGAGGGAGAGGTAGGATGTGAAGATACTTGGAGAGAGAGAGAGGGAGGGAGTGGAGAGAGAGATAGAGGGAGGAGGTAGATGGTTTAAGGGTTTAGGGTTAAGGGTGGAGGAGAGATAGAGGTGAGTGAGTGAGAGAAAGACCTAAGAGAGGGAGAAGGGGTAGGTGGGAGAGACTTGAGATAGAGTGAGTGAGTGAGAGAGAGACCTGAGAGAGGGAGTGGTACTAGGAGGGAGAGACTTGAGAGAGAGAGATAAAGGAAGGGAGGGTTAAGGGTTGAGAGAGACCTAAGAGAGGGATAGGGGTAGCATGGAGAGACTTGAAAGAGAGAGAGGGAGGGAGTGGAAGAGAGATAGAGGGAGGGGGGTTAAGGGTAGAGGGTAGATGGTTTAAGGGTTTAAGGTTTAAGGGTTAATTGTCATTTGTAACTTTTTGTTTCTTGTATGCAATCATGATCCATGTTGGATCAATGATGATGATAAAAACCCCTACATGAAAGGTTATGAGCATAGTAATTGTATCTCAATCACATTATATGAGGGTTCCATTACTGTCATAAACCTCTTGTAATGACATGTTTTCAATAGGCATATTATCTGTGTCAACTAGAGTCGATGTTTCTTGAATGTATTTTCCTTTTATACCTTTCCTTAAAACATCATGCATTGAATGTTATCTGGCAACTTGTTCGCCTAATTTTTGATTGTGAAGGCCTTGAATAGAGCCTTGTGCAACTTTAGAATTTGTTTTTGCTATTGTCCTTCATGAGACCATTGTAGCATGCATTGTTGGTTGTCCTTATTGTTAGAAACCAAGATCAGATTTGCAAACCAAAAAGACCTTCCACAGAGGAGAAAATCAGAAAAAGTAGAGAGGTTGCAAAAGAATGTGCAACATAATATTATTTGAGAATTCAATAATTACATGATAATGATTTTCTTTATAAAAGAAAAGATATGCATAACCCTCATCTTATCTTGAGCAACAAGATAGCTCAACAAGATAAGGATTACAACTAATTAACCTAGGAATTAAATAATTACCTAAGTAAACTTATGTAAAGTGTAATTAAATATTAATTACACCAATACCCCCCATAAGTGCAACTTAGGGAGAAGAAAAATTATTATGCAAAGATGAGTCCCGGCAACAAGGCCTGATCAGGTACTCATGTACAAATGCAAAGATGAGGTAGATAAGGAAAACCTAGTGGGACAAAACCCCCCTACAATGAGATGATTGTTGCAAAGAAGCACTGGAAGAACATTGTGGAGTAACACTGGAACCACAATATGACAAGCAAGGAAAGATACTTTTGTCTAGAAGTGAAACCAAAACCAGAATCATTATAATGTGACAGTAGACCCGATGCCACAAAACACTGGAAAACTCACAAACATGAACAACCCTAGAATCTGTGAAGCAACAGTAGATGAGATGATGATAGAATTTGGAAGCTGTGTATCTCGATGTCGGTGCCAAACTATGACTGAAACTCTTCCATGGGAAGGAGTACCAAAAAATACTCTGGAACATTAACCATAAAAACATGGCCCTCAAACTGAGATGGATCCAATGTGGATCATTAACCATAGGCTCTCAATCTAAAGTGTGAACCAATGAATCCAATATGTGTCAAGAAATAGCAAAGATGTGGCCAAGAGAAACTAGGTAGCTAGGTAAGCCATACGAGCTGCCAACAAATCAAGATGGATATGGAGATCAAAGTGAAAACTACACTCTAATCAAATTATTATGCAAGAAACCCCCCTGATGGAACTTTATCTCAGTTCATTTATTACAATAACCCAACAATTGTAAAAGGAGATAATGCTAATGCATGCATAAACAGAAAAATAAAATAGACCTCAGATCTGTGTAGAGGATTGAATTAGCTTTCCAACGCTGCAAGAATGACAAAAAATGGATCACCGAGTCAAAAGATATGCCCTCCAGAGTGAAAACAACATCTAAGTTCAAAGACCTGCAAAATAAATCTAGAGCAAAATCTAGTAAAAAACCTACATCACTAGATTGACGTCAGAATCAGCTTTCTGGTGATATCTCGTTTGCAAAAAACAGACATTGTATGCAAAAAATACACCCAATTTCGTGAACACTTATCAATGACAATGACCTTTACCTATTGCATTCACTTTCACCAGTACACCTATGAATGAATAATATCAATCCTCTTTGCCTCCTATAGCTCTTGCAAAGGTGTTTTCCTTGTACTTGTATCATGACCTTGATTCAACCATTGTTCTTCTTTTGTTATTTGTAATAAATACACATAGTCTCCTCATTTTATCTTTATTGGACATCCACCTATCACATATGTGGGTGACCTAACAACTCACCTTCCTATGTGATGTGTGACTGTCCAATAGGGTTATGGTGAGAGGGGCTTGACAACAACTTGAAATGCTTCCTCATTATTTAAAGGATGCATAATTCAACTTGATGCATCTATGAAGTCACTTCCTTTATAAACAAATCATGTATCTTATTAAGAAGATTGAAGGACATATCAACACAATATGTTGCATCTTTTGAATCTGTCCTTTCCTATCCTATCTTATGTTCCTTTCCTATCCTATCTTATGTTACTAGTCTCTTATGGTGTTGGAAAAATCCTAAGGTTGGGGTTTTTTCTTTGATTGAATCCCTCTATCTCTCTCCCCTCTACCCATAACCCTAAACCCTAAACCCTTAACCCTTAAACTCCAAACCCTTAAACCCTCTACCCTCTACCCTCTCTCTTTCTCTCAAGTCTATCATTTCTACCCCCTCTCCCTCTCTTAGGTCTCTATCTATCTCTCACTCACTCCCTCTATGTGTCTCCCCTCTACCCTTAAACCCTAAACCCTAAACCCTTAACCGTAAACCTTCAACCCTTAACCCTTAAACTCTAAACCCTTAAACCCTCTAACCCTCTACCCCTTATCTCTCTCAACTCCCTCTTCCTTTCTCTCTCAAGTATCACCCTCCTACCCCTTCTGCCTCTCTTAGGTCCCTCTCTCTCTCTCACTCTTATCTCCCTCCCCTCTACCCTTAACCCTCTACCTTCTACCCTCTACACTTAACCCCCTACTCTCTATCTCTTTCCCACTCCCTCTCTCTCTCACTGAATCCCTCTATCTCTCTCCCCTCTACCCTAGACCCTAGACCCTAGACCCTTAACCCTTAACCCTAAACCCTTAAACACTCTATCCTCTACCCTTAACCCTATCTCCCTCTATCTCTATCAAGTCTCTCCCTCCTAGCACCACTCCCTCTCTCAGGTCTCTCTCTCTCTCACTCACTCACTTAGTCACTCTATCTAAATTCTCTCCCTCCTACCCCATCTCTCTCTCTTAGGTCTCTTTCTCACTCACTCACTCCCTCTATCTCTCTTCCCTCTACCCTTAACCCGAAACCCTAAACCCTTAACCCTTACACCTTAAACCCTTAAACCATCTACCCTCTACCCTTAATCCCCCCTCCCTCTATCTCTCTTCCACTCCCTCCCTCTCTCTCTCTCTCAAGTATCTTGAATATCCTACCCCCTCTCCCTCTCTTAGGTCCCTCTCTCTCTCTCTCACTCCCTCTATCTCTCTCCCCTTAACCACAAACCTTAAA
Organism: Sequoia sempervirens; assembly: GCA_007258455.2. Taxonomy (NCBI): domain Eukaryota; kingdom Viridiplantae; phylum Streptophyta; class Pinopsida; order Cupressales; family Cupressaceae; genus Sequoia; species Sequoia sempervirens. The sequence continues at coordinate 622,657,137 of VDFB02271358.1, read as the reverse complement.
TCCTAAACCCTAAACCCTTAAACCCTCTACCCTTAACCATCCCTTCCTTTATCTCTCTCTCTCAAGTCTCTCCCTCCTAGCACCACTCCCTCTCTCAGGTCTCTCTCTCACTCACTTACTCACTCTATCTCAAGTCTCTCCCTCCTACCCTTTCTCCCTTAGGTATTTCTCTCACTCACTCACTCCCTCTATCTCTCTCCCCTTACCCTTAACCCTAAACCCTTAAAACGTCTACCCTCTACCCTTAACCCTCCCTCTCTTTATCTCTCTCCCACTCCCTCCCTCTCTTAGGTCTCTCTCTCTCTCACTCACTCCCTCTATCCCTCTCCCCTCCATCCTTAACCCTAAACCCTTAAACCATCTACCCTCCCTCCTTCTATCTCTCTCCCACTCCCTCTCTCTCTCTCTCAAGTATCTTCAATATCCTACCCCCTCTCCCTCTCTTAGGTCTCTCTCTCACTCACTCACTCCCTCTAGCTCTATCCCCTTAACCCTAAACCCTAAACTATAAACCCTTAACCATTAAAACCTCTACACTCTACCCTTAACCCTCAATTCCTTTATCTCTCTCTCTCTCTCTCTCAAGTCTCTCCCTCCTAGCACCACTCCCTCTCTCAAGTCTCTCTCTCACTCACTCACTCACTCTATCTCAAGTCTCTCCCTCCTACCCCTTTTCCCTCTCTTAAAAACTAAAAATAATGGAAACAATTCTTTCAACACATAAACTATTATGTAGTAGTCAATTAAAATGAAAAATCTTACTCTATATTAGTTAGGATACACAACTAAGAAAATGATCTATAGTGACTTATTTATCCTAGAGGAACTAAGTATATAGTATACAAAGAAAACCAACAAACCCACAACTACCCTTATTTTGAAGGAGTTTAGTTTTCTCCCCTTCCTGATCTCGCTAATATTGTCTAATTATTTTAAAGAGATGAAGGGTCATAACACAACTTTATTCAACCCAATAAATAGCTTGGTTAATGAAACTTGACAAAAGCAACAAAACAATTGCTACATTTGGCATTTCATGTTGAATGAAGAGTGGTGACAATAATCTACTTATAGTTTAATAAAACACTATTTTTATAAGAAGGCTTGAAATTAGAAAGATAAGTGTTACTTATAGTTTAATAAAACACTATTATAGTTTTACCAACATATACTATTGTATGCTTGCATGGCTTCTTAGTTAATATATGGAGAGATAGAGATAGATGGGAGAGAAAGAGAGAGAGATAGAGATATATGGGAAGAGAAAGGAAGAGAGGTGGAGATAGAGAGTTGATGGATAGGGGGATAGGGAGGGAGAGAGAGAGATAGAGAGAGATAGAGAGGGGGAGGGAGAGAAAGGGATATAGATAGAAAGAGATAGAGAGAGGAGTAAGAGGGAGATAAAAGAGAAATAGAGATAGAGATATAGAGTAGGAGAGATGGAGGGAGAGATGGAGTGAATGAGAGAGAAAGGGGGGAGAGAGAGATAGCTCAATAGATAGAGGGGGGAAGAGTGACATAGATAGTGGGAGATATAGAGATATAGAGAGTGACAAGGAGAGATATATCAATCACCCTCCCTATATCTCTATCTATTCATCCTTATCTCTTTATCTCTCTACCCCTCTCTATCTCTTTGTCTCCCTTTCTATTTGTATGTTTGTCATTATCTCCCTCTCTCTCTATATTTTCTTCCCTATATTTATCTTTGTCTCCTTAAGTGTACAATGGGTACATTGAAGAGGTCTTAAAGGAGAATTATCATATCTTTAATCAAATGGGATGCTACCTTGAGGCATAACTCCCCAATGACACATGCCATCATTGGATTGTTGACATGAAACAACCAATCAAAATTTAGTTTCTCTCTATCATATTAATATATATTACTATTATATTAAATATATATTATATTAATTATATTTTGTATTATATAAAAATATACTTATTATTAATTATTAATTATAATAATTTTATATGTATTTAATAATTTTGTTAAAGAATATAATATATAATTATAATAAGTTGAATAATTATATTATTTATTATGTAAAATATAGCTAATATATACTTAACTATATTGTAGAATATTAAAACCTAGCTAAATGGCACCAAAATTTTCAACTTAATTAACATATTGTAAAACCTAATGAAACCAAGTTGTAGCTCATCAAATTGGAGAAGTGAAAGGTCAATACTAGTGCCAAGGAAGAGTTTGGAGTAGTGAAAACAAGGTTAATGCCAGCACCGAGGAAGAGTTTGGAGTAGTGAAAACAAGGTCAATGCCAGCGCTGAGGTAGAGTTTGGAGTTAAAACAAGGTCAATACCAACACCGACGAAGAGTTTGGAGGAGTGAAAACAAGGTCAATATCAGCATCAAAGAAGAGTTTGGAGGAGTGAAAACAAGGTCAATACCAGTGCCGAGGAAGAGTTTGGAGTTAAAACAAGGTCAATACGAGCGTCGATGAAGAGTTTGGAGGATTGAAAACAAGGTCAATATTAGCCCCGAGGAAGAGTTTGGAGGAGTGAAAACAAGGTCAATACCAGTGCCGAGGATGAGGTTTAGGGCACTCAGGGAAAATCGACGACCAAGGGGAAATGAGTACTGTAAGTTTGGCACCCCCATTCTCTTTAACCTTCAATTTTAATGCCTAGTTTCCAAAGATCTTCTCGTACATTGGCACCCCGATTCTTGTAAAATGGTATAAGATAAGACAAAAAATAAAATAGCTTAGTCTTTCACATTTTTATCAACCAGCCTCAGGTCTTGGCAAAACTCCCATAATCTAGCCACATGTTGGTTGAGGTCTAGGATTTCATCACACATAGCCTTCATCGCATGAGTTTGAAGCAATTGTACACTTAGCCCAAGTATATGTTAGGCTAAGGTAGATCTAATGAATGGAAATAGAGGAATACAATTCTTCTTTAATACCTCCACCACAAACATATGCAAGGTGTTGGTTGTTTTTACGGTAAGCAGGTTGATCTTCTAATCTACCTATGGAATTTCCAATTCCAATAAAGGGCAGCTCGAAGGACCTGGACCAACTGACAAGGATTTGAAAGACCTCCTACACTTTGGGCTCTACAAGACTTGGGAGGGTGATCCCTTAATGCATTTACAACCTCTGCACCATCATCATAAACAACATTAACAACAACAGATAATCTCATTTAATAGCTCAACATAATAGGATAATCGAATATAATTGGTTGTTTATCAATAATATCAACTATTTGGAGCATGAGATAACCACAAAAATTTCACAATATAAGATAGTCATTGATTTGCAATTTGTAGCAAGCTCTAGGTAAAGGAAAACAACTCTGAACCATACAAATAAGTACAACTTAGATCAGTGCCATATATCCATTGGAGGAGTCAAATTTATAAGCATCTAAGGGTTTATGACAAATTTAACACATAACATATAAGATCCTTGATAACATTGCTTTACAATCTCATCAATATGTATTCTAACCCAATACTACTTATCAAAATCCCATTCAAGCATTTTAATTAATTCCTTGAATTAAAGCTAAAAAAAGAATCATACACACCACAACAGTGAGATGAAGGAACCAACCCTTGATCATTTTATTCAAAATTCAGATATGCTTGTACAATAGAGACACGAGTTTGAATTAATCATATCAATTCAAATGCAAGTACTGTCATAAAACATCAGATCCCCATGAATTCAAAACCTACTACAAAATGACTCAAAACCTAAATTGCATTTTCCCTAAAACCATCAGACTTTACAATTTTCTCTGCAACTTCATCTAGACTCGATCAAAAATATCTAACTTGCTAACCTGTACTTATGGCCTTGAAATCGTTCCTATAGAAAAAGGAGAAAACAAGCATTAGGCCAGAAAGCACATGTGTCACCAACCAATTGGACCGCCTTGTGATATTCCAAATTTTTTTTACAAAAATCTCCCCAAAGAATCTTCTTGTTCATCGAGCCCACTGAGAATGGTTGATGCAACAACAAAAAATTTTAAGAATTTCGTGCCTAGACTGTCACCAAAAAATAAAACTAGAATTTGTTGTAACTACAACAACTAATTTTTCAACTGTTAGTAGCCTACTCGTTTTCACTCTTCCTTAGTTAAATATACATTTACCCATTTCTGGTACTCTTCATTAGTTGGCCAATCAAAATTGATCACCTCATTCACCTTGACACTATAATGTTTGTACTTAACTACCACCTGATTTTCTTCTCTTTCAAAAGACTCCAAGAATGAGTTGGCACTAATGATTTTGTCCATACAGCTCACCAACAAATCACAATCTGAGTCACCCTATTTTTGAGGGTTTTGTAGTCCAAACATAATATAAAGGGGCTCTTACACTTTTTGTGATTACTGTAGCTTGTGTAAGAGGCCCCATGGATACTATTGTAATTGTAGGATGCATGAATAGGGCATAGGATGAGAAATAAAGAAGGTATAGCTGATGTCCTCAATAGTTTTGTGAAGAAAAGCATGTGAAATGAGAGGTTCAAGCCTAGGTTTCAACAAAAATGTATGGGAGATCTGATTTTATGAATTTTTATCCATGTGCATACCTAATGGGTTGTTTTTAAACACTGAATATAAATGATATACATACACACACACACACACGCGCACACACACACACACACACACACACACACACATATATATATATGTATGTATGTATGTATGTATATGTATTTTTAAATGTAAATGTAAATGCAATTACTGGATGATCTCCTAGAACAATAAATGCAACATATCATTAAATAAATCTATATCTATGTATATAAATGTGTATTTCTAAATGCAAGTGCAAATGCAAAGAGCATATGGTTTTGGAGTGTTATAGATACAACATATCCATAAATTAATGTAATTGAAATTCTAAAATCTTCAACACATATAATATGAAATTGATCAAACTATTAAACTACATGAGAAATAAATGAAAACAACAAATGCATAAGTATGTGTATTTGTAAATGTAAGTGTAAAATAAATAAGAATAATGAAAATTATAAAAGAATACAAGGAAAGGTCTCCTGCCTTCTTGGTAGTGATAACCTCCTCCACACACAACCCTTAAAAATTATGAATAGAGGAATATAATCTTTGAAGAACTCAAATTTGATTCTCTCCTACCTAATGCAATTAGTCATTTTATCCTTACAAACATTTATACTGATTACTAGAGGAACATAGACCAGTTCTTCATAATAGAAGAATTTGATCATACTTTTCCAATGATGGCACCATGAGAAAACCTTAGGTTAAATGAATAATTCCTAGCTAAGTTCTTTAAATCATTTCCAACTGTATAAGAGAAGACCGTTGCTATGTGTACCTGGATACCATGGAGAAAGGCTCTTTGGGATCTTTTATCAATCATCCTACCTTAAAACATACCAAAAGTCTCATAGCAATTAGACATAGGAAGATTTAAGATGACAAGTAAAAAAAAATTATTGCCAAAGCATAAACTTATGATGACTTAACCAGGCCTATTACACACTCCCTCCTCGTTAATCACTTAGACATATGGAAATTAAATATAAATTTTTTGCTATTTTTATTCATGTAGGTGTCGAATAAACCACTTGGTGGTGTTTCCCTTCAAGTTTATTTACTTGAATGAAGAGAAAAAGTCCTTTGATTACAATTAGAGAATACATTTGAGGCCTTGGTTGTGTAACTGGTGGACCATAGTCACATTTAACACTTGTTACAAAGTTTGGGAGTTAAAATGTTAAGTAGATTTGATTTCCGATGGACACATTTGGACGGTAGTAACAATAACTTGCAATCTATCAAGACTTGATTACCTTATAACCTATGAAATTCTAGCAATGAAATGATAGATTAATCATAATGTCACCTTAGGATCACATCACCATGAAAGAACTTCATCCAACGTCCTTATGAGTATAGGTACCACCAAATAGGTATTTATTAGATCAATCTTCCTCGAGTGAGGGAAATTTAGGAAGAGAAGAGGAAAGCGAGACATGTAGTATGTCTAAAAGAGGGAGATCAACTAGAGGTCAAAAGATTAGAATTTTTTTTTGTAAACACATGGAAATTTTTCTTGCTGAAGGGGGGTCATGTTCTTATGATGATGAGAGCATAGGCGACGTCGAGGTGCCCTTGAGGTACAAACATCTATGGAAACAATGGGTACCCAAGGAACTTCCTCCAGTAAACACTAATTTTTGTGTTAACGAGAGGATATATCACATAGCACCATTGTCATTACATGGTTTGGGCCTATTTTGCATGGATGGCATAAAGGTTTGTTACGAAAAAGTTACTGAATTGATGGAATATGTCGGACCCTATTATAGTTACAAATATTAGATGCAACTGGTTCGATATACACAAAGTATGCATAGGTATGCACTGTCAACAAATTATATATAGCTAAAGATAAGGATCAAAATAAAGGAGTGGCTATGCACATTGACGAAAGGCCAAAAAAATTAGGGAATATTGTAGTGTTTATAAAAAGTACACGACCTGGGTCAACAAATAAGAAACTCAATTGCATATTCGAGGCGCGCGAGGGAAACCGTGTATTCGTATGTGATACAATCAATAACTGTAGAGGAAGAGCTACTAATCGATTATAATTTGAATCGCTTAGTTACAAACACAGTTACTATAGGGGTGGTACATACTATGTACCATTTTACCCAACCTCCAGTTAATGACTCCAATATACCATTTTATTCTTATGTTTTTTTCGTAAGTCTATTGGTTTCATTTCGGTAATGTTTTTTTATATTTAATTTTTGTCACAGTGGGACATTGATCATATGGAGAAGGCTTCGGCCTAGAGCTCATATCACGATTTATCTTTAGGCGCTTCTACCTGATAGGTTTACCTCATTGTAATTGTACAAATTAGATATGAGCAAAATATTTTATTATTATGTTGTTTTGGTAATTTCATTGGGTTAATTTCGATAATTTTTTTAATATTCTTGTCGTAGTCGACTGATTAGGGAAAGGCACCAGTAGTAGACGAGAGCATCCATAGGGAGGTGCAGTCAATATTATGTGATGATGACATCGCTTATTCAAAAAACCCTCTCGATATGATAAGGAAGACCCAAAAAAATGCAATGAAGAAATCCTTAAGTTGTTATTCATAGTGCCTCAAATAGATGAGATAAGAGAGAGGGTTAAAATATTGACTAAGAGATCACAAAACTTGCAAGTAAGCTATCGTGAGGTCTTTAATTATAACATAAGTTCATTCATAGTTTTATATTTTGTACTATTTTATGTCATGAAATAAAATGTGTTGTTTCTATAGGATTTTTTGCGTCCTCATGATGCTCCTGGCCATGATCAGGGTACTGCAAGTGTTGCCCGAGGAGTAGGGGTTGGTACAAGCGTCTATCCTAATCTTCTTGCGCATACATCACATCATCTGACCCCATCATCCATGCCTATATTGTTGTCTGAAATTTTGGCAACACATACCATGCAGGCATCCGTTAGTGCACCCTCTGGCAACGAACACATGCCAGAACATGCGTTAGGACATGTACCTAGGGATGCAAAGGCCACTAGTACTGGTGATATTTTAGTAGCATTTCTTGGATCTTCCCGTATTACTAGTACGGGAACATTGTCGGTCACATTTCTAGTGATCAAGGATTTCGTTCCCATAAAGATAGAGAAGGTCCCAGGTAATTAAAAATATTTTGATTATTATTATATATAATCCAATTGAAATTTACTTATTGATCCCATGATCATTTTGCAGGAAATGATGTTTTTTATAAACATCTAAGTGATATTACATTGGATCTCTTTGGTCCCACCATACATACACAGTGGAATGCTCAAAATCAATATTTAAAAGATGAGCTCATTAACTATTTAGTTGTGCTCTTCGGTGATAAAACCTTCAACCAAACCAAGGTCCTTAAGAAAGCTAGTACCTATCTAAAGTATGTGAGGGACCAATATAGGTCACATTTAGAGAAGAACAAAAAGTACGAGCATCCCCCCATGATTCCAGAGAGGGAGTGGAAGGACCTGGTGTCAAATGGAAAGGAGAAGGCTGAAAAGAAAAAAGGAAAGACACCACCGGGCCAAGGAAGGTATGTGATACTATCAACAATGTAATTATATACTGATTACTCTTTCTTTTTACATAATCTAACGTATTTTAAACTTTTCATAGGTTTCCCGACACATTGAAGGCAACAAAGGAAAGAGTAGAAATACATGGGCAACACAAACTTGGCTCTAGTGGTTATATGAAATTAGCCGTACAAATTGTAAGTATCAATAAATGAAATATTGTATCCAAATAATAAATTGAAAATAATTTTGTTTTTATCACACCATAGAAGCAAAATTCATGATCTTATGCAAAAATGTAGGGCTCTGAATTCAACAGAGTTCCCATAGAAGATCACCTAAAGATTGCCTTCCAGCAAGGCTATGGAGCCGTTGCTGAATGCCTAAGAGTCTTGACTGGGAAAACACAATATTCCACTGCATCCGACACGTAGGTAAATAAACTCAATAAAGTTGATTTAAAATTCAATACTTTTGCAATCTATTCAATATTAATTTCACCATAAAGTAATTACATGCCTATTTTTTTTAAACATTCAAGCAATGATAATATTGCACATGACATTGGAATGCAGCCTAGTGAGGGTGGAGCACAACCTACAGAGGAAGACCATGGTGTGCATCCCGATACTTTAGAGCATGTAAAGTGTGATCAACATGTTGAGCACGATCAAGCTAGAGAGGATCAAGAACATGATGTGGCACCATCAGGTAAAGAGGACCACTCTAAATTTCTTTTAAACATATTTAATTGGAATTGGTGTATTAATTAATGTAACCTTTCATGTTTCAACTTTAGAGCATGTAGAGCGTGATCAACGTGTTGAGCATGATTAGGCTGGAGAAGATCAGGAACATGATGTGGCCCCATCAAGTAAAGAGGACCACTCTCATGTTCTCTTAAACATATTTAATTTCAATTGGTGTATTAATTAATATAACCTTTTGTGTTTCAACTGCAGATAAGGATTTAGAGGGTGTTCAACATGTTGAGCATGAGTCTATAACAAAAGTTTACGAAAATGATGTGGACCCATCAGGTAAAGAGAACCACTCTAATGCTCTTTTAATTAATGAAATACTTGTAACAATAATAATAAAGCATATAAGTTTAACATTTCTTTGTTATTGTAGCAGACCCCCCCTTGCAATGGCGTCCACTTCATGAGTAGACGACTAGGTGTACATTCAGACCATGAGCATAGGGAAGAACAACTAAAGGGGAGAAAAATGATTTAGCAAATGATACTCCACTTTAGATTTTTTTAACTTTAAAAAAGAAACAAAAAAAAGTGATTGTAATCATATCATGACAACCATATTTTTGATAATATGTAAAAACTAAAAGAATGAATATTATATTTTAATGAATGAATGTGAATATGCTAATTAATGAATGTTATATGTTAATGAATGAATGTTATATGTTATTAATGGATGAATGAATGATTAATGTTATATGATTAGGTATGGGGAATTGAGAGTGATGTGAGGGGGGGGAGTGGCCAAATGAGCTTCCACTGTCACATGGTTGGCCCTATTTAGTAGAGAATATTAAACTATTCTCGAAACAAAGACAAGCTCAATAAGGTAATGCACTTTTCAATATAAGAAATGCATCGTTTGAAGCATTAAACCAATATGCAAAGATGAAAGAAAGTGCTAACTTTTCACTATGGTGGCAGAAAAATGATTCTTTATACCCTGAATCCATGCTCTGCATCATAATTTGAAGTTGTTTCTATTCCAATGTTCTGAGTTTAGTTTGTTTGTATGGATTTGTATGAATACCACATTGTGTTGTGTGTGGATTTGGTTTCAAAGCTCTATTTATTTTGTTTTTAGTGGTGACATAACTCTAAAATTTGACTTTTGTGCATAATAGCTTAGTGGAAAAATTGACAGCTTTGAAGGGTTTAGAGGCTTGATTGAGATAGATACACGGATATTTGGATCTTGTTGTTGATGGAAGGCTTCCACTTAACCATGAAATTTTGTACCATCTGCAGGTATGCAAAATTTTCTCTCCTTACATTCATTCTTGATCATAAATGTTGTAAATGATATTAATGCTTCAAACTTAACATTCGTTTCATTGTTATAATGATCAAAATGTTATACTTTGCTATACATTCAAGCATTCTCTTTCCCCCCTACCCTTTGCTCTCTCCCCCCTCCTTTTAAGAATTTTCTTTCTCATAAAAGATTCACATTTCTATCTCATTTACACAAATTTATCTAAAGCGCTAGGAGTGAATAAAGATATGTAAAAGATGATGGATTATGTCTAAACATCAACTTTCCATCTTATAGCTAATTAAATCCTTAATATTTGAATAGTTTAGAGCTTGAATAATGCTTGTATATGCATGTGTAGCAATAAGGGAGCCTATGTGAAGATTAAAATTTAAAACATCACTTTGGTATTTTTCCTTAGGCAGTGAAATGATATTTTGAGTAATACAAACCTACACACACATTGATATTTTTCGGCATTGCATTGAGGATTTTTTTTTCTCTTATACCTACCCTCAGATAGACATGGAGGTATATAATATTGGTTTCTGGGTTTATTCTGTAAGTAGTTAATTTCACAGAGGAAGACTAAAATCTTCCATTACTTCATATGTTGCAAGTTGTGTCTATGTGCCAATAAATCCTGATGATTACGAGAACTTTAATCCTACAAGTGTACCGAATCTTTCTCAAGTAAAAGTCTTACCTTATTTTATAGTACTTTAAATGGTTAATTGAAGGCACTTCTTTAGATTTGAGATAGTTGAACCTTGGATTAAAATATGTTATTAGATGGGCAGTATAATGATAAAACTGAGTTCCATTGAACACAAATTATGAACATAATTTACTAGACTATGAATAGTGTTACAATTATAATTATTTCTCCTTTACCTACCTCTGCATTAATGAAAAAGATAGCAGAGATTGGAAGTTCATTACCTGTCTCATGTATGTGTTAATATTTTAATTTTGTTTAAGTTGTTCAAGAGCTTGATTAGGTCAAGAATATGTTCTACAAGCTCTGTTCTCTTGATACTGCTCAACATTTTCCCTACACATTTTCTCTTCAATCTAGATGTTTCTTAACTCCTTCCCTTGTTAGCCCTTGGTTGTTCTCAAGTGTAATTCTTTTTCTATGCATCTTGCAGTGTATATGCATGATTAGTCATCTCTTATGAAGCATGGATAACCTTTCATGGAATTGTTGTTGTAATTAGACAATTGCCATTGTGAGAATAATCATTTAATTTGTATGGAATTAAGTCTTTCATAATATTTGACTTGGTATTGTAAACTTGTCTTTGTAGGATTCTCTCAGGGGGAACAACAGAACTGTGATGATAGGTAGACTTGTACAACACCATAAATCATTTTGGCATTATCAATATATTGCTTATAGAATACTCTATGCAAGTAAAATGGAATGTGCAATGACAATTGGTCTCAAATTCAAATCCGAATATAAGTAATTATACACAAGAAGATAGTATCTATTCTATGATTTAAAGAACCCCAAAATAAGAAAATTAATAGGTTCCATTTGTTTACTTGCTCTTAAACACTTGTTTAATCGGCGAGACCCTCAATTTATTGCTAATAACTAGCAGTGTTCAAAACTCCTCAAGAGGTCAGATCAGTGTGACATTGGATCTGTCTTGCCGACAGAAGTCATCAGCAAGACATGGACTATTGGAGTGATTTTTCTATCCTGTGCCAATAATTGATCTCTCACCGATGGGTTGGCCTCGGTGGTCATTGCCAAGAGTCTCCACGATGGTATATTTCAACGAATATTTTTTTAAAAAAAAATTGCATTGTTTCGTCGCACTTTCAACAAAACCCATCGACGAATCACTGAAAAGGCCCAACGAAGTTGCTATAGCTATGATGAAGGCTTTGTCATAATTCCTTTCCCATTTCATTGCAATTTCGACGAAGGCCATTGACGAATCACATAAAAGGTATGACGAAGTTGCTTAGCTACAACGAAGGCTTCGTCATAACTCCTTGGCCATTTCGACGAAGGCCACCGACGAATCACAGAAAAGGTCTGACAAAGTTTCTTTGCTGCGACAAAGAATTCATCGTAACTCCTTGCCCATTTCATCGAAATGGTGATGAACTTTTGGTGTTGTTTCTATACTTCAGAAGAGCCATTGCAATTGCATTTTGGTTGTAATTCGTCAGTGGATACACATAGTTTTCATCGATATTCCGACAAACATTCAAGTCATTTTATGATGTTGACAACCGACTAATCTGTGCCATTATTTCGACATTTAATTCATCGTCATAAGTTCGACCAAAAAATAGCGATGAATTTTTTTTGTCAATTTGTCGAAATACCGATGAACGTTCATCAGAAAATGGAGTCAAATTCAGTAGTGTTCCTCTGCACTTCTTGCCTCATCTTTGGGGAGTTCACATCCTCTGATGAAGTAGAAGGTAGAGAGTGTCCCTTCCAGCAATAGAGGGTACAAGAGGATCCCACCTTCTCCAAAAGGTGGTCCTAGACTGACTTGTTCTATCCTAGTGACAAAACTGGTCCCAGCTTCTCCTAAGTTCGTCACCATTCCTGAATCACTCTTTGAGCCTAGTAGTGAATCTTAGGGACAACCTTCCCCATTCATTGACGTGAAACATGACACTCCTTTTAAGTGTATGTTTAACTCTCTAGATGAGGTTCAGGCCCTTTTAGTGATCTTTACAATTTAATCGCTGACCTTAGCTCGACAAGAGCTTGGTGGAGAGGACCTTGCAGGGACCACTACACGCTCATCCCCCTTCCCCCTATGATGATCTAGAATGGGAAGCCGATGAACTCTTGGTCAATCAGTGCTAGGGGGAGGCCTCTTCTTTATCTTTAGATTAGATGTGTGTTGTGATGAGTTCCCTCGTGATCATGCTATGTGTTCCTATATGACCCTCATCACCCCTTTTGGTGCTTGGATATAGGCATGGTTTTTGTGTCGTAAACCTTCTTCTATTTGTATCATCATTCTTCCATGTTTGTGAATTAATTTTCAATAAATTGGGGATGATGCAAAGCATTGGTGGCATTTATTCTTCCCTTCCATGTTGACCCAATTTTTTAGTTTTACTTTTTCTTCTCGTGCATTCTTCACATGGTTTGATATAGTAGGGGGTTGATGAAAATTCATTTTATATACTATTACTATACTTATATATATATATATATGTGTGTGTGTGTGTGTGTGTGTGTGTGTGTGTATTTATGAGCAGTTCTAACCTTGAAATATCAGGCTACCCTTGTTCCCTTTGTTCATGTTATCTTTTTTCTTTTGTTTTTCCTTTATCTTTCTCTCTTCTTTGCTTGAGTTGTCCCTCTTATGTGTGACAATGCCACTTCTACAAAACTTTGATTTTTGGAAAATTCATTTGTTGCCCACAAATATTTTCTTGAGAATATTCACAAACTTCTTTTCAAGAATCACATTCTTAACTTGAAACCATAACAGAATGTGTTTCCTTCATCATGGGTCCATAAAGAAAGAACTTTAGAACCTTCCTCTGAAGTGGGAACAACTTTGATCTTCCCCTCACATGGGGGAATATTTCGAATTCCTTGATGAAGTGAACATCTTTCAAAATAATTCCTTGATGATGAATCAATTCGAGAAAGACACATCTCTTTTGTACTTTCAAACATGTTCACGTCCCTCAAGAGTGGAACCCTTCTTTACGTTAGGTTCTCGAGGGACCTCTTTGAAAATTTTCCAATCTATCGATGGTTTTCATGACTATCTTCTTAGTTTCCTACATGGCCACTTTCTAACATGTTCTATCTATGTGTAAACATGTCTCTTTATGGGTGCACCTGTGAAGCCACTTTCCAACTCTACGGAGTCCTCTTTCCTTGGGTTTCCTCCACGTGAGAGATATTGGAAGATACCTTCCTGTGGGTCTATGGATCTATAGGGAACTTCTTCTAAGTTTCCTCCATGCAATAGATCTTGGGAATTACTCCCCTACAAGTCTGTGGGTCTGTAGGGTACTTTCTTTTGGTTTCCTTCATGCAAGAGATATTGAAGGATACCTTCCCTATAGGTTTGTGGGTCTATAGGGTGCTTTCCCAACTTCCTCCATGTGAGAGATCTTGGGGGATGTTTCCTTACACATCTACAAGTCTATAAGGTACGTTTTTGGGTATCCTTCATGTGAGAGATCTTGGAGGAAACCTTCCTTATAGGTCTACGAACCTGTGAGGTGATTTATTCTTGGGGATCCCTTCATGTGAGAGATCTTATGGGTTGGCTCCTTGTAGGTCCTCAGGCTTGTAAGATGCTTTCATTCTTCAGCTTCATAGTTCTACAAGGCTATGAAGTCCTTGACTTTTCTTGCACTCTCGAGTTCACCAAATTGTGGTTTACTTCCTTGATAGTTTAGGTATACATTTCTAACTCTACTACTTCTCTAATCTACTTTATTGAAGCATTAATTATTATTTGTGCTCGCTAAAGTGGGGCCAAAATTTATAGGAGAGAATTTTCACCCCTTATGCAAATTCCCCTTTTACACTTCCTCACCTTAGAAAACCAAATTTGAAGGTGAAAATACACATTAGCCCACTCTCTTCATTCTACTTGGCACCTATTTTGTGCATCGATAGAAGAATAACTATCAGGGACTCCCGCATAATGTGCAGACGTCTGTATGGCACACTTACATCCCTGGCGGATTCCTACATCTCAAGCTAGTAGAGGTGTTACACTTCCCATTGGGGTCCATTTGTAATGCCCCTCTTCGACCAACTGACCCGAATATGGTCATTTCTCTCTCTCCCTTCAAATTCAGTCTTCCTTCATGAATTTCATATTCCTTTTGCACTCCCTAAGCATTCTATCATCCACTCCTTGCACTCTCAACTCTCAAGTAGCACTTGGCACTCCACATCATCAGCAGCAACACTCCATCAACTCCATGGAGCAATTGTGGATCAACACCATTGCAGCAGGGGCTTGAGTCCTCTCATTTTCTCCCCCATTAGTTAGTGAGATCTTGGTGGAGGTGGTAAGTTTTTCACTTCTCTCCTTTATGATTTGGTTGAGTAGCCTAATACTATTTTGTAGTGTTATTTTGTTCTTTACTTTCATTCTCCTTTATCGTACTTTTTCTCCATTATCACTATCTTGGTTGTCTATGGAAGTGGAAACACTAAAATGGGGATCTAACTGAGGTAGGACCCTATACGTCCACCCAAAAAATTTCCTCTTTCTTGTGTGTAGGTGGATGTGCTTCTTGGAGCTAGCTAGTGAACAAGATCTTTTCTGAGATCATTTTTTTCACCCTACCTTTAATCTACTTTCTTTATCACATTTGTTTATATATTTCTTACTTTAAAGTGTTATTTTATTCCCTTAAAAACCATTAGCTAGGTCATCAGTTTTTTTTTCTAACATTTCACATTATCTTTTCATTCCTCTAGTCGTATGGATGCTAGTGTGCCGCACTGTCATCTCAAAACCATGCTTTTTTTCTACAAGAAGAGAGCTACCAAAGGCACAGTGTTGAACCCAAATACTAGCTCGCCTAGCCCCATTCTAGATTTCGGGTCTACATAGTCATTGAAGGACCTTATATTCCTCATCATTATCGTCCCTCATCTCCTAACATCCCTTTAAGTTGAGGTAAGTTAGGGCGTCCTTCCACTCTTGGCTCTCCATGACCTAGGGCCCTGAACGTGGTTGGTCTCCCTCTCTTACATTTTTATATTATAAACAAAAAATATTGTATAAATATTTGAAACTTATTCTTCAATTTTAAAAATTTAAATCCTCACAAATTTTGCATAGGAATTTTTTATCAATATTGATTACTCCTTCAATATTATAGAATGAGAGAGTTCATTTCTCTTGGAAAAATTATTTGCATTTTTATATTTAGAATGGTATGAAGTATTTTTACTTGAATATCCATATTTTAAAAATGTACTGTGTTATCAATTTGTATTATAAAGTTTTCACATGTGCACA
The DNA here is from genome assembly GCA_007258455.2 of Sequoia sempervirens. NCBI lineage: Eukaryota > Viridiplantae > Streptophyta > Pinopsida > Cupressales > Cupressaceae > Sequoia > Sequoia sempervirens. The sequence continues at coordinate 622,641,016 of VDFB02271358.1, read as the reverse complement.
AAAATCCATAAAAGAAGAAATGTTAATTAGGTACAATGCATCATCATGAATTGATTTAAGTAGCACCTTAACGAAAATAATTTACAATTGAAATTGAAGGAGGTGGTCTCTTTATAAAATAAAGATTCATATCAAATTACAATCATTTATGTGCTTATTTGATCCTTGGTGAGAAGGATTTTGAATCTTTGAACAATGGAGTAGGTCATGGATCTGTAGGCTCTAAGGGTTCGCAGGAAGATATGGCACATGTTTTGAGCATAAAGAAAGGTAAGGAGGATTTAGAGGAGAATGATACCGGAAGAAATTTTCTGGTGGACTAGGGAGGGAATGATGTCTTGGCTGCTAACCCTATTGGGAATATCAAAGGATAGGAGTTTGAAAAGACCAAAGTCGTGGTGGGGGCCACTGGCGGGGAAGGCACCAAATGCAAACCATAGTCTTATCTATTTGGAGTTAAGCCTAATGGTAAATCGGTATCCCCCCAGTTTGCAACAGTTTTGATTCAGTGAAAGGTAAGTTTTCCATCTCTGTCCCTAACCAAATCATTGAAAATACATTAGTAGGAAAGTTTATGGGCCCTAGACCAAACATTGAATTTGTGAGGGAATTTTTCAAAAACAAATGGAGAACTAATGGTAAAGTATCTGTAGCTACGCTTCCTAAAGGCTACTTTGCTTTTGATTTTACCTGTAAGGATGATATTTTGGCTATGAGGAGTGGGGTCCTTGGGTTATAGGTAAATCTTCCTTTTCCCTCAAGAAATGGAGTCCTAATCTTGATCTTTCTAACTCCAATCTTGAGAACATTCATGTTTGGGTGAGACTTCATGGTCTTCCTTTGGAATATTGGAATGAGGATATTTTCAGTGGCATCGCTAACTCTTTTGGGGAGCTTTTGTTAATAGATCTAATGACAACGGCAAGGAAAATGCTAGTATTTGCTAGAATTTGTGTGGGGATGTCCCAAAATGTTGACCTGTAGTCTTCTATTGATATCCAATTGAAGTTGGGTACCTGGACTAAAACTATTGAGTTTGAAACTATCCCTTTTGCTTGTTTTAAGTGTAGAAAGTTTGGGCATTGTGTGAAGAAATGCCTGCTCAATGTTAGCAAGGAAAAAGAGAAACCCCAACCCAAACTGAAAAATTTCTAGAAGAAGAATCCTAAAGGGGATGTTAAGGAGATCTCAAATGGTGAGCTGGAGAGTAAGAAATCCAAAGATCTTGAGTTAGCACCAGAGAGTCATGTAGATGCCGACTTCTAGGAGCCCCAAAGAAAAAAGAAAGAGATCGATTCTAGAGGAAAGGATGATGGAGAGATTGGCATGGATGATAGAGGGAATGGCTTGGTGAACGAGGAATCTCCTCTTAGTAACTCAAATAATGAATCAGCTAGAAAGGAAGGAGAGATATAACTAGATGATATCCCTATTAAGGGCATGTCTCTAGATATTGGGATTCCTCTCCTACCCAATATTTATGGAGGAAGTTTTCCTTCTAGCCGGGAGGCATTTCAGATCCTAGAAACCGTTATTTTTTAGGAAGTTGTTAAGGATAGATTTGAGGACTTGTGTCAAATTCGAATGTTCTCTAGTGAGAATTTGACCCAGTTTAGTAACAGGTGGATGAATACTCTTCCACTGGATCAAAAGGGTATTTAAGAGAAATATTGGGGGTCAAGAAAAGAAATGGATAGCCAAGAAGAAGTGGACAAAGATTATTTTAGCTCTCATAATATTAAAAAGAAGAAGGAAAACATCAGAATACCCCAAGTAGAGTCACTACTAGAACCAGAGCTAAGGCAGACTATGGAGCCACAAAGAGCAACCAAGGAAGAAAATCAGCAAAATGGTTGAGAGAGCATGGTATCTTTCAAGATATAGCGGATGGTATTTAGAAGACCATTCTTGAGATTTGTAAACTCCAATCTCCTGATAAGATATGAAGATTATGTCATGGAACTTAAGGGGGTTGAATAGCCTCCATAAGCAGGATGTGTTCCATAATTTTGTTAGGGATCATAAGCCTGGCATTCTACTTGTCCAAGAAACCAAAATACCAAAATAAAAGGTGGAAAGGATTAAGATGTATAAGTATTGTGGAGTCCATTGTAACAGTTCTAAAGATGCCTCAGGGGGAATTGCCACCTTTTGGAATTAGAGTTTCATCAAAGGGGAACCTTTGCTCAAGAGCCCAAATCATGTGGCTACCAGATTTACCCATATTAGAGATTTTTTTTGCTAGATTTAGTCAAATATCTATGCTCCTAATGGTAAAGGGGATAGAAATTCCTTTTGGTTTGAGTTGGTTGCCTTTCGTAGGATATTCACTAATGAATCCTGGGTTGTTATGGGGGATTTTAATACCCCTCTTCAAGAAAGCGAGAAGTATGGAGGATCCCAGGTTAATCTGGAAAGCAAAACTGAACTCATGGACTTCATTAATAACCAAGCATTGATTGATCTAGATCTGCAAGGAGCCACCTATGCTTGGTCAAATCGTAGAGTTGGTAAAGAGCTGATTCAAGTAAGATTAGATGGAACGTTATTTTTTGGTCAATGGTTTATAAATTATTTATGTTCTTTAAAGGCTCTCTCCAGGGTGGGTTCTGATCATTTTCCAATTAGTTGTGTGGCAGACCCTATAATGTTCAAGAGGAATTTCCCTTTTAGATTCGAGCATATGTGGCTTTCACATCCTTAGCTTTTTGATGAGGTTAGGAGTTGGTGTAATATCACAGTCTCTGGGACTACGATGTTCAGGGTGGCAAAGAAATTGAGTGAAGTCAAATTCAAAATTAGGTGGAATAAAGAAGTTTTTTGTAACATTTTTGGTATCAAGTCTGAATTAAAACTTGATTTGATGGAGATATAGGAAAAAATACAGCGGGAAGGTTATATTGCGAACAATAGGGTGAAAGAAGATGAAATGGTTTTTGGAGACAGAAATCTAGGGCTCTATGGCTCACTGCTGGAGATAAAAACACTAGATATTTTCACTTGTCTGCTTCAAAATATAGGGCGGAAAATAGGATTTCTCATATTGATTACAATAGTAGTCATTTTGAGGAGGAAGATATTAGAAGACAAGTTGTCCTTTTCTTCAGTAATCTCCTTTTGGCGAATGATGGAGTCAATCATGAAGAGAAATAGTACCTCTTAGAGGCCATTCCTAAACTTGTTAGAGAATAGGATAATAAAATGCTTGCTGCTATTCCTTCAAGGGAATAAATTAAGAGAACAATTTTCTCTTTTGAAGGGAACAAGGCCCCTGGCCCTGACGGGTTCCCTATGTTCTTCTTTCAGTGGTTTTGGGAGATTGTTGAAGATGATGTGGTGAATGCGATTAAAGAGTTCTTTGGCTCAAGGAGTATTCTAAAGGAACTTAATGCCACTTTCCAAGTCCTTATTCCTAAGAGACCAAGAGCTACGAAGTTTGAAACATTTAGGCCGATAAGTCTTTGTAATTCCTTCTATAAGATTATTTCTAAGGTGCTGACTTCTAGGCTCCTCATTCTTCTGCCTTCCCTAATTTCCCCTCAACAGAATGGATTCATCCCTGGTAGGGAGATCCTCAACTCTATTATTTTTATGCATGAGAATATTCACTCTCTTGTGGAATCAAAAACTGAATGTTTTCTCAAAAAACTAGACATTTCAAAAGCTTATGATTGGGTGGACTGGGAATTTTTACTCAAAATCATCGGGAAGTTTGGCTTCAACAATAGAGTCCTTCATATGGTTGGTCAACTCATCTCTACTGCATCCATTTCTATCATGGTTAACAAGTCTCCCTCATGGTTCTTTAAGAACTCGAAAGGTTTAAGACAAGGTGATCCTATTTCCCCTATATTATTAACTATTTTGGTATCTAATGCCTTGGGAGAAACTTGAAAAGATTGGTCAATCAAGGAACTTTAGCTAGTCTTAGGCCCTCTTCCAGCAATTTGATTTATTCCCACCAATAGTTCGTTGATGATACCATGTTGATGGAGAGATCTACTATGACTAAAGCAAGGAATCTAAAAAAAAAATTGGATGAGTATGAGAGGGCTTCTGGTCATATGATTAACATATAGAAATTTTTTATCTTCTTCTTCAACACTCCTGAACCTAGACATAATAAGATTGCTAGAATTTTTGGGTGCAAAATTGAGTCCCTACCTTCTATTTATCTTGGCTTGCCTCTATGCCTCAAGCCCTGTGAATCCTTTTGGCATTCATTGGCGGATAGGTTCAACAAAAATCTTGTTGGATGGAAAGGAGCACTTCTCAATCAATCAGGTAAAATCCAACTCCTCAAACCCACTCTTCAGAACCTTTCGATATATGCTTTAAGTATTTTGAATATGCCTTCCAAATTTGCGGATGCTTTTGAAAAAATCCAAAAATGATTTCTTTGGCCAGGTGTTGAAGAAAGAAAAAAAATTCCTCTCATTGGTTGGGACTTTGTTTGTAGTCCTAAAAAACTGGGAGGCTTGGGCTTGAGAAATATAAGAATGATGAAAAGGACACTCCTTGCTAAGCAAATTTGGCATGTTTTCTCGTCTAATGGAGAATCGAATAATATTTTAAAGAGAAAATACATGACCAATATTGGATCCCTCAAGGCTCTGTTGGATTCTCCTAACTTACCCCATGGATTGGCCTGTTGGAATGATATGATTAGAGGGAGAAAGATTATTGGTTTAGGAGTTGGGTGGGGAATAAGAAGCGGTAATCAAGCTAGATTCTAGGAAGATAGATGGTTATTGAAGGGTCCTTTAATTTCCAAAGAAAGGTTTAATAGATGGGTTGATACCTACAAAGTAGCTTTTAGATCTCAAGTCAAGGATTATTGGTGAAATGGGGGTTGGGTGAATTTGCTCTAGTTTAGCCCAGATCTTGCCCTAATTCAATCTACTTTGATGGCTGTCAGGATGAGGCTGAATCAACAGGAGGATCTCTTAGTATGGACTACTAACCCTTCGAGTAGCTACTCTATCTCTTTGTTGTCCCTTTCTTAGCCCTCTCATCTCTTTTGGGCTAAATCCCAGATTAAACATCTAACTCCCAAAGTTAACATATTTTTATGGATCCTTCTTCAAAATAAAGTCCTCACTGTTGACAATCTCTACAAGCATGGTATCTAGATCCCTAACCAATACTATATGTGTAAAGAAGAGGCTGAAACTACTAACCACTTGTTTCTTCATTGTCCATATGTGGTAGCTATCTGGGGCTAGTTTATGAATCTCTGGAATTTAATGTGGGTCTTTCCAAGTTCCATCAAAGAATTTTGTATCTAGTGGAATGCTCCTTCTATGAATCCTTCTATTCAAAGATTATGGGGTTTTAATTTCCATTATATAGCTTGGGGTGTGTGGAAGGAACATAATAATAGGATCTTTAGGGAAAAGGAAACATCGAAAAACATTGTGTATGAGAAGATTTTTAGATTAATTCTGGAAAACTTCAATATCATCCCCCATCAGGCGAATATGATGGAGGATGTGGTTTGTTCAACCTATGATCTAAAGATGGCTAAGGATTGGAACATTAAATTTGTTGTTTCAAAGGCCTCAAAACTAGCTAGTGTGCTAGTGTCTTCCACCTAGGGGCTGGATAAAAGTTAACTTTGACGGGGTGGCTAAGGGTAACTCAAGTTTGGCTGGAAGTGGAGGAGTGATAAGGGACTATAATGGTAATTTTGTTGTGGTTGTGGCCATCTCCTTAGGAATCCAATCTAACCATGTAGCCGAAGCCATTGGGGATTTTTTAGGTTATTGACTTTTCTAGTAGAATGAATGTTAAAAATATTTGGTTAAAGGGTGATTCTAAAAACATGATTGAATGCATCCTAGGAAATTCCCCTCCCTCATGGACTATTAAGTGTTGGATTGAAGATGCTAGGGAACTCTTATCTAAATTTTATAAAGTGAGAGTTTCGCATGCCTTTAGGGAAGCCAATGGATTTGTTGACTTCTTTACCAATGAGGGGCAAAACAAAAAGGGTATAATACATGGCAGAGCCTCAATGAGTTGGGTGTTGATGTTAGGGCCCTAATTGAGTATGATATCACTCATGAAAAAACAACCAAAATTCTTGATAATGAAGGATAATAAGGCCAAGTATAGATTTATCATTACATTTGGTGGGGCCGTGGTTATTAACTCTACTGGTTGTATGAAGGAGAATAAGGCCAAGTATAGAGCTATCATCAAATTTGGTGGGGCTGTGGTTATTAACTCTATAGGTTGTATTATTTGGGATGTTTTGTGGGTGATTTGGCTTGGTTGTGGCTATTTGATTCAGGGAAATAGTTCTACAAGTAATGCTAGCAAGGAAAATATGATAATGGGGGGAAGCATAAAAAGAGTGGAGCCGACTAGTTACAAAATGCATAAGCAAAACCCAAAGGTTTGGAGGTAGTTTGTGCATGGTGGGATTCTCCCATTCATTGAGAAGATCCATGGTCCTGAATCATAAGCCACTAAGTATTTTTTGAAACATTGGAGGAATGGTGAAATTGTTCCCTTTGGGAGGAAGGTCAGTGTGAATGATAACCTTATTGGGGAGGTCATTGGTCTTTTGACTAAGGGAATGAAGTTCTTCTGGGATAGAATTTTTTTTGATGAGGTTTTTATTAGGTTTCCCAAAAAGGATAAGGAAAAGAGAGGGCTGGTTAAAATATCTAGTAGCTACTTTGAAATTGACACTATTAAGGCTTTATGGAGGAAGGTGCTCAGGATTATAATGGAATACATCATGCTAGATGGAAGATTTGCAAGAGTTTATGACTACCATTTTTTCCTCCTTAATCATTTTTTCCATAAGGCAAGGTTTTCCTTCCCTCACTATCTGTATTGATCCTTGAGTAATAGCTTGGAAGACCATAGGAAGAATCCTAGGAAGTACCAGGTCATGCATACTAGACTCATCTAACTTATTTATGAACATTTTAAAAATATGTCAACTTTGTCTAACCCTATCCTGGCTTCGGCCTCTGAAGACTATGATACTAAGAAAAGCATGTCGGAGGAAAAAGATAACCTAGACCCTGATTGGATTGAGGAAGACCCTCCCTTCCCAAAAAAATCAGGTAAGAAAACCCATTTGAGCAAGCCCTTGTTTAAAAAAGATAGCTTTGTGAAAACCCCCGCTGTCTTTGATCAGAAAGAGAGACTTAAGATTAAGGACCCCCCTACTAAAAAAATGGTTTCTTACTATGAGGACTCCCTAGAGGATAAAATTGAAACCCCTAACGCTAGTGAGGATTCCTACACCTCTTACCCTGCTACGGATAGAGAGGAAAAACCCATATTTCTTAGAAACCTTAACCCTGAAGACCACTTCTTTAAGTCTGGCCGGGAGTTTCCTGATGATATTCTTGCCATTGCTAGAAATGGGATTGTTGATTATTTTAGGATTATGAAATGGGTCTTTCACAAGATAAAGGACCTCTGCTTAAAGAATAGGGCTCTTACTAGTAAAGTGGAAGAATTGCAAGCTAAAGTGGCTACCCACAATTCTGCTAAGGTTGTGTGTACCGAGGATAACATGAGGGAGATGGTTGAGTGCCTTCAATGAAATATTGAGCTCATTGACAAGATGAAGAAGGATAATGAGGTTAAGATTAAGTTCCTAGAGGGAGAAATTAGTAAAATCAGGGACACCATTAAAACTATCCTAGAGTAGAATCATAGAATTGCTAATCAGAACACAACTGTTTTGAGCACTATGGTTGAGAAAATGGATAAATTCCCACAGGGATCTTTGGTGGTGGATTTCAATGCAGACAAGGAGAAAAATAGGATTGAAGATGTTGGCATCTCGAAGAGGACTAGAGCTCACCTAAAGAGAAAGTTAGTTTCTATGCCCCAAGAGATTCAGGCTCTCAAATAGAGCACCCATGATATGTGTAACCTTGAAATTGAGATTTCTAATACTTTAAAGTTCTTAGCATAGTTCTGGTTGTGCATTTTTTTTTGTGCTAGCCTTTGTTGGCTTCGAGCTTGTGGCTATGGTTTCTTCTAGTCTTTTATATTTTGTAGTTGTCCTAGTTTTTTGGGTACTGTAATTCTTTATCTTTATTTAACTTGTAAACTTTGTGGTTTCAGGTCCCTATAAAACCCATTTTTTCCTTTATCAAAAACATTCAAATAGATTAGAAGGGGTTACTCCAAGGCACTATGTTAATGTTTAATTTTTCAAGAGAAATATTTTCAAATTATTTAATGAGTGTTTATACATTTGAGGAAGTCGAAAGAACTCAATAAAATATTCTTTAAGAGTGTGTACAAATTTATTTGTCAATAACATTACCACAAAGAAAGTATATACATGTATATATGAATGATAAAAAATTGGTGTTGAGATCACCTTCCATCACACATTAAAAATAATAATTCCATAAAATCCATGAGTAATTAATATGCCAAAATATCAAAATTTAATGGTGTATGTCTAGGATTTTAGAATTCATCATTATCTTGCTCACTTGGCCTTACATTAACTTTATTTTCTACTTGCTATAATTTTTCAAATAGTACATATAGGATTGAGGAAGTAATAGTGACATGTGGGGTTGGGAACAATCATGCTGTGTATTGTTAATAAATAATGTGTTATACCCATAATCAAAATCTATTACCTACATAACCCCATGAGAGAAAATCATGCATGCAAGTAACCAAAATGCATAGATTAAATAGAAAATCCGCAACATAACATAAGATATACCTTGGGAAAAAACTCAAGAGGGAGAATCCTAACCTCCAAAAGCATATGTACCCCTATTAGTCATCAAATAAAAAATACATGCACTTACAAGAGTTTTCATGAATACTTCTGAAGTATCAAACCTCTCCAATGCATCCTTCGTGTGTCCAAGCATGAAGCCACACATCGTATGCCATGCTTCTCATATGCACTCCTTAGAAATACTCAATAATGATATCCCACTCTCCCAGCCAACCTTAACCACTAAACATGCTCTTTCTTTCCTAGATACAAGCTCACACAAATACAACCAAGTGGTAAGATAAAACCATGTGAATACAAAACCACTAACCACTTATTTAATATTGGATACTAATTTTCACTTTATTAAATATTTCCCTAAAATTAAATCATTATCTCATGTCTCTCACACATTAAATAATAATAACCCAATGTTACAATACAATATAAAGTGGTCCCCAAATAATTACCTGGTGTGATTAAACACACCTCCTAGGTGCATCACAACTAAATAATTATTTAATTAAAATATTATAATATAATATTTTATGTAATGATGTACAACACCATATCCCAACATTCTCCCACTTTTTGTATACATTGCATAAGGGATCAATCAATTAAATAAATAATCATAGCCATACATGAAACCACATGAACCTCCAACATGCTATCGTGCTCCAACAAGATAGCTACTATAAAACTAAAGTGGCCACCATCTCAAGCAAGAACTCCTCTCATCCTCTAAGGTGCCACCTAGGGATAAAAAATAAACATGCCAAGGTGAAGATACACCAATCGAAGAACACAAGCATAAAATCCAAGTGATAAAAAGGGCTCCAAACAAGTTTCTATCAAAGGTGAAAAACCCACATCATCAGAAATAGCATCCACAACACATGATAATGCATCCAACCATCCACACCTCCAAGGTATCAACAACATTAGTAAACTCATGCCAATAACATATACAACCTATAAACTACAATCACAAGCTCCCTATATCAAACTTCTCAATGAAGAACATACATATTGAGGAACTCCCACTACATGGGTAATTTCCAAGCATATAAAGTATACCAATCAACACTATATCAAGGTGTGATAAATAATAAATAATGAGGTGCCAATAATAATCACAATGATCTACACATGCAACAACAACAACTACATACTCTCTGAAAACACGTCATCACAATCCTCCCAAGTCATAAGAACATTAACCTCCAAGAAGCAGACATATAATAAAGAGAGAAAACCTATAAACCACAACATGTCCTCATATCAACACCTCAAAGTGCTACGTTATGTCAAGTACGATCTCATAAGAACCCCAAAGAGAAGCCTCAACAACACCAAAAACAATATTCAATCTCTTAGATCAAACAAGCATATCAATTATGTAGAATTCCAACATGGATGTAGGTCTCTCTAATAAATAGTATCAAACTCATTGTATCCATTGCAAAAAAAGGAAATAATCCCATAAAACATCTCCTAAAATCCTCATCAATGAATGATAACATAAACTCAAATGCACAAGGAGATAACCATGCCAACCATTTTTCAAAATGAATCCTTCAAAACTAACTATCCATAGCTCAAAATCTATATCCATGAAATATAAAGAAATATAAAATCATGCTAAAAAATCCCTAAATGAATCTCCCAAAATCAAACATCATGACTCAACTTATTCCTATGAGAAATCAAAGCATGAAACCTAACATGTCAAAAATCGGATGGGAAATACCTATTAGATGATAAACTACTGAGTGGACCAGAAGTGGGGAATGAGAATGCTCCTGTAGGATAACCAAGTCATGATGACTCACTATAAGAACAATCTCCTCCATAGGTCTATCATGAACTCATGTCCACGCTAAGCTTCAAATGCAACACCACGTGCTATCATGAATCTCCAAAGAAAATGACTAATATACTCAATACCAAGAGAACCAACAAGATCAATAACAAAGCACCAACCAAAAAATCAAGAACCTATCATGACATCATGATATAATCATCTCCTCCCAGAGATTATATGCAACAATGCATACATCCTTGTCTCAATAGAAATTGTATCATGACAAAACTCAAAACAGTAATAAGAGTAATCCAAGACACAATACCAAACACACTCTAAACCAAGAATTTGAATCGCAAATCACATATTCAAATAACTGTCACCAATGATGAATCATGTTACTACCAAAAAATCCCACTAAACCATGATACCGAGCTACACATGGAATCGTGAAAACCATCTCCTCCATGAAGATCATCTAGGTCCACACACACAACTAAAATTTCAATCATATCAATTAGAACCAAGGTCTCCAAGCCAATAAGATACATCCGCCATCAAACCATTAGCAACCAATCTTGCACCACCAAGTCATCACTGTCAAAAGCTTCCACTAAAAAGTGTAACCAATGAAATGTACCAAGATATCATGACATTGTGATAAAACCGCATGCTACAAGTCAAACTAACAAATTATACATCAACAATGAAATAATCTCATGGATATAGACAGTCCATAATGTGTCATCCCACTCCAAGAAAATGGGTAGCTAGTCCACACACTCCATAACATTTAGATGCCAAATATTGAAGCATGCAAACTCATCATCACATTAGCAACATGCAAACCAAGATATCAAAGAAGATAATCCTATAGACAACAAGACTCAAACACTAAATCAGCCATAGATCTAATTTTCCAAACATTTTCACAAATGTGTAACCATAATTAAGGAACCATACAAGCATCAAGGAGACAAAAAAAACCTCCTAACAAAAAACCACATCACCAACGAATAACCACTTACATGATCATACCATGCTAAGGCTCAAAAGTACCTAAATATCCATGACACCATAATCATAGCTAACATTATACTTGCATTCAACTATTACCCATACGAGACACCAAGTCTCCACTCATGTCAACCCATGTCCTCAAAACAAGAGACAATATGTGCACCTATCATCATCAAATTCCAACTCTAAAAACCATCTATAAACCTATAATAGGAAGCACCAAACTAATAATTAGTTGTACCATTATAAAAATCATATAAAAACATGTGGTCCCTCAAGGTTTTTCCTCTTGAATTGTTTGGATTCTCATTCAATCACACCCTGACTCTCAAGCTCCTATAAGTGATCAAACATGTACAAACCATTTTTGCACCACAAACTAAAAATACATCTAATCCACTATGTAGTGCATTGTATATTCTCTCCAGCACCTATTTGAAATCAAAAAAATGATTTTGTATAAAAAAAGTTGACCAAAATCTTGAAATTGAAAATATTTGACTTCCGGTCACCAAAAATTTATCAAAATATAAAAATCATAGAACCAAACTTGTACCACTATGTAGTGCTTAGAACCACCTTTCTAATGAGTATAAGAAGTCAAAAATATGACATCTTGAGTTAAATTTATCCTTGCTTGAAAAAGTTTCCCAATTTTTCCTATAGAGGTGGCTAGTAGGTGGTCAGTCGGTGGCCCCCAAGTGGCTTGCTGATGGCGGGCATGCCTTGACCGGTGCACTAGTAGTGATATGGTGGTAGAATCCAAAATCTATTAAATATGATTTAATTTTTTATTTTAAAAACTTTAGAGCTCAGTAGATTTCTAATGACATTAAATTTTATCTCATAATTTTTTGGGGAGGTTTAATATTTTTGCTAGCCCTGTAGGGCTAGGGAAGGGTTCCCACATGATTGGGGGCCTATGGTCATCCGACCTATCAACATGGTTGACAATGTTGTCAGTGAGGTGGAGATCCAAACTTTTAGTTTTTTTTTTTTAATTTCAAATGATTTTAAATAGAATTTTAAATGCATGTTTTTTCAATATATTTTTATTTTTCTATAGATGGAAAAATGGATGGTCGTATGGTCACATGGGCAATTTTTTTTTCAATTTTTTGAAGTGGCAAAAATAGGAAAAAAATCATGTCATTTTTCATCTCTCGGCCATCTTGGATCCAATGTTGAGGTCCATTTTGTCTCAAGAGGTCATCCATGAATTTTTCTCTACAAAACTCTCATAGGAAAGCATAATCCAAGAAACCCTTTTGAGCCAAATTTCTCAAGCCTCAGATCTACAATAAACCCAACAAATATTTACAACCCAAAAGCCAAAATCTTCAAAAAACACCTACATCATGTGTTCCACATCTTGTAATTTCTCAAATCTAACCTAGATAGAAATTGATTCAACTTTTCATTAAATCTAATCAAATAAAAGTTATAACAAAACTTTGGAGCTGACACCTCTCACAACCATTATAGCTTTGATGCCACTTGTTAGGAAATAATGAATTATACTCATAATCAAAATCTATTACCTACATAACCCCATGAGAGAAAAGAATGCATGGTAGTAACCATAGATCATAGATCAAATAGACAATCCACAAGATAACACGAGATATACCTTAGGAAATCCCTCAAGAGGGAAAAACCCATCCTCCCAAAGCATCCATACTCCATCTATTACTCAATAAATAAATAATACATGAACTTACAAGAGTTTCCATGAATAATTTTGAAGCATCAAGCCTCTCCAATGAATCCTCCATGTGTCCAATCATGAATCCACTTATCCCAAAATTTTCTTCACATATGCACTCCTTAGAAAGAAACAATAATGATATCCCACTCATCCAGCCAACCTTAACAACTAAACATGTGCTTGCTTTTATAGATACAAGCTAACAAAAATACAACCAAATGGTAGGATAAAATAATGTACCTCAAAACCACTAACCCCTTATTTAATGTTAAGAACTAAGTTTACACTTTATTAAATATTTCTCCAATATTAAATTATTATCTCATGTCTCACACATTAAATAATTTAATAACCCTGTAGATGCATAAAAATTTCCTCATAATCATTTTTATCTATTGCATATTTCATTTGATCATATGAATAATCATATCTCCATATTCATAAAACTAGTAAAATATTGCATATTTCATTTAAATATATTTGCATAATCATTAAAATATCCCTTTCATTAATCCATTTAAACCAATTTCATTAAAACATATACATAGTCATTTATACAACTTCATAGGCTTCATTTACACAATAAATATCTTTAACTCTATTTACATAACCATTAAAATATTCATATCCGCTAATATCATTCATGCATTTATGAATATTCATAAAATCCCACAACCATTTATTCCACATTCTTCTCAAAATCTGGATCTTCCCCATGAGGACATCTATAAAATCCCTCTTCCTTCTCACCAAAAGGCACACACAACTTGATTTCATAATTATCAAATCCATTCTACATATCCTCTTGTGCTTTTGTTGCAAAAATCTGAGAGTAAAGACAAGATCTTGTAGACTGGATAACAATGGAGTTATCTTTCCTTTTGAATACATTTTCTTTGATTTCTTAGAATTAGTATTTCATTTATGCATTTTTTCTTCATTTTGGAAAATCTCTATTGGGAGGATGTTGAATGCATGATTCTCATTTGTGAATTAAATTAGTTTTCATTTTTCAGCATCATACAAATAGTGAACCCGACATGAATATTTTGCATGCCATAACATTTTGCATTAACTATTGTGGATTTTGTCTTCTTGATTTTTGTTTGAATCTAATAAGCTTTTCATCGAATACATATAATATACTTTTGGTGTTTTCTTTTGGTCTATAATTTTACCTGATTGGGTTTTTGGTGTGAATTTCCTGGCAAAAAATTTGGTATGCGATTTAAATTTGATTGGGTATATGATTTGCATTAAGGTGCAGGTTCATCACTAAGGGCATGAATTTCCAAGAGGGCTCATGGAGCATTTCTCATAGCCCACACATAGTGGGGGAGGCCATAAGCTTTGGTAGGACATGCCACACTTAGACCTATGCCAATTTTCTAGTTCACATCAATTTATATCATCATAACAACAATATTTTTGTCCACAATTTATGATTTTTTAGGTGAAAAAATTTATTTTCTAAAAAAGTGCTTTATACCTTTTCATCGTCGCAACCATTTGTATCCTCTCACGCATCTTCCATTGGTATCCTCATGTGGTTTTGGTATAATTTATTGTTGAATACATCTGGTCCATTGTCATGATAATAAATCTCACCTTGTTTTTTTTTTTTAAGGCTGCAGAAATCGAGTTTGTATAGCACGGCCCCCTATAAACTGCAGCGCGCCTGGTAAACTTTTTAACATGACCAGCGGCGCTGGCGCGACACACCCTCTGGTACCACGGGATGGGGGAGACTAGAACTCGTGACCAGCCTCCTGCAACAGGAAAGACTTAGCCAACCGAGCTAGGGCCCCCGCCCTCACCTTGTTGTTTTTCAAATACCCATACACTTTTTAATTTTTAGTTGAATAAAGAAATCAAAGCTCACAATTTCTAACAGACTTCCAAAGTTACAATGGCTTAATTTTAGCAAAGATTTTTTGGCAATGTTGCATGGTAACAATAAATGCCTCTATTTTGAAAAGATGTTAGATGTTGATTTTAACATTCTTATCCATCAACCACTAAATCCTAATATAAATACCATGCAAAGTCCTTATTGAAATTAGATATTAATAGGGGATGCATCTCAAAAAATGGATTAGCTCTTGTAGTCACTCTCAACCTGTCCATGTCAAGATTTCCTAAGGGATTTCTCAAGAGCCCTTGAACCAAATTTTGAATGTCCAAGACACCCAATTGCCATGTGAGATTTCTCTCACTATCCTAAAACAGTTTTTAGATTTCTTGTTTGATTAACCCAATACTTTAGAAGGTATCTTTGTTGAAGGTGCATTCAAAGCTTCCATACTGTCCCATAGATATCCATGCTCTAGATCATAGCCTTAAATACGTATAGTCACCTTCCAATTTTTTTATCCACTTAGCGTTTAAATTTCTACTTTCCAAGCTGAGGTCTAGTGAGAGAAATTTCACTTAAGCCGACTACTTTCTATTCTAGGGTGATTGCCTAGTATTTATTTACATTTTCTAGCTTCGCTATCCTCTATGACCAACTGCTTCCTCTTCATTCTTGCATGAGCCGAAGTTAGTTACGACATGGACTATCAAGTGCAGTTCTCTAATAGCATCACCTACAACTGCAATCAATCTCAAAGTCCCTTCTCTTTACACAGTTTTAGTTTATAATTAGATTTTTCAGTTTCTAACTTTTTAAATTAGATTTTTAGTTTTTTTTTTTTTTAAATTAGAGTTTTCATTTTTAATTTTCAAATTATAGTTTTAGTTTTTAACTTTTAAAATTAGATTTTTAGTTTTTAACCCTAGAATTAGATTTAGATCTTAATTTTTAAATTTAACTTTTAGCTTTTAATTTAGATCTAATTCCTAATTTAGATTTAGCTTATTAATTTTGATTTTTAAATTTAGATTTAATTTAGAATTTAGATTTAATTTCATTTAGAATTGATTTAGTCTAGATTTAATTTAATTTAGTTTAGATTAAATTCTAATTTAGATTTAATTTAACTTAATTTAGATTAACATTAATTTAGATTAATTTTTAATCTAGATTAGTTTCTAATTTTAGATTAGTTTTTAATTTAGACTAACTTTTAATTTAGATTAATTTTTAATTTTAGATTAATTTTTAAAATTTAGATTAATTTCTAATTTCTAATTAGTTTTTAATTTACATTAGTTTTTAATTTTAGATTAATTTTTAATCTAGATTAGTTTCTAATTTTAGATTAGTTTTTAATTTAGATTAATGTCTTTTTCCTTCATAGTTTAATTATTGATTATGTGGCTAATCTTGGTATTTTTTGTAGGTTCGCATGTCAGAGACTTGAAAGGTGTAAACATATACACACGTTTGTTGAGGATTGGAAATTAAAAAAACTACTAATGACATTTGGTGCAGGACACTTATTGAAGACTTGATTTTTTAAAACCAATAGTCTTTTAGTAAAGTAAACATTTCAATTGGTTCTTAGAAAGAACCTTATTTGTCGTGTTTGGTGTGCTTGCACATTTTGTGTTACCTAAGCTAGTGTGTATGTATCCTCTCCCCTTGCGCACTTGTGCAATCCTGGGTGATAAGAAATACACATTGGTCTCCTTTTTTTCAAGGAGAGGCTTCCCTAGGGATTTCATCACCTCAAGGTTTGACATTGAGCACATTTTCTCGTGGGCTATATCAAAGGGGGGAGAATGAAAGTTGTACCCCAAGGGGTGGCTAGTGCCGTTTGAAGCCAAGCTATGAGACCCTTAGTCCACCAAGACTTCTTGGTGATGAGAGTGGGAGTGGACCTCCTAATTCTCAAGTTATTACAGATGGGCTCTATGTTCGTATATTCCTTTACTAGACACCTCTTGTTTTAGAAGCCAAAGTCCTTCTATTTACTGGCACAAGAGGTCAGACCTCTGAAGTTGTCCCACACTTTTGTGACTCAAAGTAGAGATAGAAAATTCCTCTTTGGGGAATTCATAGTGAAAATGGCTAAGTGTAGATTGAGAAATAAAATTGCAAGAGTTTGGCTAGCAAAATGATCTCTCCTAAAATGAGAGAAAAGAGGGGGTATTTATAGGAATTTTGAGAATTCCTAGAGGAGATGGATGGCCAAGATTGAGCCACCAAATATCAAGATGTAGGGCTAAGGTGAGTTGAGAACTCACAAGCCCTCACATCTTGACATGTGGCATGGGGAGAGGCTTAAGAAAGATGAGGTGGAGATGAGGTGTAAGAGAAGTACATGACATGGAGGGGGGTACAAAGTACCTTGGGATTTGGTCAAGATATCCTCATAAAGGATGTCCTTGTCCCATGTGGGTGAGAGGACATGTGAGGAATTAAAAATTCCTCAAATATCCTTATGGGGAGATGGGAAAGAATTTTAAATTCCAAAGGGTGCATTGGGGGATTAAATGTGAATTAAAAATTCACATGGGGAAGGGAGATGCCTTGTCAAAAAAGAAAAGCATTTAATAGGGTTGACTCAATTAAGTGGTTAGGATTGTGCAAGTACTTGATTAGACTAATTAATGAAGATTAGGAGAGAGTTAGATTTCACATGTGACTTGATGTGACAAGTCAAAGATCACATGGGAAAGAGTAATGAAGGATTAGAGGAGGGTTAGGTGGCTAAGAGAGATTAGAGGCCAACTTGCAAAAGTTGGAGGATGTGACACATCCTAATCAAGGATTAGGCATGTGCACACCTTAATGATGAGATTAGAAGATGGATTAGGATAAGATAAAAATGATGGAGGAATGTGACATGAAGGGAATTAAATAAATGGAATATTTATTTAATTCAATTGATGGAAGGAGGATTAAAGAGATAAGGTATTATTGATTAAATACCTTAGGTATTTGGAAGAATTAAAGATATTAATTAAATAATAGTAGTATTAATTAATTAATGAAAATAAGATGAAAGGGGATGAATTTGGATAAATTAAGTGTCCAAATTTAGATGTCCACATTTTGCCCCTCTTTGAGATGGTGTTACAAAGTAGCATCATTTCAAAGATCATTAAAACATAGAACCTAGAAGAAGATGGTTAGATTGGAAAAGATGCCCCAGTCATTCAAAGAAGTGACTAGGAAGGAAGATGATGGGGGAAAAGATGAAAGTTAGGGATGAAGGATGCCCCCTCGAGAGGACATGCGGGTTCAAGAGAACACAGGTGGGCTCTCGAAATGGATGAGAGGATGCAAGGGGAATTGAAAAAGATGATGCAATGTGATGGAAGATTGGGAGGGGAGTGTGATGAAAGATGAATGGATGGGGGGAATTTTGATAGACGAGAGGATGAAGAGGAAATGACATCCAAATGCAATTTTCCATCGTCGGAGCACTATTTTTTGCTATAGCATAAGACACAAGATGCCAAGGTATGAAGAACCAAGGCAGATTAGTGTCTAATGCATAAAACAAACATAATAGACAAGAAGGCTATCCCAACACCCCAAAGTCGCGATGACTTTGGTCAGGCCAGGTATTGGGATAACCACAAGCACACAAGGATGCTCTAGCGTAACACAAGACCTCAGGGATCTTGGTGGGTACTACGTGGGACAACCAAGAAGACAAAGAAAAAATCAAGATACACCCCTATGTTGACTAGTCAAAGCACACCATGATATGATGGATCAAGGCGACCATGACAAGTGATGATAGGGAGGTCAAATGATAAACAAAAGTCAAAAGCATCAAAAGATTACAATCAATTTCAAACGTGCTTTGCCATAGGATCACGGGGATGGATGGGATTGATGAGGTCTGTTATGAAGGATGCATCCTGTTGAGACCGATGATGGATACTAAATTAAAAGATTGATATGATGCAAGATATTTAGAACTGATTGGATTTGATGATACAAGTGAATCTCATTTGTTAAAATCCAACTAGATAAGGGCATAGCTTGACGACGCGACACGAGAGACATGACACAAGAGACATGACACAAGACAGGAGACTAACACATCCTAGCGACCTAGGGGCTCGGGGGCCGATCAGAGATTAGCCTTGCCTACATGGAAGCGCAGAGCCCTCGTAGTTTGATAAAAGGCTGACGACGGACCATGATGGATAATAGGAGAAAAGTGGACAATATAGGCCGATGATGGATGGAACCCCGGGGGTGGATCAAATGATCGA
This sequence comes from Sequoia sempervirens, assembly GCA_007258455.2. Lineage (NCBI taxonomy): Eukaryota > Viridiplantae > Streptophyta > Pinopsida > Cupressales > Cupressaceae > Sequoia > Sequoia sempervirens. Next base: position 622,621,639 of record VDFB02271358.1, on the reverse strand, counting down.
CCTTGCCTACGTGAAAGCGCAGGGGCAATGTAGTTCGACAAAAGGCCAAAGACAAGTGATGGATGAAAGATGATGGGATAACCCTGATGAAGGGGATAAAATGATTGGACTGACATGATGGGACAAGATAGACTTATTGGATTAGATAGGATGATGGTGATCAGGAAGCGTAGGGATGGGATAGTTATCGAGAGATGAATTAGGAGGATGATAGGATGGATAGATGACTGATTCTTGGAACAAGAAGGTGAAGGTTTGGAATAGATGGAAGATTACTCAGAAGGAGTAAATGATTGATCAAGATTATTGAATGAGAGTTTGAAATGATAGAAGGAGGTTTGATGAATGTTGGAGATGATAAGAGGCTTGAGGAATTTTTGAGATGATAGATGAATGCTCGAAATAGATGAATGGTTACACAGAATGAGTGAACAGATTTGTGAGAATGAATGAATAGGACAAAGTTGAAGAAGATGGAGGGAGGAATCTGAAGACTTTGTTCGATATCCAAAGATCTTGACTGCAGATGGATTAAAGCCCAGATTAGGGTTTCGGTTAAGCTCAGATTGGGATTAGATGAAAGCTCAGATGAGGATTGGATTGAAGACTATAATGATTGAAGGATAGGATTGGATTGATTCTACACCAATTTCTGGGGTTTAAAGTGCATAAGGTGTTGATAATCAGATTTTTCCCGATTTGGCAATTTTCAAAAATTGTCAAATTTTGCCATTTTAGGAAATCTTACGGATATATTCTCGAGAGTCCAATTTTTTTTTAAGAAATACCCAATATTGAGATAGGATGAATTGTCAACTAACATCCCAAATTCGAGATATGCATTTCGACTTATGAGTGAAAACAATTTTTCAAAATGTTGGAAAAAAAATACCAAATTGGGATTTTGAGGGCCAAGATGAAAGTTTGAGGCCTTGAAAATATGGAAAAACAGGTTCCAACGACTTTCAAAGACACTAGTTGGGAATCCACTTGTTATCTCCTAATGCAACCACCTATCAAATTTTAGCTCAAATGGACACCCGAGTCAAAAGTTATGACCTCGGGAAGTTTCGGTGTAAAAATCAAAACCCTCAAAAATGTGGTTTTTCAATAAATTTTGAAAATTTCAACACATGGGTTTTGATGGCGGGGAGAAATTAGAAAATGGGCCGGAGGCGGATTTTTTAATAGTTTTTGTATTTTCGCTCCAGGGGGGTAAATTGGTCGGCCGCCACGTGGACCGGTCCGCCGCTGCGGGGGCGGGTCCGCTGCCACGGGCGAACAGGTCCGCCACCACCTCAGCGGGTCCACTGCCGCGGGCAGACGGGTCCGCCAGCGCAGGCGGACAAGTCCGCCACCATGCGGGTGGACAGGTCCGCCACCGCGGGCGGACACGCCCATAGCCGCGGGGGCGGATAGGTCCGCCACCGCAGGGGCGGGTCCTGCCGCCGCAGGCATGGGGTCCGCTATCATGGGCAGACAGGTTTGCCACCGCGGAGGCGGGTCACCGAGCCGTGGAGGTGAGCCCGCCGTGGAGGTGCGGTGGCGGGCCGCCCGGTCCGGCGGATAAGTTATATGCCGGGAGGCGGGTCCACCACAGACACAGGTGCCGCAGGGGCGGGACCGGGTGGGACCGTCAGGGGGGTGAAGGATGAAGGATGAAAAGAGGGGATTGGCTAGGTAGATGGATAGATGTTAGGATGGATGGAGAATGATAAGGGGGAAGGTTTGGATGCATAAGAAGACAAGGACGGGAAGACACAAGGGATTGGTAGGAGGACAAAGATGGGGATATGAAAGGGAGTGTTTTGATGGATGGATAGGAGGATGAGGATGGGGATGGGGAGAAACCTATAACCAGAGGCCAATGACAAGGGATGATGAAATGGGATGGAGATAGAGAGAAATGAAGTAGGGAGATAGGGATGGGGGATGAAAGGGATGGGGGATAGAGGTAGGGATGGATAGGAAGATAAGGATGGGGAGATGGCAAGGATGGGGGATGAAAGGGATGAATGATGTCTCGAAGGACTGTATCACAAAGGAAGATAGATGCCCCCACTCTAGATATGTCATGTGCGGGGAGGAATGAAGGATGGATGACAAGTGGATGGGAAGATAAAAGAGTGAGATGGATGAAAATAGGATGCATGGATAAGGAAGGGAGATGGAAGGTAGCATGACGGGTGGATAAGGAAGATAGATGAGTGCAAATGAGGATTAGGATAGTGTGTGGATGAGGGGAATGTATGCTAAGAGGTGTCCAAAGCATGCTTATATGTGTGCCCCATTGTTATCAAGATCACAAGGAGGATGGAAGGATTGGGATAAATGAGATATGCCAAATAGGATGTGTAAGCTCGATAGGGTGGAGGGGATGGATGAAAATGATGTATAGCAAGAAGATGGGTGCATAGGCGAAAGCGTAGCAGGAAGCATAGCAGATGGAGGGAATGCATATCAAGAAGCTACCCCCAAGTGCAGATAGGGATTTACGCATGACGCCTGTTTGCCAGGTTTTCATCATGGTACTTATCCAAGTAGCTTGTTTTCCAAGTTTTCACCATTGGATGGATTATTTCTCTTTACTATTTTATTTTTGATTTTTTTGAATTTTTTGAATTTTTTATTTTTTGATGTTTTTGACTTTTTTGGATTTTTTGATTTTTTTGATTTTTTGATGTTTTTGACTTTTTTTCGATTTTTTGAACTTTTTGGATAGTATGCGGAAGGAGATGGATAAGGATAGCGAGGTGAATAAGTGGATTTAGAAGACATGCGATAAGGATATGGATGAAGGACTCAAGCATCAAGTTCTATATGAGATATTAAGAGCTCATGTTTGAACTGACTGTTGGATGTTGGTACAACCTTATGAGGATAAATGGATTATGCAAGAGGATGAATTAGAGGGATTTGATGGGGAAGATACATGGGATAATGGGTGGGATGTTGGAAAGTGTATGGATGGAATGATGGGGTGGATATGTGATGGGGAGATGAGTTCAGGACCAACATTGGCACATATGGTGATGGATGTGAAAAGATAAGAGGATTGATGGATGGAGAATGTGGGGATAATGGAGGAGATGGAATAGTGAATTTTAGGAAATAGGGACCCAAAACAGACTTAGGAGATGAAAGGTGGGTATGGTTAGCTTTTGGATTAGTAACTTTGGATGTTCTTACAAATTTTTCATTTGATGGCATTGCATCTTTTTTCTTTGGGATCCACATGGTTTTGATTTTTTCTTTGGTGGCTCTTTGCGAGCTATAGATTTGATTTTGATTTTGGGTTTTGTTTTTCTTTCCTTTACCATGTCTTTTAGAGGGGACATGGGAAGCTTTAGATTCATGTGGGTGTTTAGATTGATGCATTTTTCCTCTGGCATCCAAAGTGCTCGTACTAGCAATGGGATGGGTGTGAGAAGATGGATGATGTGGAGCAATGGAGGTAGGATGATGAGGATTATGTGTAGATGGAGGATGTGCAGGTATGTGCCTTTGTTGATCTTGATTGTGGGACATGCGAGAGGGATGTTTATAATGGATGACATGTATAGGTGTTGGATGGGTGAAAGGATGAGAGGGAGGAGGTGATCTTGGGATATACGGACCCAAGATGGATAGAGTAGATGAAGGACGGGAGATGGTGGATGGAGGGATGTAAGGACCCAAAATGGATGGAGCAGATGAAGGAGGAATATGGACAGTTGTTTTGAGGTGATACGATAGAGGAGGAGGGATCGCAGCATATGATCTGGCAGAGCGACGGGGAGAGCTAGAAGTTCTTTTGGAAAAGGATTGTTGAGGATGTCTAGAGGTTGTACCAACATATTTAGATTATGAGTCTTGGGAAATAGATCCAAGACCTTGCATGCAGATTTGTTTTTTGACTTGGATGGGCTCTAAAATACCTTGCTCGTGAAGGCCTAGACCTTTTCCTTGATAGTTCATGTTCTTGAGCATTCAATCCATGATAGGACTTTTGTTATTCTGAAAACATGAGGCGAGTCCATTATTAGGTGGGGGATGATGGGTGGTATATACACTATGTTTTTCTTCTGCAAGGAGGCCACCATGGAAGAATGTGAGAGTACCAAGGGGATATGCAAGCGATGTGGGGATAGCATTTTTAGGTGATGATGGGGAATCCTGAGAAGGAGATGATGGGATAGCAGCATTTGGATGGGTTGTATCTGGAGAGGGAGTAGGGGATATGATAGGATCTGATTTTGTGGTAGTAGGCTCATGCAATGGAGACGGAGATGGAGCGGTAGAATCTTGAATTTCAAGAGGATCATGGGATGGAATGGATGGGGGACTGTGATCTTGAGATGGACTAGATGGGATGGTAGGATCTTGATCTAGAGGAGGGGATATGTTGGCATGCTTTGGATCAGGCTCTTGGCATGACTCATCGTGTACGGGAGGCATGATAATGGAGTCATGGGGGGACTCTTCAAGTGGGGAAGATGGAAGGATGGAGGATTCAAAAACATTCACAGGAATGGATACTACAGAGTGGAAAGAAGTGGGTGGTTGGAATTGTGCGTTGTGCGGTTTGGCAGCTCCGGAGGTGGGGGTGGGTGTTCAATGCGTTTGGTAGATGTGATGGTAGAAGATGGGGACTCGGTGGTCGAGAAAGATGTGATGGTATCATCTGATAGTAGGTGTTACGATGAAGGGTCGTCACCGCGACCATGGATGATGGGTTGGAGATGGCATGGTTCCGGCTGCAATGTGTGGAGTGGGGGATGTTTCCTTTGTTATAAAGTCCTTGGAGAAACTTGAATCTATTTGGTTTGAGAGATGGCGAGGTGGGAGTGGATGAAGGTTTATGGATTAGTGGACTAGGATTAGATAGGGGAATGGGATTGGATGCAGGACTGGGAATAGATGGGGGATTAGGTGAAGGGTTAAGATAGGGGTATTGGCATGGTGAATTAGGACACAAGGATGCAGGTGGTGGATTGTAGTAAGGGTATGGGGATGGTCGATGAGGATGGGAAGATTGAGGTGGCAGATTAACATAGGGAGATGCGGGTGTTGGATTAGGGTAAGTTGATGGGTGTGTTTGACTAGGATAGGAAGATGTGAATGTAGGATTAGGCTGAGTGGATTGGTATGGGAGATTAGGGTAGTGGGTACATGTGGATGGAGGATTGAAATAACAGGATGTGGATGGGGGATCGAGATAGGGGTATTGTGACGGAAAACTAGGATAAGGGGATGACGTAGATGAAGGATATGATGGATATGATGGACATCCCTTGTCAAAGGTAGCATAAGGAGTGTGATTAGGCATAGATGAAAACATGATGGGATAACTCAATGGGGTGATTGGATTTTGGAATGTGGGTGGAGAAAGCTTACTAGCAATGATAGTGTCAAGGGGATCTATGTCATATACCTCTTGATCAACAAGATTTTCATTATCATCATTGACGTAATTAGGGTTTCCCTTGACCACTATTGATGGAGGATAAGAATTCATGATGATGAAAGGATAAAGATGATGGATAAAGATTTTGACAAAAGCCCAAATCGGGATTTAGGACAAGCTCATATCAGGATTGGATTAAAGCTTAGATTAGGATGATTGGATGATGCAATGGGATTGATTTTGATGATTGGATTTGATTATCAAAGGATGATTACGACACTGAATCTGCTTCGAGATGGAAGGAGATTGATTGGGTTGAAGGTGATTGGGTAAGGATGCGATTGGATTGGATCAATTGATTGAAAGATCGAATGATGGATTGGATAGGATGACGAAAGGGACTTTAAACGCCGTTCAGAGATTACCCTAGGTGACTTAGGATGTTGATTGATCGGATTAAAGGATGAATGGATGATTGCAGCACCAAATCCACCTTGAGATTGAAGGTGAATTGACTGGGCCAACGATGATTAACTTAGGACGGATGACAATCCTAAGTAAATGTTGATGAGGATGATCAGATCAGACACTTTGGTCAATTTGGATAATAACCCAAGATGAAGTTCAGATTTGGGGTGGGGAAAACGATGATTTGATTGGAGAAATGGATGATAGAAATGGATGAACGAATACTCAAAATGAGCAAACGGTTGATCGGGACGGATGACCGATTACTCAGAATGAGTAAACGAATGATCAGAATGATGAAAGGGACTGTGAAATGTATGAATGTTTACTCGGAACGAGTAAACAAATGATCAGAGTGACAGAATGATGAAAGGATGTGTTGAATGGATGAACGTTTACTCGGAATGAGTAAACAAATGATCAGAATGATAGAACTAGAGTTTTGAATGATGAAAGGATGTGTTGAATGGATGAATGTTTACTCAGAACGAGTAAACAGATGATCAGAATGATAGAACCAGAGTTCTGAATGATGAAAGGATGTGTGAAATGTATGAATGTTTACTCAGAACGAGTAAATGGATGATTGAAATGATAGAACGAGAGTTTGGAATGATGAAAGGATGTGTTGAATGGATGAAAGTTTACTCAGAACGAGTAAACAGAGAGAATGGTAGGGTATACCCCCTCGAGGAGGTAGATGGTGAAGAAAAAGGTGCCCCGGGAAACTTCTCAAAAGTATGAAGTGGTATATATCATCAGAAAGAGCACGAAAAACTGAGAAGAATTGTTTTTGAATGGAGTCAATTGGATAAACAATGTGGAAATGGTGACCTCGGGAAGAAAGAGCAGAAGGACAGGTCTGCCACTCTGTAAGCACAGGTCCGCCACTCTATAAGGATAGGTCCGCCACTCTAGGACAGGTTCGCCACAGTAGGATAGGTCCACCACCAGAAGGATAGGTCCTCCACCAGAGGGATAGGTCTGCCACTGGAGGGACAGGTCCGCCACTGGAGGGACAGGTCTGCCACTGGAGGGATAGGTCCGCCACTGAAAGGTTAGGTCCACCGTCGGAAGGTCAGGTTTGCCACCGGAAGGACAGGTCCACCACCGGAGGGACAATCCTGCCACTGGAGGGACAGGTCTGCCACTGGAAGGACAGGTCCGCCACCAGAGGGACAGGTCCGCCACTAGAGAAAAATTTACTCAAAAGTATGAAGTGTTATATGTTGTTGGAAAGAGCATGAAAAACTGAGAAGAATTATTTTTGAACAGAGTCAATCGGATAAACGGTGTGGAAATGGTGGCCTTGGGAAGAAAGAGCATAAGGACAGGTCTGCCAAAGCATAAGGACGGGTCCGCCAAAGCATAGGGACAGGTCCGCCAAAGGATAAGTTTAAGCTTGATTTTTTGATGGATGGGTAAGGCAAAGGACCCAAAATATAGCAAGCATTGATAATGACTGGTTTTGCACGAGAAAGACAATTTAGACAGCACAACCCTAAGATTAGTAGAAACGGGTATGGCCAAAAAAGTTTTCTACTCTAGGATGAACATGGTTGCTAAGGAGTCCTCGATATACACTCGGTACGTGAGGCCCAAACCGTGAACACCAACCTGTTACAAGCGTGAGTCGGGAACCTTAGCGAGATACTAAAGGCTCAGACCAACTCTTCACGTCATCCCGACGCTTCGCCAATTACAATGTGGTTGGATTGGGGTACAGCTTTCGCTCTCCCCCCTTTATATACCCTGCCGGTACGCATGGTTGGAATTGGGTGACTCAAAGGACTTGGAAAGCTACAATTTCTCGTCACCTAGGATCGCCAAATGGGGCAAGGGGATTGGATACGTCAAATAGCCTTCCACAAACACACCAAACAAGGTTTGTTGACCCCTCTAGTTAAACTATGTGCCCAATTTACCAAAGGATAATTGGTAAAAACTTGAAATTTCACCTTCGGAAGGATAGGTCCGCCACTCTATGAGGAGAAAAAGGTGCCTCGGCCAACTTCTCAAAAGTATCAAGTGTTATATATCGTTGGAAAGAGCATGAAAAAATAAGAACTTCCTTTGAACGAAGTCAATCGGACAAATAGTGTGGAAATGGTGACCCCGGGAAGAAAGAGCAGAAGGACAGGTCCACCACTCTGTAAGGACAGGTCCGCCACTGTGCAGGGACAGGTCTGCCACTTTGCAGGGACAGGTCCGCCACTCTGCAGGGAAAGCAAAAAATAGCAAACATGAAAGAAAAAGACCCGTTTGTGGGTCCCACCGAGCGTGCCAGAAATGTGATTACCCAAGGTCATTGATAATAAAATTAGTTTGTATACCTATCTTAGTTTGATTAGCAACCATATCTTAGGTTTTATAGAGGTTTTACCCTTCATACTAGGTCATACTATTCCATCCCTTCATTCCACACTTTGCATAACTTAGTCATAGACTATCATCACCTTGATTCTTAATCTAGGCATTGTTATTAGGCATCCCTATATATTCAAAAATCCAAAAAAAGTAGTTGCATTGCTTTTAGGCATACCTTATTACGAAAAAACCAAAAACATAGTCTTAGTCTCATATCATTCACCCTCTCTTTGAAAGTCATTTCATGGTTGAAACTAGGTCACAAAGATTTAGACGAAAAGACATGGCTTCCCCATTGAACAATGATTTTTTTAACCTATTTGCAAACTTCTCACATGGGACACCTAGACCCTACAAATCCCTATTGGAGAAATTGGTTACTAGAGACCAAAATGGAAACATTAGCATAGAAGAACTAGAGGTTGCTACCGAAGATCCTATCATGTTTGCCTCTTTTTTGGATGAATTCTTGGCACAAGACCCTCAATGTCACCTAGCTAGACTATTGACAGAAGGTGCCACATTACTTCTCGATTTTGATGTCTATACATTACAAGCATCATCCACATCCATCAACCAAGCTCAAGGAAACAATACAACTGTCTCTAGTAGCTATATACCACAGGTTAATGCATCTATACCATTAGGAGAAGGCACACAAGACACAAGAACAATTCAAACCTCCTTTGGAACACAAGGAATTATACAAGGCACAACACATGGGATGATCTTTAACACAACACAACCAATGACATAGTCCCTAACACAGTCCATGCCACAATCCCTTGGTTTTACACCTAATCCATTTAATACAAACACCATATCTTCAAATCCATTTGGAGCATCAAGTGCCATGAACCCCACATTATCGAATTCATTTGGAATATCTAGGGCCTTGAACACCATGTTATCAAATATTTTGGGCACAAATAAAAGGACTAGATTTCATATCCATGCAACTAACATAAACACCAATGTGTCACAAGGGCCTAACACAAGTGTTCCTCAAACAAATCCTCAAGGATCTTTCCAATTCAACACTCAGCATTCACAAGGTCCAAATACTTCTAATATTTTTCATATGCAATCCAATACTTACATCTCAAGTAAAACTTTCACCTGACACATTCCAACTCATACTACACACATCCCTCAAATCCAAGTTCCTACCCGAACTTACATCCCAACCATTTCTCATACCATCCCGACTTCGAACAACACTAACATTCCACTGGGTATGTGTAGGATCATCATGGAAAAAATAGTCCCTTAAGTGGCAAAAAATTTAGAAAAATCAGAGTTAGGAAACTTGATGTAAAAATTTGATTAATTTATCTCTATTATTTCAAAAATATGTAAGAATATAATCTGTAGCAAATTGAATGTAGTTTCTAAACTACTAGGTTTATTTTTATTTTTTAAAATATTTTTGGTGAAAATTTGAAATTTCAATGTAGTGGTACTTAAATTTCAGGGAAAAAACAAGAAGTAGGTGTCTACCTGAACACCCTAACCACAACAAAATGATAATATTTTTTATAATATTTTAGACATAAGTAGATGAATCATGTCCTAATGTGATGCATTTTTTTTGTAATTTTTTTCCAAGTAAATAATTAATTATTAATTTTTTATCACAACTTTTAAAAAATATAAAAAACTCGTATGTCTGACTACCTTAACTAAGTCAAAACTTCATGAATTTTTATTTTTTTTCATCCTATAGCATGAGAAGCATAGAATGTGACACATGTTTTGGATTCAAAAAATGTGATACCGTTTGAAAGCTATAGATGTTTTTCAATTAGCCTATCAATAAGGACTTTAGTCCTAATTCAAATAAAAAATGAATAATAATTATTTATTAAATTCAAAGTAAAGCATAATTTATATCTATGGAAAGTTGAGAATCTCCTTTAAAAACCCTTTATGTTTCATCAATTTTTGGTAAAAGAAAAGTTGTCAACCACATACCCTGCACATACCCATCATATCGCCACTTTTTGGCCCATCATGATCATGCATATACCCCACCCCTTCAACACATTGGATTGCAAAGCATAAATTTTAGGCCTTACCAAAATATAGTCACAAACACCGTAGATACAACACTCACACCATATGATGTCCTATCCAATAAAATGTTGGCCAAGTTGCAAAAGAAAATAGAAACCATGACATTGTGAAATAAGAAAACTTACTCTATCCAAGAGTTATGTCCTTACCTATTTGATAGGACATTATACATGCCTCATCTTCCTCAAAATTATGTCATGCCAAATTTACCTAAATATAAAGGAAGAGAAAACCCCATTGTGCATGTGAGGGAATTTCATATGACCTTGATTTACATCTCTTTAGAATAAACATATTTAATGAGACTATTTCCTAAGAGTCTCATAGGACATGCTTTAGAATGGTTCTCCCACCTACCGGTAGGCATACGATCATGGGATGAATTGGTTGACAAATTTATCACTCACTTTGCATTCAATATCAAAAATGACATCATAATTGCTACCCTATGTCAAAATAAACAAGAAGAGGGTGAAGCTTTCATAACATTCTTCCAGAGATGGAGAAGTTTAGCTAGTTGTTGTTCTGTTGAAATTCCTAAAAAATAAAAAATTATCATGTTTGTGCAAAACTTGAACACAAACTTAAAATATGCATTGGAGGCTCATTGTTGTTCCACATTTGCCGACCTTGTTGAAAAAGGGTCCATCCTTGAGAAAAACCTTATCACTAAAAGGGAAATTAAAGCTTATACCAAAACATAAAATGCCCAAGGAACATCAAATGATGAAAACAATTTTTGGTCCTGTAACAAGAATGTAATAAATAATGGAATCATAGATGTGAAAGTTGTGAACAAAAAAGGTCCCACATTGACTCTCAAATCACCCAACATGAATAATAACACACCAAATGTTTCCACCCAAGCAACTAACATGATATAAAATAATCAATAGAAGGGACCTCCAAGACAACCAAGGTAATACCCACAGAGACAATACACTCCTTTACTGGAGCCAATTGATTTTTTCCTAAAGAAGCTAGTATAATCAAATGTCATACAACTCTTAGATCCCAAACCATACGACCCAAGACAATTCAAACCCTCTTTGTGGGATGAAAATTCCTTTTTTGATTGCCACCACATCAAAAGGCATAAGACCTCATCATGCTATCAATTGAAGAACATGATTCAAGACCTAATTGAAAATGGTACCATAGAGGTCGAGGGACAACAACAAACTTCCAATAAATACCATATGATTTTCAAGAATTCATTGCAAGACCATTGAAAACCCTCCAATTTAGTTCAAAAGACAGACATCCATGCCAATTATACCAATGCCTTTTTAGACTATACAATTATTAACCACCTTTGAGTTGTTGATGATCATGTTAATACAATCACCATTAAGAAACAACTTGAATGTGCCATAACTACCCACAGAGCTAAGGTTGCCATATCTTTTCCTCCTCCAAAGCAACTACAATCTAAAGCCTAATAAAATCTTGTTGACCAATTGAGCAAGACACCTGCATAGATTTCCATCCTTGAGCTTCTGCGCATATCACCTAAACAAAAATCTATCCTCGATAATGCTCTAAAAGAAACCTTTGTCCCTACCAACCTAGACGTCAACTAATTTGAATCCATGGTTGGATATTTGGCCAACTCCCACAATGTCTCTTTTTCTGAAAAAGATTACTCTACATCCAAGGCGAACCATAATGACCAATTATACCTTGAGGTCTTCATCAACAAACACAAGGTCAGACAAGTCCTAGTAGATGGTGGAGCTGGATTGAACATTTTCACTTTAAAACTAGTGAAGGCATTCATACTCTTTGAAGCATGTGTGGATACAACTAAAAGAAATTTCTTCAAAGCCTATGATGACAAATAATGTTCTTCCAAGGGAATTCTCACACTACCTATCAAGGTTGGACCTACAATACTAGATACCACATTCCAAGTCTTAAATCTTGAACTACCATACAACCTAATCCTCAATTGACCATGGATCCATGCCATGAAATCCATTCCATTCACATACCATAAATGTCTAAATTTTCCTCATGAAGGCACTGAAATTACATTCATAGGAGCTCCTAACCCCTTTCAATATTGTAGTAATCTGGGAGGGACTACTCAATTCCAAGTTCCTGTCAACCAAGAGGCCTCATCATCTCGCTATATTGATCCATCTTCATTGACCAAATAATCCACTTCATTTACCCTGCCATGAAACCCCAAGTTCCAATTTTGTGATATGGGATGTGGCGAATACCATATGGATAATTTACTGACGAATGACAATGCTAATGCTACTAAGAAAGATTAGAATTCTAGTGTTGATGTCAATATATCTACATAAGGAACACAAAAATATGGTCATGCTTGGATTGAAACCTTTTGGGACCTTGATGATACATTGGCCTTTGCCATATTTTCTTCCACTCAAGCTTTTCATATCTATGATAACACCTAGTTTGACCAGGACATCTACGATAACCCACTCTTTGATCATAACCATGCTAAGGATATCCAATCATCATCCTTCCATCCCACCTACCCTAGGGTAGGATATGAATCTCCTATTTTTGCCTATACTAAGCCAATTTTCCAAGTCATTAAGGATGTACAAGATTCCTTTAATGTTAGTGGTACCAAAAATGATAGTCCCAAAGATTCCATTGATGGCATCACCACTTCCATTCATTCACTAAACATTAAGGGCACTTCACCTATTTCATCCATTTCACTCTCATCCATTTGCATCATACACATGGATCAAAAATTCATAGCTCAAGAAAAGAATAAATGAAAAGCTCTGGTGAATGAGATATCTTGAAAAGGAGATCAAAAATCAAAAGATATAATGCAAAGAAAAGAAGATCAAGACAAGTCGTCTAGCCAAAATAAAAAGCTATTGGACAAATAAAAAATAAAGGAAGATCAAGAAAATTCCCTTTAGCCAAAATAAAAATCTATTAGACAAAAAAAAAGAAAAGATAAAGACAAGTTCCCTAGCCAAAATAAAAAGCTATCGAAAAAATCAAAAATAAAAAGTCAAAAGTGAAAGCAAGCAAAAGTTGATCTCCAAGTATGTTGCTCCATCAAAAATCACTGGGGTCATTTATCAAGGAAAAAATTCAAACAAAGTGCTTGTTGATCTAGAGTCTCCATCCACGTCACTCTCACTCATACCATATATTCCATTCCACCCATCCATATTCACATATCCATCATATCCCTCCATCGGTGATGTTTTTCAATGGATCTTTGATGAAAACCCCTTTACGTGCTCTAGCACATTGGTCACCCAAGATCCTCTTCATCTGAAGCCTGATATCCCACGTAGTGTGCACAGTAGGGATCCTACCATAGCCTCTTTCACCTACCACATTTATCATCCTTCATACTTTCCACTCGCACTCCTCATCTCGATCGAGTCCTTTCATCCAACACAGTCATCCACAAAGAATTGAGGCATCATCAAGGCAATCTATGGATATGGATTTTATCAATTCTATACCTAGCTTTAGAGAGCTAGGAAAAAGTTCTAAAAAAATTCCAAAAAAAAAGGAGAAAAGTCTTGAAAAAATAGAAAAAAAATGAGAAAAAGTCCTACAAAAATACAAAAAAATGAGAAAAATTCCTAAAAAAATACAAAAAAATGAAAAAGCCTTGAACAAATACAAAAATGAGAAAAAGTCTTGAAAAATACAAAAATGATAAAATGTCCAGAAAAAATACAAAAAAATGAGAAAAGGTCCTAAAAAAATACAAAAAAATTCAAAAAAAGTCTTGAAAAGAATAGAAAAAAAATGTAAAGTGAAAAATTTTGTCCAATAGTGATAACCATTTTATGGCGCTTTAGATAAGTACCCTGGTGAAAACCTACCAAACAGTTGCCATGTCTAGTTAGTCTTTGCTTCGTCATCTACTATCACTCTATCTAGTCTTCCACCCTGATTTCTAGTAATACCTTCCATCATCTCCCATTTGAAATCCATCATCAGGTCTTTCCATCTTTACCATGACTTCCAAATGGTTGATGTCTAGCATCCTTCCTCCAACACTCTTTCCATCCATAATAAGCCCCTATCCCATCCCATCCCTACTTATTAGTCTTATACCCAACTGGGGCAATATCATTGACCTACGTCTTCACTTGATTCTACACTTTGGAAGTCACTACATTTGAAAAAGACAAAAAGATCACATATTCCCCAAAATCCAAAAAAAAACATAAAACTTCAAAATCCAAAAAATCAAAACATTTCAAAAAAGACAAAAAAATCAAAACATTTCAAAAAGACAAAAAATCGAACATTTCAAAAGACAAAAATCAATTTCCATAAAATAGACAAAAAAAAATTTACAAAACTCCAAAAAAATCAAAATATTCCCAAAAAAACAAAAAATTCATAAAACTTCAAAAAATCCAAAAAAATTGAAACATGTCAAAACCCAAAAATATTTAGATAACTTTCCAAGAAATCCCAAAAACAGAGTCAAAGTGAGTCATGTTAGTATTTTTCATTGTCGAACTACATTGCCTTTGCAACAGGATGTAGGAAAGGCCATCTGTCGATGTGCCCCTAAGGCATTAGGTCAATCTTTAGGTATTGTTAAATAAAATCATGATTTGGTCATTTGTCATTGAAACAAAGTCAAGGGTCATGTCAAACTATGAGGTCTTTGTGCATTGCTACATAGGCAAGGTCATTTGTCGATGAGCCCTCGAGGTCCCCTAGGTCAGTCTTTTAGGGTTTTTCAGGTCAATCAAAATAAATCGGACATTGTCAACTCATATGCGACATCATCATCTACACTTCAAACAAAAATCTTGAACCAACATGATAAGCAAGCCAACAAGTCTCCAAGTCAAATGAGTCATTTATCAAATCAATCAAACCAGTCAAATCAATCACAACCAATGGTCTTATATAGGATGTCTCCTTCCTAAAACCAAACCTTGTCACTTTCATACTTTTTCATTTTCCTTATACAGGTAGTTGCATGATCGAAACCAAAATTGACATATTATATAACATGTTTCTTCTCCTAAAACCAAGCCTTGTCAAAACAATCCCCCTGTCACTCACCTTGTCCCTTAACACACTTGAAAATGCTTATTGGCAAATAATCTGAATAAATGTTCACCTTATTGGTCTATTTTTTCTTATCTTTTGGATTTTCTTTGGTCATGTTACTAGCCACCTTGAGGATATCTCATGAAGAATTTAGAGGAGCGATGATGTCTCATGACTCATATTTTATTTTGATTGTTGTCTACAGTTTTTCTTGAAAAAAAGACTATGGTAACTTTTCCCTAAGTATGAGTTAGGACATTCCTTGTTTGTGACTATCTATTTTATAGATGGATGACCTTGCACACCTTGGCCTATGTCATACCATTGTGTTTTTTTTTCCATTTGTCATATTTTACCACTTTATGATGATAAAGCACTATGACATGCACAAGAGGCTTCATTACCTTTATTTTGCTTCATATCTCATTTTCATCTATCATTTCTTCCATCATCAATTTATTTCATCATTTAATTTTTCCTTCATCATCCTTATCTATTTTCCTCTATTATCTTTCACTCCTCTCATCCATTTTGAGAGCACACTCGTGTTCTTTGAACTCCCATTTCCTCTTGAGGGGCATACCACTACCTCCTCGTCATTCTTCCTTACACCGAGGCATATCTTTTTCTTTAAAATAACGTGTCAGGCTGCATTGTCTCAAAGAGGGGAAAAATGTAGATGCATAAAAATTTCCTCATAATCATTTTTATCCATTGCATATTTCATTTGATCATATGCATAATCATATCTCCATATACATAAAACCAGTAAAATATTGCATATTTCATTTAAATATATTTGCATAATCATTAAAATATCCCTTTCATTAAACCATTTAAACCAATTTCATTAAGAAAATTACATAGTCATTTATTCACCGTCATAAGCTTCATTTACATAATCATTTTCATTAACTCTATTTACATAACCATTAAAATAATCATATTCCCTAATATCATTCATGCATTTATGAATATTCATAAAATCCCACATAATCATTTATCCCACATTCTTCCCAAAATTTGGATCTTTCCCACAAGGACATCTATAAAAGCCCTCTTCCTTCTCACCTAAAGGCACACATAACTTGACTACATAATTCTAAAATCTATTCTACATAGCCTTTTGTGCTTTTTCTACAAAAATCTAAGAGCAAAGACAAGATCTTGTAGATAGGATAACAATGTTGTTATATTTCCTTTTGAATGCATTTGCTTTGATTTCTTAGAATTAGCATTTCATTTCTGCATTTTGTCTTCATTTTTGAAAAGCTCTATTGGGATGATGTTGAATGCATGATTCTCATTTTTGAATTCAATTAGTTTTTAGTTTTCAACATCATACAAAACCAATGTTATAATAGAACATAAAGTGGTCCCCAAATAATTATCTAGTGTTCAACTACCTACACATCCTAGGTGCATCACGACGAAATAATTATTTAATTACAACATTATAATATAATTTTTTATACAATGGTGTACAATAGGTATCCCAACATGTATGAGCATCATTATGGGACATATGAGGAGTGGATGAACTAATCGTTTTGGATTACAATTGCATGTAGGAGTTAAGTTACTTAAGGGAATTCAATATATGGGATGTAGTGGATGTAGAATTAGTTTGAATTAGTTTGATACTAGCGGGCCCAATGGTGGTCGATGAAAGAAGTATGGAAGTGTGATAAAAAATTTGGGTGATGAGTACAAGACTAAATGGTGGGACACTAGTGATAGTGGTACTATGTTCATGAATAATAGTTGTAGAAGTCAATAGTAGTAGTAGGGTAGGATACAAATTTTATTATAGAAGTAGGCTTTGCATAATCTACTTGTAAATGTTGGTGTAATTAATTATTTAATTACACTTTAGCATAAGTTTACTTAGGCATATTTTATATCCTAGGTTAATTCTTATCCTTATCTAGTTGAGCTATTTTTTTGCTCAAGATAAGATTAGGGTTTTGCATGATTTCCTTTTTGAAGGCTTTTGTATTGTTTGTAAAACAATTACTTTCAATAATCATTATTCTGGTTTTTTGCTTGCACATATTGGGTCTAAGGGTTTACAAAACATCTCTCCTTTTTGTTCTGAATATCTATTGCATGTGATAGGTGATTGCTTGCAAGTGATTCTTAGGGACTGTGAAGTTGGTTTTTCAACTTCTACATGGTATCAGAGCTCCAAACCTATTGCTGCCTGTTTGTGATTTGAAGATATTCTCTCACAACGTTTTCATCTATGCAAGGGTTTGAAGCTAGGCTTTTTTTGTGGATCTGGGGGTACACAATTTTTTTGTGCATTTTTGGGCCAAACGGAAGTCGCCATCGCGATCAGAGTGCCCAAAAACCCTAGAAATGCCTTTCGTTTCATCGATTTTGGTGAAAGTTGAAAAAAGGCAAAAAAAATCTAGCCCCAAGGTCGTACAGCTTTGGGGCACTCAATTTGAGGCAAAAATTGCAAAAAAAATCTTGCACCACCCATTATAATCCGCAGCGCCACCTGGCGGCCACTAGACTAGCCACCTCCACCAGTGGCTCCCCTGCCAACACCGCCACACCACCGCCGCCCTCTTGCACCACTGCTCCACCGCTCCCCAGTGTTCAGCCCCCGCGGGCTCCCTGAGGCTTTACCGACGGTCACATAAGTGACCAAGAGCCCCGTCAAGGCCCCTAGCCGTCGATCCAGCCCCCTAAGGTCACATGGGTGACCAGGGGCTAGTGGCCTTAGCCCCTTGGTACCAACAGGTGGTCCTACATAGGACCCAGGCTAAAACATTTTTAGCCCCTAAGGGTCAATTTTTTGCACTTGTTTAGTCCGCCTAGTGCCTCAATAGGGCTTTTTTTCATTTTGGCGTAACTTTTAAAAACAGAGGCCTTTTTTGAAAATGAGATATCACCAGAAAGCTGATTCGATGCTGGATCTAGTGGTGCATATTTTTTTCTTCTTATTTTTCAGTTTTGATGCTTTTTTCGCCTATCAAAGGCAAAAGTTGTAGTTTCCACTCCGGGAGGCATAACTTTTGCGTCCTAGCTTTGTTTTGCAAAAGAAAATAGGTGTTGGAAAGCTGGTTTAGTGCTCTACACAGATCTCAAACCTATTTTTTCATATTTTTTTACTAGGTATCTGATATTCTTGTTTGATCTCAGCCTTTACCTTTTCAATCATTTTCTTGGGAAGCGTGCAATCAAGGTTTTGTTTTAGATCAGTGAGCATTTTTTTTAATTTGAGAGTATATATTGTTGTTTTCTGTCATGGATACACATAATATTGCACCCGTTACTCCATTAAACTATTTTGGTTAGAAAAAACAAATGGAGATTCATTTGAAATAGAAAGGGTTGTATAGTGTAACCATGGGTATAGAAATTAAACCTACAGGTGCTACTAAAAAGAAAAAGTGGTTTAATAGGTGTGATGAAGCTTATGGTACATTATGTCTGTCTCTTTCATTTGACCTTCTTTTTCATATTGAGTCTTGCACTACACCGAATGAGATATGGACTACTTTGGAGTCTTTGTTTGGGAAGCAGGATACTATGAGAGGGTTTCAGTTAGAGAATGAGCTTATTGGCTTAAATCCTAGGGTCCAGGATTTTTTCACCAAACTCAAGTCTCTTAGATTATAGTTGTCATGGTGTGGTGTTAAAAAAGAAGACTCTTAGTTGATATTTTCCATTCTTTCTAAGCTTGGACTAGATTATTCAGTTTATGTATCTACCTTTTATGCTACTAGGGATGCACTTGGTACGAGATTCACTATGCCATCTCTTGATGACTTTGCTTCATCTCTCACTCGAGATCAAGATAAGTTAGCTAGCATGGGCATGGTCAAACCTTCTTCCTAATCACATGAACTTATTGCATCACAGGAACCCAAAAATCAAAAGGCTTCTACAGGAAAAGGCAAGAAATAGAAACAAAAGGATTCCAAACCTCATGAGTAGTAAAAGGAGTCCTCAGATTCATCCTCCTCTGCTAAGGGGAAATCATCTAGGAAGGAGAAGATTACATGTGCATATTGAAAGAGGGAAGGACATGCAGAACATAATTTTTACAAGAAGGAAATTGATGAGTTGAAACATCTTCTTCAAAAACATCAGATTGATCTGCCTTCTAGGATTTCTGCATCATCTTCTTCTCCTCATTCTTCTTCTTCAGAATAGCATAACACAGGCGCAACTAGTTTACATACTTCATCAAATATGAAGGGACATGCTCTTTATGCTTCTTCAAGTGTTGGATCAGGGAGATGGCTTCTAGATTCATGAGCATCTCATCATATGGCATCTTCACAGTCTATGTTCACTTCCTTTGAGCCTTGCACTATGTCTCCCATTTTGATGGGAAACAACACTTACATGAGTGTTACAAGGAAGGGGTCTATTAGCTTTTGGGACCACTCCTTTCAGGATGTCTTGTGTGTCCCCCACTTGACAAACAACCTTCTTTCCATCTATCAGATCACACATGGAGGCATTGGGAGATCTGTGGAGTTCACACCTGATTTGATTATCATCAGAGACTTGGAGAGTAGAGCAGTTATTGCTACTAGGATAGTGGATCACTCATCTCGGTTGTATTCCTTTACCGATTTTGCTACTGATGGTGCTTATGTTCCTACAGCTATTCCTCATACTTCTAGTGTGCATCATCATTTAGAGGAGAGATTTGGCTTCTTGAACATTGGTGTTCTCACTTCGGATCATGTTCTTGAGCCTTCCCTTCCATCTCCTCCACCTCCTGTTGCTATTGTTGTGGATACCGATGTGGCTTCTTCTATTTCAGTGCAACATGATCCAATTGATCACCCATCTTTGGAGGTTTCTATTTAGTCTTCACCTACTTTGACTTCTTCATTTGTTGAGGTCACACCTGCTTTTGTGGAGACATCTTGTGCTACACCTACTTCACCTTCAAAGATTTATTTCATTCTGCCTCTTCCCTCTCACTTCTTTCAGGAGATGCAGTTTCTTCAGTTCTTTTGGAGCTACTTCATTCTAGGGGGGATTTGTGGTCTCTTTTTTCCTCTCTTCTGGGGGGTTCTTTCATGTATATTTGTGATGGATGGTGTCCTTGGGGGGTCTTATGGATTCCTCCATCTTTCATCACTTAGTTTGCATTCTATTTTGGGGAGGAGTTTTGTTCCCATGTGGCTTTCTCCTTTACCTCGTTTGATTTAGTTTGCATTGCATTTGTAAATGAGTACCTGATCAGGCCTTGTTGTCGAGACTCATCTTTGCATAATAATTTTCTTCTCCCTAAGTTGCACTTATGGGGGGGTGTTGGTGTAATTAATTATTTAATTACCCTTTAGCATATTTTATTTCCTAGGTTAATTCTTATCCTTATCTAGTTGACCTATCTTTTTGCTCAAGATAAGATTAGGGTTTTGCATGATTTCCTTTTTGAAGGATTTTGTATTATTTGTAAAACAATTACTTTCAATAATCATTATTCTTGTTTTTTGCTTGCACATATTGGCTCTGAGGGTTTACAAAACATCTCTCCTTTTTGTTCTGAATATATGTTGCATGTGATAGGTGATTCTTGGGGATTGTGAAGTTGGTTTTTCAACTTCTATAGTAAAATCTATAATATTAATATCTTACAATCAAAAAAATAATTGTGAAACATAAAAAATATCATGATTATTTAGTATCTAGTATCATCTTTGTTATTCAGTAGATCTAATCTAATTTTTAAGGAAAATACATAGCTATCAAGTACAATATATAGATTCTTGTGCACCACCATACTAGCTACATATGTGATATTTAACTATGATTATTATGGATTATTTATAAATGCTACCTATTTGGGTATTGTTTTTTTATTTTCTTACATGAGTTTTTACTAGGACACTCATGAGAACATGTACCAAAATAATATCTACTTCATATTTATATTATATTTGGGTGTCTAAATATTTTTTTCATGTTGGTTTCAATTTTTTACTTTGGCATGCATTCTTATAGTAGTTTGCATGAAAGTAAAAGTGGAGGCAAGTGTACTAGTTAGAATCACATATCTTGCACTTTGACCATAATTTTGGACTTAAATTTACATGTTTTCATTGATGAATTAACTAATGTGCAAAAAACATGCTTTTTCCCATAGAATGTATAGAATAACTAGAGCTTGGATTTCCATTTCTATTTGAATTGGCTATGATGATCTAGAGTAATCTCTAGTTTATCCATTTCCTTTTGTAAAGGAGGGTATTTTCTAATCCTGAGTCTCTAGGACAAAGAAGAGTCTACATGGAGCGAATAGCCCTTGGTTACCTCAAAGTATAAGATCAAGTGACAAAGTGAGAATATTGCAATAACTTGGTCAAATGAAATGTTAAACTATCAAGGACAAGAATAATAAACCTACAATTTAATAAAACCAAATGCAAAATTAGATTACAAAAATATAAAGGTTAAAACTTACAAATTCTGCCCCCAAAAGGGTAAAGTCTTGGACAACGTATGACAAAACACATTGGTGATGTCTACACCCCACACCATTGTCCCTATCAAAATAGAAGCAAAAATATTGAAATCTACAATACCCAACTCTTCAAATATGAACATCCGCACAAAGAAAGGACTAGGGAAAATGTTGGGATTGTTTTGAGGCTTGCCTCAATCAAACTGCCAATTTTTTGTTTCCACCTCCACAAAAAATTAGATAGATAGAAGTAGATAAAATGACATAAAATTTAATAGATGAGATATGTGATAGAAACAAGCTCCACTATGGAGGAGATCCCCTATCATGAATGTAATAGAGGAGATAGATAGATGATTATAAATAGATGATACCAAAGTAGACAAGAGAGTGTTACCAAAATTCCATGGCTCCCCTCTTGGCTTGAAATATGAGACATGCTTGCTTGCAAGAGAGCCTTGGATATTGATGAGACAAGAATCCAACAAAGCTTCACTACAAAGAGGAAGAAAGGAAAGTTGTAGAAGAGAATAGAGAAAGAGAGAAAAATTGAATGAGAGAGAGTGAGAATGAATAAAAGAATGACAGAAAAGAGGAGTTTTATGAGGCTACATGGGCAGGAAGAGTTGTTACACTAAAAATTATGTCGCAATGACATGTGTCATAGGAAAAGAGACACAAGATACCCTTATTTGAAACTCAAAATTTTTAGGGACTTTGTCACTATGTGTGGATGTTCACATGTTGCACAACAGTCATACTCAAAACATTGCAATAAATGAGGTATTAGACTACTAACACTTTGTCATTGTCCCCTATGGAGTTGAAATGATGAAATTCTATCTCATAAGGTTTTTGTCATTAATGTGGCAGGGTGCCATAAGTCTATCATGCTAAATCTACGTGTGTGAAATTTCCATGGGGTACAATTTTATGACACTACATTTTTCTCCCACTTTACTAAGCTAAATATTCAAAGAAAAAATAGTTACACTAAAGAAGTTAAGAAAACATAAGTGTAAAATTGAAATTTTACAAAAGTATAGATTTTCAAAAAAGGATACTATAGAGGCCACAAAGATTGAACAGGTGGATACTGACAATACCCCCAAAATTCGAGCTCAGTGAGAAAATACAATGCGTGACATAAAGTTTTGTTCTGCAAAACTCAAAATTAGGCCAGTTTAAAAAATTGGAAGAGGTTGTACACCATAAAGAGAAGAATGATTAAGAAAATTGATGGTTTAGATGAATAAAATGATGAAGAGATGTGATTTGTCAAAAGATGTTGCTCTATGTTTGGGAAATAGATCAACACTTTTCTCCAAATATCATTCAAGGAAACCCTAGAGATCTCAATATAAGGATGGAATGGGGGAAAGATATCTACAATAGGGTGTCCTAGGGTACATTTAGAGACTAAATGGGGGTTCACCACCAAGCTAGGGCTTGAAAAGACTAGTAACATGCATGATCAAATTATGAAACTTAATGATATGGAAGACTACAATAAATGACCTAGAAATGAATATAAAAAAGAACAATAAACTGAGAAATCAAAGAAGTGCACTTGGAAACCAATAGAAGCTCAAAGTAAGCTCTGAAATGCTAAAATGCTAAATTTAATGCGTACTAGGAATCATACACTAAGATGGGCATATCAATCCCAGACTAGAGCTTTTGGGTGGAAACAAGAATTTGGAAACTTTTGAATCAAGATCTACAAAAAATACCCAAAAATAGGTATGCTGGGACTCATATGCCACAAGTGGTGTATCAATCCCATTTTGTTGCAAAGTGTCCTAGGAGAAAAAATATGAAGCAAAAATTTGTGAGCCTCTAAAGATGGATCAAATAATCCTTTTCTGACTAGTTTCATGTAGATAGGTTGGATATCTTTGTCTATATCTGAGTTTTTGTGAGCCTTGACAATTTTACATGACAACTTTTGCAACTTTTACAATTTTGCAATATTGATACTTTTGAAGGCTTCAAATCCACTTTATCTCCAATCTATAAACCTACAATCACACAAAGAGACAAAAAAAATGTTGTTTTTTTAGGGAATAGGGGTTTTCCTTGGTCAAACCCAATTTATGTAATTAAACCAAATGATGAAACAATGAAATAAAGACATGAAACATGAAACATGAAACATGAAATGATGATACCTTGGATGATGTTGTGGAATAAAAATCTGAAAACTAACATGAATTGGTCATGAATAATGTAGATCTTGATCTCAAATTGGATGTGGAACAATTCTTGCAAATGGGTCTTCAACACTACATCAACAACATTAGCTCAACAACATGCTTGATGCACTATGTCTTTGACATGATGATGGATCTTGAATTGTTGCAACAAATGATGAAGAAATCTTCCTTTGAATGCTTTAAAGATGCTCTTGAATTTCCTTGAATACTCTTGTGAAATCTTGTAATCACAAAATTTCTATTAGGAATGCTCTCTTGAAATTCTTAGGTGAAAATGAGTGAAATAACTGTGTATTTATACTTGTTTATGTCAAATTTCCTAAAATTACAACACTACAAGCCGACATCATATCTAGGAAGATAAAATCCCACCAAGAATTTGAATTTAATTTAGATTTAAGCTAAACTAGACTCATACGCCATTTGTGGCATATGAGTCCCATTAGGCTAAGCTTGGGACACATTTTTCAAGAAATGCTTAGATTGATGTGGAATCTAGATCAGCTAAAAATTAGGTGGGACTCATACACCCAAGGTGGAATATGAGTCCCAGATCACTAAATCTAGTCCATACAATCTAAAAACATTAATTTTTGATTGGTTATTAGATATATGTCAGGATTATCCTCAGAAAGATGCATCAATTAAGGCTTGTGGATGCAAAATAAGGCCAAATAAGGCATAAAGAAGCCCATTTAATTAATAAAAGCACTAGATTAGTGTGAAAGTGTAAAGGTACACTTTACAACATCCTAAATAAGGTAAAATTAAGTCCATTTAGTTCACAAGGTCCCAAACAAGTGTGAAAATGCAAAAGGGATATATTTTTATACACTACAAGATGAATATGTTCCCCCTCTTTTTTATGCCCCCAACTAGGTGGGGTGAAAATAGGAAGGATGGGAGGAACCATTTTGTCATTAAAAGTGGGAAAAAATGGCCTATATAAGTCTTAGGTCGGCCCATGGAAGGGTCATTTTCACTATTTATGGCTTACAGTTCTTTGACTTTTGTGAGAGAGAAGTCGGTAAAATACTCATAGACATGACTATTTAGCTTTGAGAATTGACCAACTTTGTGCAATAGTGGCGAGGGGTGACCCACTAGATGAGGTACATTAAAATTTCCACCTATCTAGTCATTTTAGTCAATATTTTAAGCTTTTTATTTTCTCCAAACAACATAAGCATCTAGGTGATGCGAAGGTGTCTGGATGGCATGATGTCATCTTGATAGAATATCAACATCCTTCAGCCACACTAGCATCCATCCCACACACTATCACTAAGAATCATTCAACTTAGATGTGAGCATGCCACATAGACATCTGTGTGGAATGCTTTAGTCTTAGAGGTAGACATAAGAAACTTTTTTGATGTAGAGTTAGAATTTTTTCCATGATGTAAAATGTAATATCAGATTTTTTATTTTTACAGGAGTGCCTTGAGATCCACAAGAATTTCTATGGGTTGATACTATCATTATTGGGTGATCACAACAATGAAATCCATTGTGATGATCAAGACTTTCTATGATGGGTTGGTATCTAGTGGGTGTACACCATGTCAAAGCTCATGGAGTGTTGGGATGTTGACACATGTCTACATTTCATCTATCAATGCAAGAAATGATCATCACCCTCGAGGATATCTACTGCATCATAGGCCTACCCATTCAATGGGAGTGGATATCCTAAAGGATGGAAAGATGGTGTACGATGCCCATGTCACACAATAGTATTGACTTGGATGGGTCATCTCGAAGGAGACATTTGTGAATATTTATATGATATGGTTGGAGCAAGGGTGGGTGGTGATGCCGCTCATATGTCAAGTTATGATTGTGATCATTCACCTATGTGTTACAATAGATTGATCTAGGATCTCACCTTCATGGTGGCCTCGTCCATTACATTTGTGTGATGGAAGACAGGGGTATAGTTTTCACCTAAGGTAGGAGTATGCTTGTGCATCTCTACCACAACCTCAAGAGCTATGTACATTATGAGTACCATAGCCTCACAATCTACATGTTGCTATAGGTGTGGGATTTTTAGCATATCTATTGTACTAGGTTGATCATATTTCTCCTCATCCTACCACATGGTATTCCCATAGTTCATGCATACCCCTTGGTGGGTGATTGGTCATATGGAGACATATAGTTCTGGTGGATATAGATATATTATTAGCAGGCAAGGGACATTCAATGGTGCCCATATAGTTGAATAAGGTCTGGCTAACTAATAGGAGGTAGCTACATATAATGCAACATGATCGACTCCTAGTAGATAAGTAAAACCATGTTATAGTACCCTACTGGTAGCATCGAGTGGCTCTATATTTTGAGAAGGTTTTGAATATTCCCCTCATGTCTACCACATGTACATATTGTCACATAAGAGTGTGACATGAGTACGAGACTAACCTCCTCTGACAATTATGAAATTTGTAGTTAGTGATGAAGGATTGGATGATGAAAATTATCTCCCTATCTTACCCAATGATTACATTGTCACCCACAATTTTGTTGTGTGGTGGGTAACAGTAGGTCAAGTCATGGTTTTCCAAATAGACAACCTAGTGGGTGAAACTATTCTCTCCTAGGAGCTGAGAAGTGAGGGTCCCAATGGTGCCAACAAGTAGGGAAATATGGAGGAAAGAAAGGCTCTAGAGAGGCCAAGGCAACAATGATGGGTGTCATCATTCCCACGTACAGTCCCCAGGTATGTGTAGGATCATGATGGGCCAAAAAGTGGTGATATGATGGGTATGTGTAGGATATGTGGCTGATGACTTTTTTTTTACC
The DNA here is from genome assembly GCA_007258455.2 of Sequoia sempervirens. Classification (NCBI taxonomy): domain Eukaryota; kingdom Viridiplantae; phylum Streptophyta; class Pinopsida; order Cupressales; family Cupressaceae; genus Sequoia; species Sequoia sempervirens. The sequence goes on along the minus strand of VDFB02271358.1, from coordinate 622,594,836 downwards.
CAAAATTGATGAAACGAAAAGGGTTTTTAAAGGAGATTTTCATCTTTCCACCAATATAAATTATGGTTTACTTTGAATTTAATAAATAATAATTATTCATTTTCTATTTAATTACGACTAAAGTCCTAATTGATAGGTTGATTAAAAAAATCTATAGCTTTCAAACAGTATCACATTTTTTGAATCTAAAACATGTGTCACATTCTATGCTTCACATACTATAGGATTAAAAAAACAATGAATTTCATGAATTTTTGACCAAGTTAAAGTGGTTAGACAAACGATTTTTTATATTTTTTAAAAGTTGTAATAAAAAATTCATAATTAATTATTTACTTGGAAAAAATTACAAAAAAATATGCATCACATCAGGACATGAGTCCTCTACTTATATCTAAACTATTATAAAAAATATTATCATTTTATTGTGGTTAAGGTGGTCAAACAGACACCTACTCTTATTTTTTCCCTGAAATTTAAGTACTACTGCATTGAAATTTCAAATTTTCACCAAATAGATTTTGTTTTTTTTTAAATAAACCTAGTAGTTTAGAAACTACATTCAATTTTCTATAGATTATATTCTTACATATTTTTGAAATAATATAGATAACTTATTCAAATTTTTATGTCAAGTTGCCTAACTCTAAGTTTTCTAAATTTTTCACCACTTAAGGGCCTACTTTTTCCATGATGATCCTACACATACCCACCCATCTCATTGGTGCCACCTACCAGCTAGGTGGTCGCACTCCCTTTAGTGGTAATAGTAGTGCCAAGTATATTTCCCCTGATCCACACTTCCAGGTTGGGTACCTAGGTACAAGTGTGATATTTATGATTTCATTTTAGTACTTTTCATGTCAGCTTTCTCATATATATGTATGTTTTTTATATGATATGGTACTTATATCATCCACTTTCTCTATGGTTGTAGTCACAAGAGTGGATCAACTTCATTGGGTGATGTATATCAAAGGAATCCTAAGCCATCCAAATCTAGGGGATATTCCTGAACATGTATAGGGAACCATCAGTGGGATACCACATGCATTTATTCAAGCCTATAGAGCACCTCAGGATGGTGTACAAGGAGATGTAGTTGGAGGATATCTAGTAGATGGTGGATTTGACTGCCATGGTTGGGAAATGAAATCAATAGGTTGTAAAGATCCTCACCATCCTATTTGAGAGAGACTAGACCATGACGTGGGAAAAGAGTACCAAGGAGGCATGTCAAACCCTATAGATCCATTTTGATGACCTTGGTAGGTAGGTAGAGGTAGTGAATATGGTGCCTACTAGTCCCTAGGTGCAACAACTCTAGAGGAGTTGTGGTAGGCCCGTGAGAAAGAGGCTTCATTGCAGGAGCAAGTCATAAAAATTTGAGAGGACATGACCGAGCTATGCAATGAGTTGTGAGGATTGCAAGCATAGGCTACATTTGTGTCATGGTTGCATTGATTTCACTCATATACATTGATCTAGCACCCTCCTCCCCTACCACCATGAATGCTATAGGGCTTAGGGAGTCATGCACCTAAGGGCTATAGGCCTGATTTTGTATATGTCAAAATTTTGTATATGATATCATTTTTGGATGTATAGCACTTTTATTGTATAGACATGCATACAGATATAAAAACACTATAATTTGACATATTGGTGTGATACATGTACATGACATTTTATATATATATATGTAGACACAAAAAAAGTAACCGTTTTACATTTTCCGGTTTTGTCCCTCTTTGTGCTTATTTGGCTTGATTTCACCTTTGATTTAATCATTGCAATGTGACCTACACATTCACATTAGATCTTGAATCTTTATGAATCATTAACACTTTATGATGTATTGCAAAGGTGATGTGAAGTGTTGTAAGACATTTTCACACTTTTCTAGACTCTTCTTATTAGAATTCATCTATACACTCTCTTTTATCACTTACCAAGTCTTATTTTAAAGTGTTGTAAAGTGTTGTAACAAACTTTCATGCTTTTCTAGACTTTTCATCAACAAATACACCTTTATTATGCTTTATTTGGCCCCTTTATGCAGTTACATGCCTTAACTAAGCATATTTTTAAATACAAACCTAAAAAACATCATTTAAGACAACTTAATTCTCGAAACCCACACATATTCTTTGAGTGGGACCCATTTTCCCAGGGTGGTGAATGAGTCCCTCTTGGCACAAAATTCAAAATAAATTTAAATTACTGATGGGTTTTTATTCCTAAAGACCTAAGGTTGGCCTGTTATGTTGTATTTTTAGGAAATTAGGGTATAATTGTGTATAAATACATGATTTTCTATTCATTTTAATCCCCATTCACCCATTCATTAAAGTATTCATTCTTGTATTCAATCCATGTAATCATTCACTCAAGCATCATAACATCATTCAATGAAGAAATTATCAAGCATCTTGGAGCAACCGTTGACATATCTTCAAACTTCAACAACAAGGGTTTGGTGAGTCCATGACATTTGCATGTTATTTTTTTATTCATCATTCCTTTCTCATTTCATTTTATTATTAAGGTTTTGATTATCAAAGTGGGGTTTGACCAAGGAAAACCCCTATACTCTAACCCTTAACCCTTTTCCCCCTCTTTGCATGTGTGTTTGTAGGTCTTGTAGGAAGATTTGTCAAGGAGAAAGGTGGAAAAAAGGTGTTCCAAAGTCATCTAAGTCATCAAAGTCAACATAACCCTAATTGGAGCTTGATGACCCCCTTTCAACCCATTTTCTACAGATTCAGATCCGACAACCTAACAAGCAGAAAAGTGTAAACTAGGACCCACAGAGTTGACCTTTGACTTTTCAAATTTCTATAGGTGGACTGATTTTCCATATATGGAAAATGAGCCCCATTGCCAGGCTGGAAACAAAGTTTTCTATAGTTTTTAGTTTCTAGCATCTTGAAACCTATCCCAACAGATTTTACCAAAAGCATGATTGATTCACCATCTATGGCCATTAAGTCCCAGTGGGCATCAACATTGAATTCTGCAACATTCCAGAACCTTCCTGTACCATAAGAAAAGGACCTCTTGCTTGAAATGGGAATAGTTCATGATAAATTGGATTTAATGAGGCTTTGATTTAGTGTTGTGAGGTGTTTTACATGTCCACACTAGGTCTTGGACCCTTGCAAACTGAATAAAACACATTTATTAATGTCTTGTGAAGGTTTTGTGAAGTGTTGTAAAACATTTCTACACTTTTCTAGAATCGATTCATTACAATTCACCTAAATATCACCTTTTCATCACTTATCAAGTCCTATTTTGAAGTTTTGTAAAGTCTTGTAACAAGATTTCACACTTTTCTAGGCTTGATTTCACTATCTACACCTTTCTTATGCTTTATTTGACCCCTTTATACCCTTATAAGGCTTAATTAAGTGAATTTTTAAATGTAAACCCAACAAATAACATTAAATGTGACTTAATTCCTGACACCCACTTTCAAGTCCAAGGGGGGACCCATTCGCCATGGGTGACGAATGAGTCCCTCTTGGCTCCAAGTTCAAAATATTTCAAATTTTCTTTTGGTTTTTTATTCAAAATTACCTTATGTCGGCCTATGATGAAGTATCATTAGGTTACTAAGGCACAAGTGTGTATAAATAAGTGTTTTTTCATCCATTTCAACCCCTAACTCATTCACCTAATTCAATCATCATCTATCTTCTCTATCAAGTCAAGCAAGCTAGTGTTTCATCATTGCAAGTCATCAAATTAGTTTCCTAAGACATTCAAGGGTAGATTATTCATGTTTTGTTGTAGAAAATCAAGATCAATCATCATGGCAAGGTAATAACTCTATTGTTGCATGCTTCATTACATTCTTTTCTTCATTTGGTTTAATTACCTAAAAAGGGATTTGACCAAGGAAAACCCCCATGCCCTAACAATCAACATTTTCTCTCTTTTGATTTGTGTGTTTGCAGATCCAGACACCAAGTTAGCATAAAATAGCTCCTGTGCAAAAAAACCCTAACTTGGGACCGATTCATCCAGATTGGCGAATGAGTCCCAATCAACCCAAAATCAAGCTTATTCAAATTTCTAGATTGCTTTCTAGTCTTCTTCAGCTTCTCAGGTGTACACATTCTGAGATTTCACTTTCTGTTTAGTTTAATCTACAATTTTCATTCATCATTCTAAACTTTTTGCAAACATCATTGTGTTTTAAAACATTGCATATTTTTTAGACTTTGCATTCATAATTATTCAATTAGTTCATATAGCTGCATTTAAATAATCTCATTTAGCCTTAATAACGTCATACACATCTTAATTTGAGTGAACCAACTAGACTTTTGGGTAGGGTTTATCTCTCTCCTTTTACGTGAAACATCCTAAGAGTGCAAGAGTAGTCTATAAATCCCTACCCAAAAATCTATGGTTCACTTCCCATATTTACTTTCATTTTCTAGGTGCACCCCATTCAGTCTCATTCAATTTTGTTTTCATTTGTGCATGTTTCTAGTTCAAGCTTGCATACAACACCGTGTTTTCAAATATTTCATATTTCCTAGTTTGCATTTAATAATTGATCAATTTCATTAGTTTTCTGCATTTAGTTCATCTTATTTAGGAATATTTCACCCACATCACATCAATGTTTGAATGTACCATTACATTTTGGCCCATTCTTTCCCCTTTTAGGTGAAAAACCCTAGAAGGGCTAGAAAGACATTCAAGTGCCAAAATCATTGTTTACATTTTGGTGAACCTGACTTTAGAGAATTTTTACTTCTAATTCTAAGTGCATTTGCATCCTAGGGTTAGATTGCATCAACAATGCATTAGGTTTTTCATTGTTTGGCATCCTAGGGTTTTCAAAATTTGCATTAGTGTAAACATCATATATCTTTCATTTTTGCATTTCAAATCATTTAAACACATTGAAATTCTGCATTTTCATACTATAGTTGCATTTGTTCATCTACAAAACATCAAATTTCATTTCAAATTTCTAAAAAAACTCAAAAAAATTCATCCTTGGACTCATTCACCACCCTAGGCAAATCAATCCAGTTGCACATTCTGAATTGCATTTTCTAGCATTTTCTAGGCATTTTCTACATTTCTATTTTCTATTATTATATCTCTATTATAGTTTCTACAATTTTTGTTATTAGCATTTTATTACTTCTGATTTGCATTTCACTTGAATTCACCCCACCTTTAGCAGCCCTTATATGAGTTTTTGGTGCCCTATTGATAATACTTTAGTGAGAAGAAGTTCCCACTCATGACATCCCATGATAACAGACTCTTTATGGACCTTGGGTTGTCTTGAGCTACTACTCCTGGTGTTGACAATAGTGCATTAGGCATGGATCCTACCTTTAATAATACTTTGCTTTCCAATAGCATGCAAGTTGACACACAAAATAATCATGTTCTACAAGAAAAAATCATTAACATTCATGAGGATCTAGCACATTTGCAACAAAACATGTGTCTTGAAAACATCTCAACTACCGCAATTCTTGCTATAGAAAAAATCCATCATTTACTTGAATGTAATGATGGGTTAGATGTTATGAAAGAAATTGTTGAGATATATCATAAAGACATTCCTTCGACCTCTAGTACATATCAACCAACAAACAATGTGGTTAGCCATGGAGGACCTTACATTCCTCCCCCTTCAATTGTAGCATCCATACCTACCTATACCACTCCCCAAGTTACAAACACAATGCGACAAGTTAGCAATGTAATTCCTTTCTTGACTATTCCTGCTAGTGTTCCTAATTCTTTTGTGGCATTGAATGTTTTCTACTCTTCCACCATACCACCTATTAGCATTCCATTCACTTGCCCTTCCACTACATACACTCCATCACCACTATCTCTCCCACCTCATGGCACTTACACTGACCCTCTCATCATGTAACTTTTCCAAGCCGTTTCCTCCATGCAACAAAAAATATCCACCATAAGCCTAAGTCAAAATGCTCCACCCACCTATTATGTTCGTAGTAGCCCATTATCCTTAGAAATATTAAGAACGCCAATGCCACAAGGAATTAAGATACCTATATTTAAGAAGTGTGGAGGAAAGGGTGATCCTACTAATCACGTTAATGCTTACAAAACCTTATGCAATGACTTTTTTCTTGATGATAAGGGTGATCCCACAATACCGATTTATAATTTTTGGCCAAACTGGAAATTGAACTGATTTTTTGTAACTAAATCTTCACTTTCGGGCACCTATAGCAGCTAAACTATGAGGAATTTGAAGATGATGCAAACTAGTGATTTGTGACATTTTTTCTATAGATTCTAAATATATTTTTTCAAAATTTTTGGAATCAAATTTCACTTCTTTTTCCATCTCCTTCAAAAATTAGTTTTTTTCAGTAAAAACCATTTTTAAGGAGTGATGCTCACCATATAACACAATTTTTTTCCATGAAGGATAGAATTCTAATTTTTTCAAATTTACATTTGCAGCTATGATATCTAGTGCTTCCAATTGGTTTCATAGTGTTTTATTGAGTATTTTTTCTTAATCAAGTTTTGAAGTCGAACCAATTACAATTCAGACATAGGCGAACCGTATAACACATAAATTTTTTTGTATGTATTGAAATTCTTTTCTTTTTTTGTTGGATCAAGGACTTCAATATCTGGTGCACTCATATTTTTCAAAAAATAAATTGATAATATGCTATTTTTCCACATGTGCAAAACAAAGAGCTTGATTTTCGGTGAAAAACCTACATTCACAAGAAATAAAAATTAAATTAAATTAAATTTATTTACAATTATACTTTTTGGAAGCTTATAATAAGGACTACATACTTGCAAAAAATAAATTTTAAATGAATTCATTTGATCCCCCAAAAGGTAAATCAAAAGTGGTTTTTAATCAACATTTTGATAGGTGTAAAGGAGACTATGTTATAGGTATGGTTTTAAACTAGCGGGGTTCTATCCAAGGAGGTTTTATCTAAGGTAGTTTGATCAAACCCTCTTAAAATATATGGAACTTTAAATGCTTAAATCATTATATTTTCTATCCAAGGAGGCTTTAAATGGAACTTTTAAAGGCTTAAATCATTATATTTTCTAAAAATATATGATTTTAGCAAAAATTAGAATCTTCTAGAAATTGTAAACCAGCTTTGTGGGATCACCCATAAACTGTTGGCCAAACTATTTCCTAGGACCTTAAAGGAAACTACCTTGGAGTGGTTTTCAAACTTACCAAACAATTCAATTCATTCATTCAATGAACTAGTTGATGCTTTCATAAATCATTCTCAAGTGCACATGACTCCCAAAAAGACATTGGCTTATCTAATGAGATGTAAACAAAATGTGGATGAAAAATTCACTAATTTCATCTCATGCCATCAGTCATTATATGCCCAAATCAATGTCAAGATTCCTGACCCACATCTCCAAAATATGTTTATTGAAAATTTACAAACTCACATACAATATAAATTTACCATGATGAAATTTCCCTCTTTCATGCATTTATGTACAGCCCTTTGTGACTATCACAATTCGATTAGTAGTCATGATGCCAAGTCCACTACTAACCAACCTGAAAAATATGAACCTAGCATTTCAAATAATTCACAACCATTACGAAAACCAAACAAAGGATTCTTACAATTCAACCCCCCTCCTCAACAACCACCTCAACCCATCAACAACCAAGTCACAACTGTTAAAGTTGTGATACCTTTTACCTATGGAGATCCAAAGAAACTGTTTACATCTTTACCAGACACTCTTCATAACACCATGACCCAACTATTGTGGCAAAAAATGATTACTTTACCTACTATTAAACCATTGGATCCAACAAAACCTTTACCTCCAAACTTTCAACCCAATGCTTATTGCCATTATCATAGGCAAAATGGATAGGACACAAAACAGTGTAAGCATATTAAACACATAGTGCAAGACCTCATTGATTGTGGCCATCTATCTGTTTCAAATATTAAGGTTAAAGTCAATTCGTCTGTTGCCCCACCCAATCAAATTTTTTAAATTTTTACCAATTTGATGCCCAAACATTCCATGTCATTTGTCAAAGCTAGTGGAACTCAAAAACAATGATGTGATGACTATTCATAAAACTGTTGAACATCTTGATCCTATTGCACATACCACTTCTATTAATCCTATGGATGATCTGGTAGGAGCGATAGATGTTATCCCTCGTAAGGGCCAACCTAAGAAAAATCTTGATATTACTTTCTCTTCTAAAGATATTCTTTTGAATCTTCTTGATGGTCCTCTTTACATAGCCAGTCATATTTATGACAAGCCCACTAATGGGATACTCATAGATCCTTCATGTGGCAAAAATGTGATCACTGAGGAATTTTTGGTATTACATGATCTTTATCAAGATATTTATGACAAACCACGAGCATGGATCAAAACACACAATGGTTTTTTGTGCCCTACGATAGGATCGGTCATTCTTCCACTACATATAGGACCTAAGACAATGGATGTTACATTTTCCATCATTCCACAATCAGATTAGTTTCGTTTACCACTAGGCCATCCATGGCTTCGCTCAATGAAAGTTGTTCCTTCAGTCATACACAAATGTTTAGATTTTCTGCATGACAATGACATATTCACTATTCACCATAGTGGCTTTAACCATTTCTCTTATAAAGGAAACTTCTCCTTAGAATCCTTTTGGCCAGAGCCCATGGAACCCATAACACCCCACAATATTTATTTTTCACTACTTATCAAAAGTTTAAAGCAAATAAAATTGTTGAATTATCCCTCCGCAACCAATCCTCATCCACCTCTGACACTCCTATCGTAGATGATCCAATGCTTCAACTTGAACTTGAACCAACAACTCAAGATCAACCAATTATAAATACTTCAACTTAATCATCCAAATGCCCAAGAGATAATGAAACCAACCCCATCATGCCCCCTTGCATAAAACAAGTTTATAAAGAAAAAGATAAAATGATTGAACCACCTCCCATGGTTCCTTCTATTCCTCCCCTTCCAAAAGAAAAGGAGCCTCTGATGGATCAACCCACTCTTACACCCACACAACTTCAAAATAGAATCAAAAGAAACCACAGTGCTAGGGAGTGTAGGTGTCGACTTCATCTCCTTGCTTCTTAATTACCAACTAAAGAAAACAAAGAAAATCAACATCCACCTTTGATAAAAGCCAAAAATAGCAACCCTTCTCCTCAATCACAACAAAATGATCTGATACAACAACCACAACTCCTAATACAACCTTCATTGGAAATTACCATCCATCCTCCCGTCGTGATTAATCTGGATGATGATGATGATGAGATCTCTAAAATATATGAAGAGGTGCATAATGATCTAAATACATTATTTTCCTTTTCCATGAGCTTTTAAAATGAAAAATCTCCTAAAACAAGTGTAGAACCTAGTAATTCCCCTAGTTCGACACTTGCAATTGCCCCTTTAGATAGTCGATCGCCCTCTCAATACACTGAACATGATTGGGAGGCAGATGACTTGTTCATCGGCTGACTTGTATCTTCCTTACTAGTTTTTTTCATTTTTTTTTCTTTTTCTTGCATGTGTATATCATGTTCTGCTATAACGTGATGTTTGATGTTCTCTCTCTCTTTGTGTAATTCCTCTATTTGTACCTTCATTCTTCTATATGTTGTACATTTCCTTTTTTTTTCCTCCTTTTGGGGATGACGCAAAGCATTGAGATTCCCTATGTCTCTTCCATGTTGACCCAATCGGTCCCTTTTACTTTTCTTTTTTTCTTTTTTTTTGTTTTCTCCATTTTGGGATGATGCAAGGCATTGAGACCGCAATGTCTCTCTCATCTTGACCCAAAATATTTTCATTTTATTTCACCTTTTCATTTTATTTTTTCTTGTGTTTTCCTTTTGGGGACGATGCAAAGTGTCGAGATATCCCATGTCTCTTCCATGTTGACCCAAAACAAACTCTATTTTTCTTTTATGTTTTCTCTCTTTATGTCATTCTTCCAGTTTTGTGTGTATTTGGGGAATGATGATAGTTCTGAACTCTTTAATTAAAACATTGTAGCAATGAACATACTGACCCCAAATCCATAAATACCTTATGTGTTTGGTGTGTTCCTTTTTTGGGACAACCCCTCTTTCTTTTGCATGATGCAACCTTACTTAGAAATGTATGACTTAGCATAAGGGATTTTCAAGTTGGATCTCATGTCTTGTTGCTACTTTAAAGTAATTTCTCACTAAATAGTGTGTAGCAATTCATTTAAAGTGGGGGCATGCGTATCTACAGGATCATCATGGAAAAAAAATGCCCTTAAGTGGCGATAAAATTCAAAAAAATTAGAGTTAGGAAACTCGACGTAAAAATTTCAATAAGTTATATATATTATTTCACAAATATATAAAAATAGAATATGTAGCAAATTGAATGTCGTTTCTAAACTACTAGGATTTTTTTTTTTAAATCTATTTGGTAAAAATTTGAAATTTCAATGCAGTAGCACTTAAATTTTAGGGAAAAAATAAGAAGTAGGTTTCTGTCTGACCACCCTAACCACAATAAAATGATAATATTTTTTTATAAAATTTTAGATATAAGTAGAGGACTCATGTCCTAATGTGATGCATATTTTTTGTAATTTTTTTCCAAGTAAATAATTAATTATGATTTTTTATTACAACTTTTAAAAAATATAAAAAAATTTATGTATGACCACCTTAACATGGTCAAAACTTCATGATTTTTTTTTTTTTAATGCTATAGTATGTAAAGTATAGAATGTGATGCATGTTTTGGATTCAAAAAATGTGATATCAGTTGAAAGCTATAGATGTTTTTCAATCAGCCTATCAATCAGGACTTTAGTCATAATTCAAATAGAAAATGAATAATAATTATTTATTAAATTCAAATTAAAGAATAATTTATATTGGTGGAAAGTAGAGAATCTTCTTTAAAACCCTTTTCATTTCATCAATTTCGGGTATAAAAAAAGTCCTCAGCCACATGCCCTACACACACCCATCATATTGCCACTTTTTGGCCCATCATGGTCCTGCACATACCCGCATACATTGGCATTATTCATTTGAATTTTTATTTTTCTTGGTTCTGAGTGCAACCTTGTTACTTTATACAATGTGTTTGTCACTTCATGGATGGCATTGGGTGTGATGTCCTTCATAACTGTGATCTATCTTAGCATATTACATTCCTCTTAGTGGCCTGATGCAATGGACTACATCCCCTAAGTTGCAAATATTCTATTATTTGATTGGTCCTCTCTTGGAGACATTAGACATAATGTTCCCTAAGTTAATACCTTGCATGAACTTAGCAAGACTCATTTGAACATTTCTTTTGCATCTTCCATTTTACATTTGCATGGCCACCTTGCATAACACAACTTGCATTCTTGTGGTGTCGTTGCACTTGTTCATGAGTTTTAAGCATATGAATCTTTTATTGTCTCATGAAGCATGAAACAACATTGTCCTTTGTGGCACCTTATGAAGGTTACAAGAGGTATAAATTTGATATGGTTGAGCGGGAAAGCCCATTCTGAGGCATGACTTTTCCCCATAGCCACCTTGTGGATTTCTCGCCCCGCGGACAACTAGAAGTTCTATAGCCCCAGAGTGAGTATACTTGGGCCTTCTCACCCAACAAAAAACCAAGAGTTTTGTCTCGCAAGAGTGAGAACACATTTCTTGTTCCAAATAAACAACCTAGATCTAATACACAATGAGCTGGATAGACGATCAAATCTTTATCTTCTTTCCTTCATTCTTTTTCATTACTTTCATGTGTGTTCCTTTGTTCTTATGATTGATTTGCCATGGGATCTTCATCCTAGGGGTTTGATCATCCCTCTTGATTTTTTTTGTCCCATCTCACCAAGCATTAGTACATTCGGAACCCTCCTGAGATGCATTGCTTTACTTTAGTGTGAGTTTGAAGCAAGTTCATCCTCTCACTAAAGTGGGGGCTAACTATGGACACAGAAAAAGTAACCATTTTAATTTTTCTAGTTTTGTCCCTCTTTGTGCTTATTTGGCTTGATTTCACCTTGATTTAATGATTGTAATGTGACCTACACATTCACATTAGGTCTTGAATCTTTATGAATCATTAATACTTTATGACGTCTTATAAAGATGATATGAAGTGTTGCAAGATATTTTCACACTTTTCTAGACTCTTCTTATCATAATTCATCTATACACTCTCTTTTTATCACTTACCAAGTATTATTTTAAAGTGTTGTAAAGTTTTGTAAGAAAATTTCATAGTTTTCTAGACTTGTCATCAACAAATACACCTTTATTATGCTTTATTTGGCCCCTTTATGCACTTATAGGCCTTAATTAAGTGTATTTTTAAATACAAACCTGAAAAACATCATTTAAGACAACTTAATTCCCAACACCCACTCATATGCCTTGAGTGGGACCCATTTTCCTAGGGTGGCGAATGAGTCCCTCTTGGCACAAAATTCAAAATAAATTCAAATTACTGACAAATTTTTATTCCTAAAGACCTAAGGTTGGCCTATGATGTTGTATTTTTGGGAAATTAGGGTATAATTGTGTATAAATACATTATTTTCTATTCATTTTAACCACCATTCATCCATTCATTCAAGTATTCATTCTTGCATTCAATCTATCTAAGCATTCACTCAAGCATCATAGCATCATTCAATCAAGCAATTATCAAGCACTTTGGAGCATCCATTGACATATCTTCAGACTTCAACAACAAGGGTTTGGTGATTCCATGACATTTTCATGTTATTTTTTCATCATTCCTTTCTCATTTCATTTCATTACTAAGGGTTTAATTACCAAAGTGGGGTTTGACCAAGGAAAACCCCTATACTCTAACCCTTACCCTTTTTCCCATCTTTGCATGTGTGTTTGCAGGTCTTGTAGGCAGATTTGTCAAGGTGAAAGGTGTCAAAAAGGTGTTGCAAGGTCATCTAAGTCATCCAAGTCAACATAACCCTAATTGGAGCTTGAAGATCCATTTTCAGCCTATTTTCTATAGATTTAGATTCGCAACTCGACAAGCAGAAAAGTGTAGACCAGGACCCATAGAGTTGACCTTTGATTTTTTAGATTTCTATAGGTGGATTGATTTGTCATCTATGGAAAAATGAGTCCCACTGCAAAGCTGAAGAAGGAGTTTTTTGTAGTTTTGAGTTCTTGGCGTCCTGAAACCTGTCCTAGTAGATTTTACTAGAAGCGGGACTGATTCGCCATCTGTGGCAAATGAATCCCAGTTGGCATCAACATTGAATTCTACAACATTCCAAAACCTTCCCAAATATTCTTTCAATTTCTAGGTGCAACCCATTCAATCTCATTCAATTTTGTTTTCATTTGTTCATGTTTCTAGTTCATGTTTGCATACAACACTATGTTTTCAAACATTTCATTTTTCCTAGTTTGCATTTAATAATTGATCCATTTCACTAGTTTTTTGTGTTTAGTTCATATTATTTAGGAATATTGCACCCACAGCACATCATTCTTTGAATGTAAAATTGCATTTTGGCCCATTCTTTCCCCTTTTAGGTGAAAAACCCTAGAAGGGCTAGAAACACATTTGGGTGCCAAAATCTTTGTTTACAATATATATATATATATATATATATATGAGATTTTTGACAAACATCATGGTGTTCTTATGCATAATTTTATTTCATGTGTGAGTATGTGATGGATATATGTTTATGGATGTATTGTTTAGATTAGATGCTATCATGATTTAATAAACCCATTGGATGTATACTTAATGAACCATAGGAAATAGGGTGCTCCACCTTTTAGGAGATGGAACACGTGAAGATGGGGGCTTCCTCCTCCTATTTCACTCTAATTTCATTGAAGTAAACCCTAGAGATCTCAACCTAATGATCTAATTAGGGAAAGAGATTGCTACAAGGTCTCCTTAGGTGTTATTAAAAGGGGGTTTCACCACTAACAAAATGCTTATAAAGAAGGAAATGAATGCAATATGCAAATCTAGCTATGTAACCTAGAAAATGAACTTGAAATTAGAATAACAAATTGAGGGTAAACAAAGAAGTACCTAGAATATTGAAGATGCCTGAAACAAGGTCTATAATCCTAAAATTATTACTTTTGATGTGAACTTGGACTCATATGCTAGACTGGGTGATTTAGTCTCATTTTAGGGTTTCTAGCTGAATTTGGAATCTGCAACTAATAAACCAAGATCCACATAAAATTGCTAAAAAGTGGTATATTGGGATTCATATGCCCAAGGTGGTGATTTAGTCCTAGTATTAGGGTTTGAATGAAACCTCTATAATTCTCTAGTGATCTTTTGTAGCTTCTCTCCCATCCGATCTCTAAGTTTGAAATTTTGAATTCTTCCCTAAAGGTGACTTTCTGTGAAGATGACAACTTCTTGAAAATTTTGACAACTTTCTTCAAATTTTCAACTTTATCTTCAAAGGATCTTCAAGGTCAAAAAACCTAGATCTGAAATCACACATGTGGAGGGATAAAAATGTTTATTTGTTAGTGGATAGGGGTTTTCCTTGGTCAAAACCCATTTTGGTAATCAAACCTTGAAATGAAATGAAATAATATGAAGGAATGATGAATAAACAATATGCAATATTGCAACTCACCAAACCCTTGATATGAAGGCGACAATCTTGTATGAAATGGATAGCATAAATGTAGATATTGACTCTTTATTGTTGATATGAGATAATGTCTTTGAATGCTTGCTTGAATCATGAAAACCTACATCACAAATGTTAGCTCAAAAAAACACATGATTCATGAAGACTTTGACATGATGCTTGAATCTTGAATATTGTTCCAAAATTTTTGATAATCAACTCTTGAATGCTCTTGAATTCTCTTGAATACTTGAATTGCTAGATCACACTTGCTCATGAAAATTTCTATGATAAAATATGTGAAATAACCTTGTAATTATACTTGTTTATTCCAAATTTCCTGAAATTACAACAATACAAGCTGACATCTGAACTAGGAAAATAAAATCCTGCCAATAATTGAATTCAAAATAAATCCAAGATAAAGCAGGACTCATACACCAGTTGGGGCATATGAGTCCCAGTAGTCTAAGCTTGGAACACAAATTTCAAGAAATGTTAAGTTCTATGCCATATTCAGGATCATGCCCCAAGACCTAGGTGTGAACCATATGTCCAATGGCGCATGAGTGCCAAATCACTAAATTTGGAACACAACCCAAAATCATGAATTATGATTGGTCATTAGTTAAGTGTCAAGATTATCCTCAAAAAGATACATTAAATAAGGCATAAAGAAGCCCAATTTTAGTAGGGAGAGCCCAAACAAGTGTGAAAATGTAAAGGGATACATCTTTCTACACTAAATTTTTCACCCACTTTAGTGAGAGGAGGAACTTCCTTCATAGAAAAACTCGTATCAAGATGGGTCCAAGTGTACCAATGTTGGTGAGATAGGACAACAACTATCAAGAGAGTTGTGCAAGCCCCTAAGACCAAGATCCTATGGAAAACCAACATAGGAACAAAATAACACACATGAGAATAGTGTAAGGAGCAACAATAAGGTACAAGCATACACTGTGAAAGGAAAACAAAAACAAATGGGTTGGATCAAGCCTCGACCATTTGTCCAACATGATGTGGATCCTGGATCTAAGTTGTTTATCCAAAAAAAATTACAAGTGGAATGGGATGTCCACTATGCAAACCAAACACACGATCACAAGGGCTAGTGGAACCTCAGGCCATCCACTAGGTGAGCCCCCAAAGACACATATGCACGTGGCCAATATGCACTCACATAGAGAAGAAAGTAGCTATAGGAAATTCATTCCTAAGTTTGGCTCCTATATGCTAACCATACCAAAGATACACCTCTTGATAACTTTGATAAGGAAACACACAACACGGACAATAGGATTCATGAGGCAAGAAAAAATTTGTATGCTTGACACCTATGAACAAACAAGATGGATCCACAGGAAAGAAAAGTGTGTTATGCAAAGTGGCCATATAACAGTTATTATATTTATGCAAGATAGTTCAAGGTATGTTCAAAGGGATTTTCTTAGTTCATGTAAGGTCTCAACTTAGGGAACATCATGCCTAATGTATCCAAGAGAGGACTAATCAAAGAATAGAAGATTCACAACTTAGGGGATGTAGTGTATCACATCAAGCCACTAAGAGGAATATAATATGCTAAGAGAGATCATGCTCTAGAGGGACGTCACATCCAATGTCACCACAAAGATAAATACGCATTGCATGAAGTAAGAAGACTACACAATGAAACATGAATTGAAATGCAAAAGAATAATGCCAATGTATGCCCCCACTTTAAAGAAATTTCTAAGCACCATGCTATGAGAAATTACTTTAGATTAGAAAATGATAAATGCTAAAAATAAAGAGGACATGAGAGCTTATTTAGAAATCCCTATGCCAAGTCATATGTTTCCAAATAAAGCTATGTCATGAAAAGGGGTTTCCCCCTAAATGAAATCCCAAAAATAACACACAAGGGATCCACAGATTCAAGGTCAGTATGTCTTTGCTACAATTTTTTTTAGAGAGATCGAAACTTTCATCATTCCCCAATTACTCATGGAACAGGAAGAATGACACAAAGAGAGTGAAAACAAGGAAAGTTTTTTGGGTGAACATGGAAGAGACCTAAATGTCTAGACGCCTTGCGTCATCCCAAAAGGAAAAAATAAGACAAAGAAAAGATAAAGGAAGATATTTTATTTGAACATGGAAGACACCTAAATGTCTTGAAGCCTTGCGTCATCCCAAAAAAGAAAAAACAAGACAAAAGAAATGATTAAATGTTCACAACATAAGGAAAAATGAAGTTACAAATAGAGGAATGTTACAAAGAGAGAGAGAGAAAGACATCAAACATAAATACAAGGAGATCACATTATGCACATGCAATAACACACATAACATGAAAAATAAAAAAATAAAAAAGACTAATAAGGCACATGTGAATCAACCTATATCATGTTGTTTGCATCCCAATCTTGTTCATCGTATACAGAAGGTGGACAACTAGCCAAAGGGACAACAATGAGTGTCAAACTAGGACAAGGCTATCTAATTATTTCCCTCACTATGTGCAAGACTAGAATGAGCTGAGGTAGGTGATGAGAAAGAGATCCTTACATTTTGGAATGATTTTCAATGAATGTAAGACATGTAATAGTGAGCATATTATGATCCTACAACTATTACATGGCATGGAGCGAAAGGACATGCTTTAAGGTATTATTTCTATAATATCAAAAAATTTAAATGTTTTTTTTAAAGCATGACACTCATCAATACTATGTCCAAGAACTCTATTATTTTGTCACTATGATGTGTTTTTGTTCTTAGGATTTGGTTTTTGATTTTCTCGCATGGGTGGTAATGTAATAAGTCATCGACTTAGAAGTATGTGTAGGGTTCTTTTAGTTGTACATGGTAGACAAGTGAATTTCAGTTTCTTAGTTTGTAAAGTTGGGGAAATGTGTCTCAACCTTGCAATTATATATGATTTATTATTGATAGGATGTATATATTTATATATATATTTCCTAGTTACACCGATAGGTATATACAATGGCAACATAGAGTGAAATGTGAGGGTGTTAAATTTTTTAGGAAAATTCTACAATGGTGGACATACATTAAATAATGATATATTGTAAATATGCACGATTCTTTATTAGTTTTTAGCTCTAATGGCATATATTTTGTTGGCTTGTCTTTCCCTAGAATGTAACTCTATTTTATGAGGGTGTAGTATTACGACTTGTTGATGATGTTTTTTGCACAACAACAACTCAGACAAAATGTAATATCCTATCTCTCTTGAAAGGTAAATCTCTATCAGCAAGTCTCAAGAGATAACCCAAAGGTCTCTAATGTCAGGTCTTGAAAATGCATAAACAACTTAGTGATAAATGTGAAAATGTTGGTAATCACAAAGGGACCTTACTACAAGAAAATATTGAATCTTTAACTTATCAGATCTAACAATATGATGATACTTCAATCCTAAATCTCACCCAAATGATAAAAGAAATAACAAAAGATAAGGGTTTCAGAGAGATATCTAAGATTAAAACTACTCCTAAGATTAACAATGCAAATGATGAAATACTTGAAATGGACCAATCCCTCATAAACTAATTCCTGGTTAACCCAAATAAATCTGTAATCTCATAGAAACAGTGCAATCTTCTAAGGTATTAAGATTTTCGGATCATGAACGTTCATCCAAAACAACCCAATTGCAATTGAAATGAATAAATCTCAACAATTGAACTAAGCACAATGAATATAAAGGTCTAGGATAAATTTACAAAGCAACTAACAATCAGCTAGCTGCAAAAAGTTTGGACCAAGGACTACTGCAAACACTTCAAGTATCAAATCATAAAAATCATTGAATCAGATCTAACATACATCTAATAACCTTGAGAAATTTTGAAAGATATAATCATAGGAACCATGCAAGATAAGTCAACACAAAAGAGATCACCAGAAAATCACAATGCCCTCAATTGTATTGAATCACCGAATTTCAACAACAATTCTAATGTTTTGTGTTACAACATTTGCTCAAAATGAACTAACTTCTAACTCTGCTCTACTACCTAATTCGCTCTTGTATCAAAACTGTCTCTATCTATGTATCTATCTATATGTTACAAATGAGGTGGAATGCCAAATTTATAGAAAACCCCCAAAGCATGTCGGCCTAGCTAGGGTTTACAATAATAAAATAGCCATAAACAAGTCGGCCCAAGGAGAACTCAAAATGAGATAAAATTGCATTAAATGCATGAAATCTATCCAGGTCGGCCTAGGATATCCAATATAATTCAAACCAATGCATGTGAAGGAGAAGGAAAATAATAGGGAAGCACAAATTTCAATGTAGCCCTGTATTAACTACTTCCTTCTAGCTTTATCTATTTGATCTTGCACCTTCAAGAAGATTCCATCCAAGTCGGCCAAGAGTGGAGTAACCAACACTTTAAATTTCTTCTCTAGGTCGACCACAGGTGAATTAATAAATACTTTAAACCATCCTTCAATCGAACTAATCTCCTCCAGCGCCTCCTGGACGACCCTGTTAAATTCAGCCTACACTTAGCAAAAGCCACCATCAATATCCATCATAACATGAAGATCAACATTAGCCCATCAAAAATAACATATTCATCATTCAAAAAAATCCGACCAAAGATCGAAATCAACCCCAAAATATCGTTAAATCATTCTTTCTACACAGTTTGGGATTTTCACCCCTTCGCGAAATCCAGGCCAGAAGGGAATTTCAGGAAAATCCAAGCTAGGCGGATTACAGCGGAATAAATATGAACACACCCATAACTAACATAATCCAACCATTATCAACCAAGAAACAACATGAAAGATCTCAAAATAGCTCAAATTAATCATAAAATTCATAGTCATTCATTAAAAAATCATGTTATCTCACAATTCTTCATCTTCAACAAAGTTTCAGAGAAATACGACCAAGACAAATTTCCATGAAAATAATCAATAGTCCACAAAATTCTGGAAAATGAAGAGACAACTAGAATTTAGGGAAAATCCGAAGGGAGCGAAAATTTGTGAAGCAAACCGTAAAACTCCAGAAAACTATGAAATTCAGGAAAATTAGGAGAAAATGAAAATTTGGGAAAATCCGCCAGCGCAGGAAAGTCCCGAAGCTGAAGGAAAACCCGAATATCGGCATTCTCACACAATCTCACTCAAATTGATCAAACGATCACAAATTTGAGGAACTCAGGCCTGCAAAAAGTTTAACTTGAACCTCCTATAGATCTTCCTTGAATTCTAGGCTCACTCGAAAGCAAATTAAGATGAAATGGCATGCCCTAGGCATGAAACCCTTAATTTTGACCATTAACGCATAGAGAAAGCTTGGACATACATGAATTCGAACTCCAAGAAAAACTATAATGCCAAAGCACTACTTACATTCATCAATCAAAAGCAAGGCAACATGTACATACCATTTGATGATGTGGAAATTGATCTCAGAAATAACAAATGTTAGTTTAATGGCACTCAACGAAGAACAAAAATGATAATGCCTAGTAAATCACCACCAAATTAAGCAAGCCACACTCAGCCAAGCATCACAACATTGAATACCCCAACTCAACAAGATGCCAATGATAAAGCATAATGGCAAGAAAGCTCCAAAAAAATCAATTAAATTTGGAAATTCAATGGCAAGATAGAACTTCGGAAAAATTCGGTCTAGGCGGAATTCTGCAAAGACTAGAAATACCTGAACCACTACGTAAAGAAGACTGAGACAGACTTTGAATGAAATCCGGGAAAATCCGGGAAAATCTGGATAGGGCGAAAAATCCTGAAATGTAGAAAAAACCCAAAATTAGTTCAAAACTTAATATTTTCAATATGCAACTTAGGGGAATCACCTAGGCAAGCAAGATAAACACTTAAGCTCATTCCAAGGCAAGGTAAATCCTCAAAATCAAAGGGCCAAAAACTAAGAGGGAAAGCAAAAGAGGGTCCTTGCTTTTAGTGGGGCATGTGTGCAAAAACTGCACAACAAATGGCGAGTCTGCTGGGGAAATGCTCATGAGGATTTGATGATGAACAAGAATCATGAACCCAGAATCTCTGGTTTCGATCTCCCTATCAGACATACAAATCAAAATGAAAGATTAAAAAATCAAAACGAAAGGTGGACTGAACCTTCCATAGACTGAAAATCCAAGTGTGTGCACATGAGTTCATTTCCCTCCTTGAGCTACTACAGAAACCAAGTTTAATCAGGTTAGGCTGCGTAAAGATTCTAACTCCAAAAACAACCTGGATAAAGCCTTGATACCACTCAGGTGTCTATAGCCTTGACGAGGTTATCGCTGTGACTCTCTCGAACATAGCTATATTGCCATCCAGGCGTCTATAGCCCCGATAGAGATATTCAGATACCCCTAATAAGTTGAATTCACTTGATTTTCAATATTTTCTCTTTTCTTCTTTTTGATATTTACCTTCCTTTCATTTTTTCATTTCAACCTATGAACAATGAAGTTCACACTCAGGGTTGAGAACCACAGTGGTGTTGAAGCAAAAATAAGAATTTTCACCTAAAAATACTTCACAAAGATCCTACAACCTCAGGATTTTTAAGATGTATGAAAGATATAAGATTTTAGAATACATCAAATTCAAATCAAACCAGTGACCCATCCTCTTTAAATTAGACATTTAGACATCATTATGATAGCAAAGACCTCAACCATCCATTCAAGACACGTGACTAAAGTTCATCAAGGAAATACTCAGAACAGTCCAAGATAATAATATGATTTCCATTCAAGGGCAACACATCCAGAAGAAAACAAGGAGACCTCTAAAGCAAGAGCAAAGCAAAAAACACACCAAACCGAAAGCAAACCTACACTAACCAAAGCAAAGCAAAGCAGAAAGGTAAACCTAATCTAACCAAAACAAAGCAAGGAAAAATAGAAAGGGAAACCTAATCTAACCAAGAGAAAGCAAAGCAAAACAAACAAAAAAGAAACCTACTCTAACTATATACATGAAAAGAGCAGAAAAAACCTCAAGACTGGAAATAATGCTTCAAATACTACCCATTGACAGGCAGTGGGATATCCTCCCTAGTGAGAGTTTTCAAGTGGAAAGAATTATCTCCCAGGATCTCTGAAATCTAGTAAGGGTCAAGCCAAAGTTTGTCAAATTTACCATGCTCTCCCTTACGGTCATGGGCTTTATCCCAGTAGAGAAAAAAGTCAGAAATCATAAAGGCTTCTACCTTGGATCTTTTATCAAACCACCTTTTGACTACACCCATGTTTGGAAAAGTTTTCTAAGTCTTCATCTCTTCTTTCTTCAAGGTTTAACAACTCCTGTAAGCGGGCCTCATGCCTGTTTTCTTCATCATAATATTCATTAATGAACTGTAAAGTAGGGATCCTCAATTGAATTGGAAATACAAGTTCCAGGCCATACACAAGATGATAAGGGGAGGTCCCTATGGAAGTTTTCTATCTTCTACGATCTACCCATAGAGAAAATCTAAGCTGAGTGTGCCAATGCTTGAGATTCTTCTCTAGTAACTTATAGATGACTGTTAAGAGGTTTTTATTGGAAGACTCAGCCAAACCATTACCCTGTGGATAGTAATTAGAGGCAAACTTTATTATGATCTCATGATCAAAAGCCCAGTTAGAAAATTTCATTGATGCAAATGCAGGACCATTATCACAAACCAAAGATAGAGGACATCCAAAGCGATTGATAATACATGATTCAATGAAATCTATTACCACTTCAGAAGTACACTATTTACATGCAAGAGCTTCAGTCCATTGTGTAAAGTAATAAGTAAAAGTGAGAATATACCTATGACCCGTAGAGGAAGGTGGATTGATGGGACCTATTAAGTCCATTCCCCACTATGCAAAAGGTTTTACCTCAAAGACTGGTTGAAGTGGGAGTGCTGCATACTTTTCTCTGGTTGTTGTGGTTTGGCACACATGGAAAGTTCTAACATGACTGTGTGTCCTTGAACAATGTAGGCCAATAATAACCAGCCCTCAAAATATTATTTGCAGTGGCATGTGCAGATCCATGGACAGTACTGTATCTATCATGAAATTCAGCCATGACCCTCTCAGCTTCATGTCCCCCTAAGCACCTCAGGTAGATACCTTCATGATTTTTTTTATATAGAACAACTCCCTTCAGCATGAAACTTTCGCTCTTTAAGTGCAATGCCCTTCTTTGTACTACATTCAGATGGCCAGGACACCTTTGAGTCAGGATATAATGAATGATATCATCATACCATTCCCTTGGAGAAACATCTAAATTGTAATGTTGGGCTGCAAGATCAGGGCCTATTTCTGCCATTGTTCTTGTAAGTCCTTGCCCCCTTACCAACTTCATGGATTGAATCTCAATATCGTACTCCTGTAGCATAGTTACCCACTTAGCTCTGCACTCTCCTAATTCATTCTGCATCAACAACAACTTGACTGTAGGATCAAGAATTATTGCAGTGACCTTGTTTCTAAGGATATAGTGCCTGAATTTCTTCACAACTCTGACTAAGGCATAAGCCTGCTTTTCCACACTTGGGTACCTTAGCTCAACATCTTTCAATGGTGCACTCATGAATGCTATGGGATGTTCATTTCCTTGACTAGATCTTTGAGTCAACATAGTAGCACATGAGTGATCAAAAGAAAACATATATATATATATATAATGGCTTAGCATAGTCTGGACTCACCAAAATCGGAGCTTCAACAATAGCCCTTTTTATCTCTGCAAATGCTTCCTTAGCTTTTGTACTCCATTCAACTTTGGCTTCCTGCTTTAGCATTGCATTCAATGGCTTGACTATTTCTGTGAATCCAGTAATGAACTTTCTTACAAAGTTGATTTTACCAAAGAATGACTTCATTTCTTTCTTGCTAGCAGGAGGTGGGATCTTGAGTATAGCTTCCACTCATTCTGGATCAATGGAAATTCCTTTCTCAGAGATAACATGCCCCAACAATTTTACCTCTATAACTCCAAAGATGCACTTCTTTGGATTGAGAGATATACTGAATTCTCTGCACTTCTGAAAAACTTTGCACAAATCTTCTATGTGGTCTCCTCTCTTCTTTGAAAAAACTATAAAGTCATCCATATAAATGATTATGAACTTACCAATTATGTCCTTGAATGCAATGTCCATGGCCCTCTAAAATGTGGCCCTAGCATTAAACAAACCGAAGGGCATTCTTCTGTAGGCAAAAGTTCCCCACTTGGTGGTGAAAACAACTTTATGCCTGTCCTCATACTGCACCATGACTTGGTTGTATCTTGAGTAGCCATCCAAAAAAGACATCATCTGAGATCCATTGACAATATGAAGTACTTCATCTAGTGAAGGTACTAGATAATTATCCTTTTTTGATGCTCTATTGAGGTTCCTAAAATCTACACATAACCTGATTTCACCATTCTTTTTTCGCATAGGAACCAAGTTTGCAACCTAGGTTGAATGTCTAACTGGGAATATGATCCTTCCAGACAATAACTTCTACACTTCCTTCTGAATTATGGGTTCTAGTAGAGCATTGATGGGCCTCTGACTCTTCCTGAAGGGTCTTACTCCTAGATTGAGAGGGATAGTGTGAGTTATAATTGATTTGTCATAGGTCTTTAAGTCTTCATAACTCCAGGATATCACTTCTTGATACATATGTAATGCATCGATTACTCCTTTCCTCTCTTCTGGAGTACATACTTTACGAATGAAGACATTCTTGACATCTTCATGAGTTCCCATATTATATTTTTCACACTGTCCACTGATGGAATCTTTCTTGGCATCATTTTCTTGATCTCTGACCTTATCCATATCAAAAATCCTCTCTAATTGCACCATTCCTCTGGGAATAGTATTGTTCTTCAAATTAATTACCCCTTCCAGATCCATCTCTACTTCTTGGAGTTCAATTTCATCAATAATTTGAGAAGCAAAGACATCTGAGCTTGTGATAAAATCCAAGATGTGCTTATCATCTTCAAATACCTAGAAGTTGGTGAAATTATTAGGTACTGAAGGTACTAGGGTTAACTCCACTGTAAACTTCTTCAATCCAGAAAGAAATAGAGGTTTCAATGTACTAGTTGCCTGAGCAAGAGAGTCAGTCATTTTATTCTTATTACGTGGTATCAACTAAATGTTTAATGCATCAAATCCTTCAATAAGGTCTCATACTCTGTGCCTATAATTGGCCATCCTTCTGTCATGGCAAGAGTACTATCTCCTAACTTGCTTAACAACTAACTCAAAATCCCCAAAGACTTGCAAGATCTTGACCTTTTTCTTTAGTGCCATTAATATCCCATGGACCAAAGCCTCATATTCTGCTACATTATTCATACAATGAAATTAAATTCTATGAGTAGCAAAGAAAGTCCTACCTTTTGGACTGATTAGCTCAAATCCTATCCCAGCTCCTTGCTTTGATTTGGATCCATCAAATCTTAAAGTCCAACAACTAGCCATTGCATATTTCCTTGTTGTATCTCTTGCACTGTTGCTGCTGGATGGTTCTCCAAAAAGCATCACTTTATTTCTTTTAGGATCCTCTTGATCATTCTGGATATTAATTTTGACTGTTGGGACGAGATTGATACATTTCTACACTTACTCCACTGCAGTCTAGCATAAGCAACAATCCAGTTTAGAATGGGAGGCATTATGGACCCTACACCAATTTGGCAAGAGTAGTTCTCCAAAATTCATTCCTCTACCCAACTGAACCTGATCTTGAATGCACTTCTAAATAAATTCCTGGAAATTATCCAGTAAACTGAGCTGATTATCTTCAGGATCATCATCATTTTCAACTGGTTCCACCAAGGCTTCAGTACTACTGGATTTTGTTGTAAGGTTAACAGGAATTGTGTGGAACATAAGGACTTCCTCTACATCTGACTCCTCAAAAGGGGCTGCAAGCACATAATTACCCATACTTACTTCCGATATCAAAATTTCATTGGAGGTATTTTGATATTTTGTGATCATGTATTTCATTTTGGGTTCTCTTTCAATTCTAATCTGATTTGGCACTCCCTTCCATGGAAGCCACATATGAGAGTTATCAGTTGATACATATCCATTCAAGGCCCTAGTAAATTCTCTTCCTAGAATCAAGCCATAAGCATCAGGTATATCAACCACTTGTATATTAATAACCTACTGAATTCTAGGGTCATAAGCAACATGTATATGAATCATGTTTAATTCCCCTACAACATTAACTTCAGTTCTATCCAATTGTGTAACTTTATTTTGGGAATCAGCAAGAGTAATACCAAAAGCTTGAAAAACACCAAAGGGCATTACATTGGTGGAAGCACCTGAATCCAAAAAATAATTGTGCAAGTTTTTACCAAATATACGGACAAAGATCAAGAATGGAGGAGTCTTTGTTTTCCCTTGAAACAGAGTTAAGGGAGTATCCACTTGAGCAACCTGAGTTCTATCTTTCTCTTTTCCCTTATCTCCAGGAGGCATGTGGACTTGATTATGAGTCTAATTTTTCCTTCCTACTATTTGAGAGCTAGATACTTTATTGATACTTTCACTAACTGATCTATTTTGTGATATGTAATTTGCATTATAAGCTCCTAGAACTGCATTCCTAATGGTTGGAACTCTCAATAAATCAAATGCAAAGAGGATTACCTTTAGCTTCTTGAGTTCTTCTGCAACATATATGGCCAATTGTTCTTCATTCAGATCAGCAGGGGTCTCCTTTGGATATTCCACCACTCTATCTTTGCTTGCTTCAACACCCTTTCCCTTTGAGAGATCCATTTGTGCTTGATCTTTAGATAAATACTGCCTCCACACCAGAGGATATGGCAGATTATTATTGGCATTAGGATCTAGAGGCGTTGTGAAGTTGTTTGGTGGAATGGAGGTGGTGAAGGGGCCTCCAGCATGTGGATGTCTATGCGGAAGGTCTCTCAAATCATACTTTTGGATGTCTATGCAACAGGTCTCTCAAATCATACTTCCTCAAAAAACTATGTAATCTCATCTCCATTGCACACTTGATCTTCCTCTTTCTTGAGTTGGTCTAATTCTTCTTCAGACACATTTTCTGTGCTCTGTGGAAAAGTAGCATGATTCAGTACCAATACTGATAAATCGTAGGGAGTAGATGGCACCATTTCCTGACTACCTGCATTATTCTCCACTTCATACTAAAAAATTGAAGTTGTTGTCTGGAAATCTTGACAATCTAAATCAGAATGTTGACTTGTTTTATGGAGCCTACACCATCCAGATAAAGCAACCTCAGCTAAATATACACCATTAGGAGGTTTCTCTTGATTAACTGGTTGGTTGACTGGCTAATCCAATGAGGTGGGGACTCCTCCATTGTTAGGCCCCATATTCCAAGTCATATTTTCTCTAGGTGGTTGTCTCTTGTCAAACCCTTGTCCACCAACTTGCCCTCTATCAAAGTTCTGGCCTGAGGATTGTTCTTTATCATAATTTTGTCCTCTATCATTTCTATACCCTCTGTCATTATTATATCCTCTTCCATTGTTATATCCTCTTTCAGGATGCTGCCCCCTATCAAAATGTTGTCCTTGTTGATTTTCTCGACTTTCTCTGCTATGATTGGCCTACATATTTCTTTGAGCAACTTGCAATTGACTGTTTTGGTTCCTCAAATAAGTCACCTCCATATACAGCTTCTTCACTTGTTTAGAAAATTCATCCAGTCTTTTCTTGTTAGGATTGTTGTATGGAGGTTGATTTGCATGGCTCTAGGGATATCCTACTGTAGTGCTGGTATTCAATGACTAGTTCAAAACTTCAAAATTTTGCAGCTATGGGGGATAGCTAGCATGAGATTCTGGATGAAGAGGTTGATTCGCATTTTGTTGGGGGTAGCTAACTGTGGGTGGCACTTGACTCACTGGAGGCCCTGGGTGAGGGACCATAGGCAACTGAGGAACTAGATTCATGATAGGAGTATGATTAGCAAGAGCTAGGTTGAGAGCTGGGACTTGTCTAGGGTGAGCAGCGGGTCGTAATGATGGTAAAGGCCCAAACAAATGTTTCCTAAAATAGTACTAACCTTCACAGCCTTTGCATATGCATCAAGTAGGGTATTAGGAGGGTTGTTTCTCCATTGCATGAAGGTAGCTATTAGACTATCAAGTCCCTCATAGTAGACTTCTAAAGCAGTGGCTTTATCAACATCATAGGGGGCCTGTAGTCACGTATAGGCGCAATGAAACAAGTTGTTAAAGTACCCTATAGGCTCATGGAATTTTCTCTTAACATTACTGAATTGATGGTAGAGCTCATTGGGACTAATGGGAATGGGAATCCTAAACTTCTGTAAGAATGCAATCTCTAGTTTATTCCAATGTCGAATAGACCTAGCAGGTAAGTGATAATACCAATAGAATGAATCTTCTCCTAAGGAATAAGGGAAGAGCCTACATGCTACATCCTCATGATTTATTCCTCTATCCTTAAGGATAGTCTAAAAGATCCTGATGTGTTCCTCAGTAGTTCTACTGGGATCATTAACATGGAACTTTGAACAAAAGTTCTCAGTGTTCTTGGGCATGACATTGTAATTGGAAAAAGTCAACGGAGATGGGTTATTAGCTAGGAAATCCATTGGTAGAGGTGGGGGTAGAAATGGCTGATTTATGATTGGCTAAGGTTGCTGGATGGGAATGTCCTCAGACTCAGACTCAGATGAACTTGATGAAGATACGAAAGATGGAGATGATGGAGGTGGTTGGGTGGATGATGATTCTCGCCTTATGCTGACCCTTCTTGACCTCGTAGGGGCTAGTAATTCTTGAAATTCCTCCTCTCCTAGAGTAGATCTGGTTCTTCTTCTGAATTTTTTAGGAGAAATGGCAAATAGAAATTAATCCAGCTTGCTTATTCAGGCCCTCCTTTTAGCACCAATCTATTGATGATGTTTTATGCACAGCAACAACTCAGACATAATGTAATATCCTATCTCTCTTGAAAGGTAAATCTCTACAAGTAAGCCTCAAGAGATGACCCCAAGGTCTCTAATGTCAGGTCTTGACAATGCATAAACAACTAAGTGATAAATGTGAAAATGCTAGTAATCACAAAGGGACCTTACTACAAGCAAATACTGAATCTTTAACTTATCAGATCTAACAATATGATGATACTTCAATCCTAAATCTAACCCAAATGATAAAAGAAATAACAAAAGATAAGGGT
This sequence comes from Sequoia sempervirens, assembly GCA_007258455.2. Classification (NCBI taxonomy): domain Eukaryota; kingdom Viridiplantae; phylum Streptophyta; class Pinopsida; order Cupressales; family Cupressaceae; genus Sequoia; species Sequoia sempervirens. The sequence continues at coordinate 622,565,926 of VDFB02271358.1, read as the reverse complement.
TTCAGAGAGATATCTAAGATTAAAACTACTCCTAAGATTAACAATGCAAATGATGAAATACTTGAAATGGACCAAACCCTCATAAACTAATTTCTGCTTAACCCAGATAAATCTGCAATCTCACAGAAACAATGCAATCTTCTAGGGTATTAAGATTTTTAGATCATGAACATTCATCCAAAACAACCCAATTGCAATTGAAATGAATAAATCTCCATAATTGAACTAACCACAATGAATATAAAACTTCAGGCTAACTTTGCAAAGCAACTAACAATCAACTAGCTGCAGAAAGTATGGACCAGGGACTGCTACAAACACTTCAAGCATCAAATCATAAACATCATTGCATTAGATCTAACATACATATAATAACCTTGAGAAATTTTGAAAGATAGAATCACAAGAACCATGCAAGATAAGTCAACACAAAAGAGATCACCAGAAAATCACAATGCCCTCAAATGTATTGAATCATTGAATTTCAACAACAATTCTAATGTTTTGTGTTACAACATTCTCTCAAAATGAACTAACTTCTAACTTTTCTCTACTGCCTAATTCACTCTTGTATCAAAACTATCTCTATCTATGTATCTATCTATATGTTACAAATGAGGTGGAATGCCAAATTTATAGAAAACCCCAAAAGCATGTCAGCCTAGCTAGGGTTTACAATAATAAAATAGCCATAAACAAGTCGGCCCAAGGAGAACTCAAAATGACATAAGATTGCATTAAATGCATGAACTCTATCCACGTCGGTCTGGGATCTCCAATATAATTTGAACCAATGCATGTGAAGGAGAAGGAAAATAATACGGAAGCACAAATTTCAAGGTATCCCTGTATTAGCTACTTCCTTCTAGCTTTATCTATTTGATCTTGCACCTTCAAGAAGATTCCATCCAAGTCAGCCAAGAGTGGAGTAACAAACACTTTAAATTTCTTCTCTAGGTCAGCCACAGGTGAATTAATAAATACTTTAAACCATCCTTCAATCGAACTAATCTCCTCCAAAGCCTCCTAGACGACCCTGTTAAATTCAGCCTGCACTTAGCAAAAGCCACAATCAATATCCATCATAACATGAAGATCAACATTAGCCCATCACAAATAACATATTCATCATTCAAAAAAATCTGAGCAAAGATCAAAATCAACCCCAAAATATTGTTAAATCATTATTTCTACACAATTCAAGATTTTCACCCCTTCGCAGAATCTAGGCCAAAAGGGAATTTCGGGGAAATCTAAGCTAGCCGGATTACAGCAGAATAAACATGAAAACACCCATAAGTAACATAATTCGATCATTATCAACCAAGAAACAACATCAGAGATCTCAAAATAGCTCAAATTAATCATAAAATGCATAGTCATTAGTTAACAAATCATGTTATCTCACAATTCTTCATCTTCAATAAAGTTTCGAAGAAATCCGGCTAGGATGGATTTCTACGAAAAAAATCAATAGTCCAAAAAAATTTGGAAAATCAAGAGACAACTAGAATTTTGGGAAAATCCGGAGGGAGCAGAAATCCGCAAAGCAGGTAAAAGTACAGAAAACTAAAAAATTTAGGAAAATTAGGATAAAACAGAAAGTCAGAAAAATCCGCTAGGGCGGGAAAATCCCGAAGCTTAAGGAAAACCCGAATATCGGCATTCTCACACGATATCACTCAAATTGATTGAACGATCAAAAATTTGAAGAACTTGGGCCTGCAACAAGTTTAACTTGAACCTCCTACGAATCTTCCTTGAATTCTAGGCTCACTCGAAAGCAAATTAAGATGATATGGTGATGCCCTAGGCATGAAACCCTAAATTTTGATCATTAACGCACAGAGCAAGCTTGGACATACAAGAATTCAAACTCCAAGCAAAACTATAATTCCAAAGCACTACTTACTATTATCACCTGAAATTGCACCCTTGTTGAACCTGATGTTCAACACCTCAGTGTAACATGGGAAGACCTCTGAAGCTATGGGTCACTTATAGACAGAGGTCAACCTTTGGAGAACGTCAGCTTCCTTTGGTGTCACCTAAACTATTGATCTATAAAGGAAAAGGGAGAAAGAGAATACATAAACAATAAAAAATCAAATCCTAAGGTGATACGCCGAAATGACAGGAACAATGAGATACTTGAGCTACACTTGAATACTGGTGACAACCATAGGACTGCACAACAAGATCCTATATATCGCACATTCAAACAAGTTCGACATGCACATGCCTTCAAGAAGGAAAGGTAGATTTTCACAAACTAGAAGCTCATGCACAAGATCAAGTAAACACAGTTTGTAACCTACATAATACTACTTTTGCAAAGAAAGGCAGGACATGAAACAAAAGCTATCACCTGAAAGAGAAAATTTCACTAAGCAGCTCATTGAATCAAAAAGAATGCACAATACTTCACAAGAATCATAAGGAAAAAGATGGACCATCAATGGTAACCAGGGTATATTTTGTATATTATGTTCCAAATTGAGTTACAGAAATGTGCTAGTCTAAGAGAGGACTGCAAAAGGGTCATAGACTTCAGAAGAGCATACTCTAGACCTCTACAAAAAATGCAAAAAATGCCTTATATACAAACTGTGTGTTGGCCCCTTAGGGCTTACAAAAATATCGGTCCTAGAAAAATCTATCCCTAGATCTTTTCAAGTAGTTAATGTTGCACCCTACATGTCCATGTTGGTCATGTCGGTGTGAAGAATCGCCCTTGGAGAAGCCCTCAGATCTTTAGCAGTAACCATCGCATTCATTTTTGATCCTCATGTCAATCTTTGAATCTCTATGTAGTCCAGCTGCTTTGAATGCTCCAAAGCTCTAAACAAATACCCATGCCTGTCATTCTGTTGATCTTCTTCATCTGGTTATACTACCATGGCTCGTCTCAACTCCTCATGGTTGGTCGAGTGCATTCCACGCAAGCTCTGCCGGTAGTTGAAACTCTTTTGAAATGAATTGCATCTCGGTGAGACACCAAAAGTGTCTCGCCGATGCGATTATGTCATTTGAAACTATCGACATATCATGGATATATCAATGAGAGTCTTTATCGAGCTTCAGAACTCATACCGAAGTTTCCTCAGTGGTCACCAAGACAATCGCTCATCGGTAAGACATCATACCAAGTGTACAACCTCCTCCCGAAGTCTCCTCGATCTTAATATTACAAACCATATCGGCTAGAGTTTGTCGATGTCACCTTGACGCATTTTGCTCCACCGACCCCTACATTCTTTGCTGAGATCCTAGATTGAGTTGGTAGGACATACACAAGTCGCTACGACCTTTTGCTGAATTCCTTTTGTCTGTCCGAGCTCACTTCGTTTCGCCGAGACTTCTCCTTGGTTGCTGAGACCTTCTCTTCCTTTAGCAAGACTGCACTGCCTCAACAGGACCTTATGTCAAGCTTTAAAATTTTTGGTGACTTCTACCTTTTGGAAAACTGCTCCCATCAGGGTGACACTCTGCATTTGGCAAGAGTTCATTTTTCTTCGATCGGGGAGACATTACCAACTTGGCAAGACCTCCCACCGATACCTACATCATTTTTCGAGACTATTTCACCTTGATGATTGTCGGCGAGACCTCTTGTTGTTGCCGAGACCATATGCCGAAGGCACATCTTATGCCAATGGCAGAAACCCTGTTAAGGTGAGACACCTATCATTGGGATGACTCCTGCCGAACCCTCTCATGATCACCAAGACATTCCATTCTGGCTAAGACTTCTTAGCGAGCTCCTTTACTTACCCCAAAGTGCCCAGTCGGTGTAACCCTCATCCTTCGGCAAGATGCTTTTCTGAAGGCTATATCCTATGACTAGCCCTCCTTGTCTTTCACCGTGACTTACATTGGTCGGGAAGACACCTGCCCGAGCTCCTCGTGTTACGCTGAAGGCGCCAAGCATGTTGGCGTGACCTTTATTTGTCGACGAGACCTCCCGCTGACCTCTATTTCCTTTGCCGATGCCGCCTCGTTTGATTTCTTCAGCGTGACCTTTATCTTTTGGCAAGACATTTTATTCACTGAGACTTCACAATGTCGGCCAGACATCATCCCAATGGCAAGACGTTACACTGAGGGCACCAACCCTTGCCGAGAGCCTTTCCTTCTTGTCGGGGAGACATTAAGCCTTCGTGAAGACTTCATGGTGACTTCATTTACCTTTGCCGAAATGTCCATCTATCGTCAAGAGTTATACCAAAGACGTCACATCATCGGCAAGACATCACTGGTCACTAAGACCCTATGCCGATATCCAATGTTCTCAGCGAAATCTTTCATTGTCAACGGGACTCCTACCGAAGGCAACCACATCGAGACCACCTTTTTCTTCTTTTGGCAAGAGCATCTCCACTCGCCGAGACCACATGCCAATCCCTTCGCCCTTTTCCAAGCTCTGATGTCAGTGAGAGATGATGAGTCGGGGAGACCCTATCTTTAGTGACGTCGCTTTCCTGTCAGGGAGACATAACCTTTTCGCTATGACCCTACACCAAAGCCTTAAATTCCTGTCGATATGTTCCATTCAACCTCCGATCGGTGAGACAAAGCAATTTCACTGTGACCACATACCAACGGTATAACCTATGTCGATACAATCCTTTTCTATCGCTGAAACAAAAGAGAATGTCATGCTGATAGATACTTGGAGATGGATCCTGATCGTTGTGACATCAAATAAGTCTTGCTGATATGATCTTTCTTGTGTCGGTTGGCAAGACGCAAAGTGCTCGATGAAACAACATGCCGATAGGGATTACTTATGCCGATGAAGCACCTCATAAGTTAGTCGGTGAGACCTGACTCATTCGGTAAGACCTCTTAGCGATGAACACAACTCATGCTGATAGATCTTTCCACTGTCGCCAAGACCACATGAATGTCATGCCAAAAGCTTTTTTGTATGTAAAAACAAATCGTTATGACATCAAAAATGTCTTGCCGATAGGCAACACAGACATTTTAAAAATGGATTGGGGGGACCCTGCCATTCTTACATCAATATGTTCCTTGGTTTGAAGCATTCAAACCTAATGGAACCCCTGTCACATGATATTCTGTTTGATTTAGCCTGAGGGTGAAAATTAGGTAACATTTATGGCAACCTTTGTTGGATGTTTGCCTGCTAAACATGAAGACCAATAGTCTAGGCTTATCCATTGGGCATGGAGTCATTGGGAAAATTTAGGAACAAACTTGGAACAGCTTGGTACATTGTAACTTAAGACACATATCACCTGGAAACTTATTGAAAACAAGAAAACTGCAGAAGGGAAACTATTTAACTGTGCTGAAAACAACACTTAGGGAATATAAACTACATCTTAACCTACCCTACACTAGCCAATAACAAATTGGTCAAACAAACCCATTGATAGGTTGGGTAAAATAACTGCCTGTTCTAAAAAATTTACAATATTTGCCATGCAGGAGAACAACTAAAGAGAAATGAAGCATGCATGACAATTCAACAAATGGCTGCAAGATTTCTAGTAGAACATATTCAAGCTTACTAACCTTTCTGTATGGAATGTAAACATTCACATTATGAGGTTGAAAGGCGACTTGAGTGCGCTCCTCCTGAGCAGTATCCTCATGCTTGGGTGTAAGATTTGTCCTTGATGTTGCATTAGATTCCATCTGAGCTAGGTACCTGATTAGATAGCCTCTAGTAAGGGCAAAGATTGAGCCTCCTTTGATCTCTTGCTCATGAACTACCATTTTATCACCTTGATGGCTGGGAAGATCTAATCTTTGTGACTGAATTGGTGAAAGAATAGAAACCTCTTCAGTATGTTCATGCTTTCCTAAATGAACACTCATTTCTTCAATGGAGAACAAAGAGATAGCTTCCTCCATCACATCTTTAATCAATTCATCAACCTCAGGCTCCTTTATAGACTAGAAAGGAAGCTGCTTATAATTCTCATTAGCACTGGAAGAGTTACATTTTGATTTAGGCTTGTCTTTTTCAATGCAAGAAGACAGCAATTCAAGTGGTGATGAGGTCTCAGGTCCCTCTGTACAATGAAATGGAAGTTCCTCCAACCAGTTATAACCTTGCAAATCAGGCTCATTAAGCTCCTCCCGATGTTTCAGCATTTGTTCAAGTTTGTGAACCTGTTGTCCTAGTTCATCATGACTATCAACTACTTCTGAGTATTCACAAGGATCAAAGTTAGCTTCCTCCTCCAAAAACTTAACAGTAGCTTTTCCAATCCCAACATGTTCAAAATCATCAAAGTTCCCACCTTGAAGGATAATATTAGGTTCAATCTCAAGTTGTTCTCCTTGAATTGAGGCCCTATTGTCTTGCTTATTGTCGTCAATAAGCAACCCACCCATTCTTTCTTGTTGTTCAATCATTTGTTGATGTTGTCTTCTATATTCCTCCATAGCTAGATGTAACAGATTTGGGATTCTATCCTTCCCCATAGTGACTGAACGAACCTGATCATTGGGCTGCTCTTGAGGGATGATGGACTGGTCTTGTTCAGATACTATGTCCTCTTCCATTGAATTGAATCCCTTAAAGCTTGGAATTTCAAGCTGAGAAGACTTACTAGGGGAGTCAAGGGGCTGACTTTGCCTAAAGCTGGCAAACTTGTACTTGGGAACCTCTTGTTCAAAAAATTTTAGCCTCCTTTCTGCCTCCTTTGCAGCCAGCTGCTGGGCAAGGTTCTCTTCCAATTGCTTCTTTTGCAACTCCTCCATTAATTGGTGCTGATACTCAAAGTAAGCTTGATTATTCTGCACCTGGGTAGAGAACAGCTTCATTTGTTCTTCCTTAGTAGCTATTTCCTATTCAAGGCCTTCCTCGAATTGGATTCTTTTTGCCACTCTTTCTTGATCATAAAAGCCGACTTGCTTAGCCACTTCTTACTGATGCATAATGGTACCTTGTTGCATCTTGATATCAACCAATATCCTAGATAGGCACACAAGCACCTTACTAATATCATTAATCTTCATAGTGTGAAGATCTTGACTGAGATCCCACAACGTATGGTCAATCTGTTGGAGCAGGTCCAATACACTCTGATATGGATGTGGAGGAGCAACATACTCATGATGTGGAGGGTAATAGTAAGAATTCTTATAATTATTTGACATAGTTTTAGTTAAAGAGCTGGAAACTCAGAATTAACAAATTATTTTGAGACATACCAAGACATGTGCCTGTGAAACTAGAAGATCTGAGCTTGGAGTTGCCAGGTATGTAAAGAAAATGCCTCCAAAAGGCTGAAACTACTGCTGTACACACCAGACAACAGCAATAAAATGCATAAACATGAACTGAGAAGCAGTTCACGGTCCCACTGGGCATGCCAAAAACTTTTATCACTTGAAATTGCACCCTTATTGAACCTGATGTACAACACCTCAGTGTAACATGGGAAGACCTTCAAAGCTGTGGGTCACTTATAGACAGAGGTCAACCTCTGGAGAAGGCCAGCTTCCTTTGGTGTCACCTAAACTACTGATCTGTAAAGGAAAAGGGAGAAAGAGAATACATAAACAATAAAAAATCAAATCCTAAGGTGATACACCAAAATGACAGGAACAATGAGATACTCGAGCTACACTTGAATACTAGTGATAGCCATGGGACTGCAAAACAAGATCCTATAGATCACACATTTAAACAAGTTCAACATGCACATGCCTTCAAGAAGGAAAGGCAGATTTTCACAAACTAGAAGCTCTTGTGCAAGATTAAGTAAACACAGTTTGTAACCTACATGATACTACTTCTGCAAAGAAAGGCATGACATGAAAAAAAAGCTATTAGGAAAGAGAAAATTTCACTAAGTAGCTCACTGAATCAAAAAGAATGCACAATACTGCACAAGAATCAGAAGGCAAAAGATGACCATCAATGGTAACAAAGGTATATTTTGTATATTATGTTCCAAATTGAGTTACAAAAATGTGCTAATCTGAGAGTGGACTGCAAAAGGGTCACAGACTTTAGAAGAGCATACTCCAGACCTCTATAAAAAATGCAAAAAATTCCTTATATACAGACTGTGTGTCATCCCCTTAGGGCTTACAAAAATATCGGTCCCAGAAAAAATCTATCCCTAGATCTTTTCAAGTAGTTAATGTTGCACCCTACATGTCCATGTTGGTCATGTCGGTGTGAAGAACCGCCCTTGGAGAAGCCCTCAGATATTTAGCAGCAACCACCACATTCATTTCTGATCCTCGTGTCGATCTTTGAATCTCTCTACAGTTGAGTTGCTTTGAATGCTCCAGAGCTCTGAACAGATACCTGTTGCCTATCATTTTGTTGATCTTCTTCATCTGGTTAGACTGCCACGGCTCGTCTCAGCTCCTCATGGTTGGTCGAGTGCATTCCACGCAGGCTTTGCCGGTGGTTGAAACTCTTTTGAAAAGAATCACATCTCGGCGAGACACCGAAAGTGTCTCGCCGATGCGATTATGTCATCTGAAACTATCGGCACAACATGGATATATCGATGAGAGTCTTTATCGAGCTTCACAACTCATACTGAAGTTGCCTCAGTGGTCGCCAAGAAAATCGCTCATTGGTAAGACATCATACCAAGTGTACAACCTCCTCTCGAAGTCTCCTCGATCTTGATATTACAAACCATATCGGCCAAAGTCTGTCGATGTCACCCCGATGCATTTTTCTCCATCGACCCCTGCATTCTTTGCTGAGATCCTAGATTGAGTTGGCAGTCCACATCCAAGGGTCACTAAGACCTTTTGCTGAATTCCTTTTGTCTACCCAAGCTCACTTCATTTCGTCGAGACTTCTCCTTGGTCGCTGAGACCTTCTCTTCCTTCAACAAGACTGGACCACCTCAACAGGACCTTATGTCGAGCTTTAAAACTTTTGGCGACTTTTACCTTTTGGAAAACTGCTCCCATCGGGGTGACACTCTGCATTTGGCAAGAGTTCATTTTTCTTCGGTCAAGGAGACATTACCAACTCAACAAGACCTCCTGCCGATACTTGCGTCCTTTGCCGAGACTATTTCACCTTGACGATTGTCGGCGAGACCTCTTGTTGTCACCGAGACCATATGCCGAAGGAACATCTTATGCCAGTGGCAGAAACCCTCTTTAGGCGAGACACCTATCATCGGGAAGACTCCTACCGAACCCTCTCGTGATTGCCAAGACATTCCATTCTCGCTAAGACTTCTTAGTGAGCTCCTTTACTTACCCTGAAGTGCCCAATCAGTGTAACGCTCATCCTTCGGCAAGACGCTTTGCCGAAGGCTATATCCTATGCCAAGCCCTCCTTGTCTTTCACCGCGACTTACACCGGTCGGGAAGACATCTGCCCCAGCTCCTTGTGTTACGCCGAAGGTGCCAGGCATGTCGACATGACCTTTATTTGTTAATGAGACCTCCCGCTGAGCTCTGTTTCCTTTCCCGATGCCGCCTCGTTTGATTTCTTCAGCGTGACCTTTATCTTTCAGCAAGACATTTTATTCGCCGAGACTTCACAATGTCGGCCAGACATCATCCCGATGGCGAGACGTTACACCGAGGGCACCAACCCTTGCCGAGAGCCTTTCCTTCTTGTCGGGGAGACATTAAGCCTTCACCAAGACTTCATGGCGACTTCATTTACCTTTGCCAAAATTTCCATCTGTCGTCAAGAGTTATACCGAAGACATCACATCATTAGTGAGACATCACTAGTCACTAAGAGCCTATGCTGATATCCAATGTTCTTGGTGAAGTCTTTCATTGTCGGCGGGACTCCTGTCAAAGGCAACCACATCGAGACCACCTTTTTCATCTTTCGGCAAGACCATCTCCACTCACCAAGACCACATGCCGACCCTTCGCCCTTTTCCGAGCTCTGATGAAAGCGAGAGATGACGAGTCATGGAGACCCTATCTTTAGTGACACCTTTTTCCTGTCGGGGAGACAACCTTTTCGCTATGACCCTACACCGAAGCCTTAAACTTTTGCCGATATGTTCCATTGAACCTTCGATTGGTGAGACAAAGCAATTTCATTGTGAACACATACCAATGGTATAACCTATGCCGATACAATCCTTTTCTGTCACCAAAACAAAAGAGAATGTCACCCCGATAGATGCTTGGAGATGGATCCTGATTGTTGTGACATCAAATAAGTCTTTGCGATATGATCTTTCTTGTGCCGGTCAGCAAGACGCAAAGTGTCGAGCGATGAAACAACATGCAGATAGGGATTACTTACACTGATGAAGCACCTGATGAGTTAGTCGGTGAGACCCGACTCATTCGTTAAGACCTCTAAGCGATGAACACAACTCATGCCGATAGATCTTTCCAATGTCGCCAAGACCACTTGAATTTCATGCCGAAAGCCTTTCTGTATGTAAAAACAAATCGTTATGACATCAGAAATGTCTTGTCGATAGGCAACACAGACATTTCAAAAATGGATCGGGGGGACCTTGCCATTCTCACACCAATATATTCCCTGGTTTGAAGCATTCGAACCTAATGGAACCCTTGTCACATGATATTTTGCCTGATTTAGCCTGAGGGTGAAAATTAGGTAACACTTACATTCATCAATCAAAAGCAAGGCAACATGTACATACCATTTGATGAAGCGGAAATTGATATGAGAAATAACAAATGTCAGTTTAATGGCACTCAACAAAGAACAATAATGATAATTCCTAGGAAATCACCACCAAATTAAGCATGCCACACTCAGCCAAGCACCACAAGATTGAATACCCCAACTCAACAAGATGCCAATGATAAAGCATAATGGCAAGAAAGCTCCAAAAAAATCAATTAAATTCAGAATTCCAACGGCAGGACAAAACTTCAAAAATATCTAGTCCAGGCGGAATTCCATGAAGAATAGAAATTCCCTAACCATAGCATAAAGCAGACTAAGAGGAACTTTGAATGAAATCTGGGAAAATCCGGACCAGGCAGAATATCCTGAAATGCAGAAAAAACCTGAATTTCGTTCAAAACTTAAGATTTTCAATATGCAACTTAGGGGAATCACCTAGGCAAGCAAGATAAACACTTAAGTTCATGCAAAGGCAAGGTAAATCCTCTAAATCAAAGGGCCAAAAACCAAGATCGAAAGAAAAAGGGGGTCCCTACTTTCAGCGGGGCGTGTGTGCGAAAACTGCACAACATGACTGAGGTACACAGAGAGACGGTGGTGTATTTTGAGAGTTTGATAGCAGTCTTGTTGTCTCTTGATCTCTAACTATTAATACTCCTATGAGAAGCTTTCTCTACAATTATATTGTAATCTTTTTTATTTACTGAATAATATATTGGGAAGCTTTTGGAGTGTAGGGATTTTCTCCCGAAAGGGATTTCCCCATGTAAATCACTGTGTCATGATATGCATGATATTTGTTTTTTTTGTTTGTTTAAGTTTCTATAAATATTAAAGATCTGTAAATTTCTACATTATCCTCCTCTCAATATTAGTGTAGGAAGTTGTTCTGCTACCTTAGCTTCCTTACAAATGGTATCAGAGCTTGATCACCTTTCGTTCCAGTTGTGGGTTGTTGGGTTGTTTTGAACTAATCTAGATTTGAGTGGGAGCTTGTGCAGAAGACACTTTTTTCATCTTGTTGCAAGAATTTTCAAATGGAAAGTTCATCAGGGAGAATAGAGGTGGATAAATTTTATAGAAATAATTTCGAGATGTGGAAGCTAAAGATGGAGGATTTGTTGATAGATCAAGATGTAAGGAATGTTGTTGATGAGAATGTTTCAAGGCATGTAGATCCTACTCAGGATGCTCCATATGATGTTATGGATCGCAAAACCAAGGGTCTAATTAGATTGTACTTGGAAGACTCTATTTTAATTAATGTCCATGAGGAGACCTCTGCACAAAAACTATGGAAGAATCTTGATGAGATGTATCAAGCTAAATATTTATTGAATAAGATTTACTATCGAAAGAAGTTGTATTCCTTGAGAATTGAAGAGGATGGATGAATCACAAGCCATCTGGAATCATTCAATATGTTGGTGGATCAATTGACATCAGTTGGTGTCAAAATGGATGAGGGAGATAAATGTCAAATCTTGCTTTGTTCTTTTCCCGATTTGTGAGATTCTCTTCTTATGGCTATTGGGATTACTTCTATTATATTGAAGACTGAGGATGTGGTGGGTTCTTTGCTTTCTAAAGAAATGAGGAGGAAGGTATCTATCACTACTAAGGAGGCCCTAAATTTTCATGGAAGACCTTGGGAAAAAGAAAAGAAGAATGAGAAGCATGAAAAATCCAATTCCAGGGGAAGATCTAAATCTCCTGGAAAGTTTAAAGTTATTTGCTAGAATTGTGGTAAGCTTGGGCATGTTCATAAGGAATGAAAATAAGAAAAGAAGAAAAAGAAAGTTGATTATGATTCTAAGTCTAAGAAGGAATATGGTGACGCATTCATTGCATCTTTGGCAACTCATGCAGGTAATGATGCATGTTTAATTTTTCTTAGGTGCGTCTTTCCATCTGACCTTTAATAAAGATTAGTTTTTTTTAATATGAAGAATTTGATGGAGGTAAGGTGCAATTGGGTGATGATTATCATTTAGACATTGTTGGCCATGGTAAAGTTAAAATCAGGTTTCCTGGTGGTAGAATAAAAAGGATTAATGGTGTGTTGCATATCCCTAGATTAGCATGAAATTTGTTATATGTGAGAAAACTAATAAATGTGGGTGTGTAGGTAGTATTTTTTGATGCAAGATGCAAGATTGTTAGAGGTGATATGGTGATTGCTAGAGGTGTCAGAAATGGCACATTATATAAGTTGGATGTGTGGACTATTGAGTGCAATAGTACTTCAGTGGAAAGAAAGTCTGTCGAAGAAGTGAGGGTTTCGCCTTTAGCAAATGGTCATGGTTTTTGGGTACCAAAGGGTGCTCTTTCTTATAAGACAAAGTTACCTACAAAAAAAAAAATGTTATGGCACCAGAGACTTGGCAACATTAGAGAAAAGGGTCTAAGGACCTTAAAAAATGAAAACCTTGTTGAAGGTGTTTATGATTGTAATCTTGAATTTGATTTTTGTGAGCATTGCATTTATGGAAAACAAAACCAAGTTCAATTTTACTCAAGTTCTCATAAATCTTGTGGTGTATTGGATCTTATTCATTTCTATATGTTCGGTCCTGTAGATGTTCCTTCAATTGGTAAATCCACATATTATTTTTCATTTATTGATGATTATAGTAGAAGGACATGGGTATATTTCCTAAGGAGTAAATATGAAGTTTTCAGTCGATTTAAAGAATTTAAAGCAATGGTTGAGTTGTAGACTAGAAAGAAAATAAAATGTTTGAGGACTAACAATGGTGGTGAATTTTTCTCTAATTATTTTGACAGATTATGTAAAGATTGTGGTATTCATAGACAGAAGACAACTCCATATTCTCCACAACATGATGGAGTTGCAAAAAGAATGAATAGGGCATTGATGGAGAAGGCTAGAGGAGTATCTTGAGTGGTGTTGGTCTAGAACAAAGGTTTTGGGTTGAAGCTATTGCCACTACCTATTACCTGATTAACAAGTCTCCTACATTAGCTCTTGTTGATAAGACACCTATAGAGGCAGGGTCGGGTCACAAGCCTTCATTCAGAAATCTTAGAGTTTTTGGTTGTGATGCATATGCACATGGGCCAAAGGAGAAGTAAACAAAGTTGGACAACAAGGTTGTGAAATGTATCTTCATCAGATACAATTATGGTGTGAAAGGATGCAAGCTTTGGGATCCTATTGCATAGAAGATAATACATAGTAGAAGTGTGATTTTTAGAGAAACTAAGCCTTCTTCTATTACATTATAGCCAGAACAAAGTAACTAGGAAGATGTGATTCAATTTCCTCCTACACCTAACAAGGATAGAAAAGAAGTTGAGGAGAGATCGTCCAGCTCTGGATCTTCAAAACAGGAGGAAGAGCATGCAACTCAACTTGTTCGTAAGTCTACAAGACATATACAGCCACATGAAAGGTATTCACCTGATGATTGCAGATGTATTTTTGCTTTGAATACTAACATGGATAAACCCAGATCTATAGAAGAGGCACTAGGTATGATTGATGTAGAATCCTAGAAGATTGCTATGGATGAACAAATGGCATCTTTGAAAAAAATGATACATGGGATCATGCACCATTGCTTGAAGGACGAAAACCTTTTGGTTATAAATGGGTGTTCAAGAAAAAGATTGGTTCAGATGGAAGCATTGAGAAATACAAATAAAGGTTGGTTGTGAAGGGTTACTCTCAAGTTGAGGGTGTTGGTTATGGTAAGATATTTTCTCCTATTGTAGAAATGACATCCATTAGATTTTTTCTTTGGGTATGTGCAGGATCATCATGGGAAAAACAAGCCCTTAAGTGGCGAAAAAATCTGAAAAATCAGAGTTAGGCAACTTGACGTAAAAATTTGAATAAGTTATCTATATTATTTCAAAAATATGTAAGAATAGAATCTATAGAAAATTGAATGTAGTTTCTAAACTACTAGGTTTTTTTTTTTAAATCTATTTGGTGAGAATTTGAAGTTTCAATGCATTAGTACTTAAATTTTAGGGAAAAAATAAGAAGTAGGTGTCTATTTGACCACCCTAACCACAATAAAATGATAATATTTTTTTATAATATTTTAGATATAAGTAGAGGACTCATGACCCAATGTAATACATATTCTTTTGTAAAAAAATTTCAGGTAAATAATTAATTATGATTTTTTTATTACAAATTTTAAAAAATATTAAAACTTGTATGTCTGACCACCTTAACTTGGTCAAAACTTCATGAAATTCTTTTTTTTTAATCCTATAGTATGTGAAGGATAGAATGTGATGCATGTTTTAGATTCAAAAAATATGATAACATTTGAAAGCTACAAAAAAAATTTAATCAACCTATTAATCGAGACTTTAGTCGTAATTCTAATAGAAAATGAATACTAATTATTTATTAAATTCAAAGTAAAGCATAATTTACATTGGTGGAAAGTTGAGAATCTCCTTTAAAAACCATTTTCGTTTCATCAATTTTGGGTAAAAAAAAGGTCGTCAGCCACATACCCATCATATCGCCACTTTTTGGCCCATCGTGATCCTGCACATACCCCTTTCTATTGTTGTTGCTTTTGATTTAGATGTTGAGCATATGGATGTGAAAACTACTTTCCTTCATTGTGATTTGGAGGAGGATATTTATATGACACGGCCAAAGCACTACGTTGTGAAAAGTAAAAGTAAATTGGTTTGCAAATTAAAGAAATATTTGTATGGTTTAAAATAGAGTCCTAGGATGTGGTACCAAAAATTTGATACATATGTGTTGAGTTTGGTATTTGAGTGTTCTAAATCATATCATTGTGTTTATTATAAAACTGATTGTGATCATTTCTTTTTTATTGCATTATATGTTGATCATATGTTATTTATTGACAAAGGGAAAGGTATGATTTTAGAACTGAAATCTCAACTTGCTACTAAATTTGAAATGAAATATCTTAGTGCAACTAAACACATTCTTGGGATGGAAATTAAAAGAGATAGAGTAAATAGAAAGCTATGGCTTGGCCAAAGTAAGTATGTGAATTCAATTTTACTGAGGTTTGATATGAAATATTGTAGACCATTGTATGTTCCTGTTTCAGTTGGAACAAGGTTATCTATTTCATATTGTGCAACATCCCCATTGCAGATGGAAGACATGAGAAGAGTGCCTTACCAAAGTGTAGTTGGAAATTTGATGTATGTTATGGTTTGTACTAGCTAGACCAAACATTTGTCAAGTAGTGGGAGTTCTTTCTAGATATATGTCTAATCCTAGTAGAGTTCATTGGGATGCAGTAAAAAGAGTCTTCAGATATTTGTAGGGTACCCTAGATTTTTCCTTGTGTTATTGTAGTAATATGATTGAAGACAATATTTCCCTCAAGATATTCATGGTTATGTGGATTTAGACTAGGCAGGTGATGTTGATAGTAGAAAATCCACCAATGCTTAAGTGTTTACTTTATTTGGTGGAATAATTACTTAGATGAGTAAGCAACAAGATGTGGTTGCTTTATCAACTACCGAAGCAAAGTATATGGCAGATACTCATGCTTTTAAAGAAGCCATTTGGTTTAAGAGACTGTGTTCAGAAATTAGTATAAAACAAGGTGCAATGACAATTTATTGTGACAATCATAGTGTGGTATGTCTAGCCAAGAACCCGATATTTCATTCCAAGACCAAACACATTGATGTACAATATAATTTTGTTAGAGATATGTTCGAAGATGGTAGGGTGAAGTTAGTTAAGGTAGAGACTTTGATGAATGTTGTTGATTCTTTAACTAAGCCTGTGAGAACATAGAAGTTCATATGGTGTTCAGAGACTATGGGCCTTTCGGCCCCTAACAATTAAATAGACGATGTTTACACCCTCACATTGCTCTTGCAAGGTGTTCGACAAGTGGGATATTTGTTGGGAAAATGTGTCTCAACCTTGCAATTATATCAGATTTATTATTGATAGGATGTATATATATTTATATATGTATTTCTTAGTTACACTGATAGGTGCATACAATGGCAGCATGGAGTGAAATGTGAGCGTGTTAACTATTTCAGGAATCTTCTAGAATGGATGAAATACATTAAATTATGATATATGTAAATCTGGACAATTTTTTATTAGGTTTTAGACCTAATGGAAGATATTTTGTTGGCCTATCTTACCCTAGAATGTAACTCTATTTAATGAGGATGTTGTATTATGACTATGGTACAAAGAGTGACAATGATGTATTTTGAGAGTTTGATAACAATTGTGTTGTCTCTTGATATCTGAGTGGTGATACTCCTGCAAAAAGCTTGCTTTGCAAGTATATTGTAATCTTTGTGATTTACTGAATAATATATTGGATAGCTTTTGGAGAGTGGGGTTTTTCTCTCTTAACGGTTTTCCCCACGTAAATCACTGTGTTGTGGTATGCATGATATTTGTGTTTATTTTTGTTTAAGTTTTTGTAGCTGTCAAAGATCTATAAATTTTTGCATTATCATCCTCTCAATATTAATGTAGGAAGTTGTTCTGCTACCTTACCTTCCTTACATGTAAGGCCTTCACTGCTTTCTAAACTAACTAATTTCTTGATTTAGATGTTAAGGGGGAGGAACTAATATGATCCTATCATCCTTATCATTATTACGAGCCATTGGTTGTTCTTTAGGAAGGAGGAGACTTATATTGGGAGGGGGATCTTGATATCCTACTCCTTTGGTATCTTTAATTGGTATTTTCTCTAAGAGTTGTCAAATTTCATGTTCACTTGTTGTATCACATCCCTGTTTGCTTAAGATCATGAATCCATTTCCATATGTCTCTTCTAGGTTGATGGGAGTGTTGGTCACTTTGTTAACATTGGATGGTTTAATGTTTACTTGATTAGAGGTGCTAGGTTCACCTATTGTAGGGAACTTAGGCTTAGTTTATGTTTCAATTTTAGCATGTAAAAGAGAAAACATCTCAAGTTGTGTGGGCTGTTTCATGGAAGGATAAAAGGATACATTAGTTGCAAGGTTGTTAAGGAAACCATTTATAAAGTTGTTCATGCTATCATCATCTTTCCCAATGATGTCAAATTCATGAGGAGGACATGCAATAGGAGTTGAATGAGCATGAGTGAGTTTAATTTAATTAGGATCATTTCTAAAAGCACAACTTGACACATCCACTAATGATTTCAAGGACATCCAAAGCTTATTGATGCACATATCCATGATGAAATGCAATGTATTAACCTAGAATGAAATGTGTAAATGCAATTTTGAAATTAAGCAATGCATGAAATGAACTGAACTAAGGTAGGTCTAATAAAATGACTGAAACAAAAACTCAGTAATCTGAAATAGAGATCGAACAAAAATAAACAAAAGCAAATAAAAAAGGTTTTTAATGTTGTAAATTGCAGTTTGAGGTTTGATATGGGACTAAATAACCTAGAGGGGTGAATGAGTCCTAGTTATGGTTTTTGAAACATTCAAACGCTGAAAATCACCCAACACAGAATTCCCAAAAATCTAGAAGAACCACCTATAAAGGGACTAAATCAAGGGGAGAATGAGTCCTATATTAGGGTTTTTGCTCCAAATTTAGCAAATTCTAAGTTGATTCTAAGGTCTTTAACTTGTATGTTGACTAGACAATGTGCGATTATAGAATTTCAAAAAAATTGAATGATTTGAGATGCAAAAAGGCAACCTATATGCACTTTCACTAATGCAAAGTTTAGAAGCCCTAAATGCAAATTAACTAATGCAAGATCTAATACATGTAAGCTAGATCTAGGACTCAATGTACTCCAAATCAAAAATTCAAGTGCTCAAAGGTTAGGTTCACCAAAATGAACCATAGGAAATAGGGTGCTCCACCTTTTAAGAGATGAAACACATGAAGAGGGGGGATCCTCCTATTTAACTCTTAGTTCATTAAAGGAAACCCTAGAGATATCAACCTAATGATCTAATTAGGAAAAGAGATTGCTACAAGGTCTCCTTAGGTGTGATTAAAAGGCAGTTTCACCACTAAGAAAATGATTAGAAAGAAGGAAATGAATGCAATATGGAAATCTAGCTATGTAACCTAGAAAAGGAACTTGAAATCATAATAACAAACTAAGGCTAAATAGAGAAGTACTTGGAATATTGAAGATACTTGAAACAAGGTCTACAATCCTAAAATTATGACTTTTGATGTGAACTAGGATTCATACACCAGACAGGGTGATTTAGTCCCAATTTAGGGTTTCCAGTTGAATATGGAATCTGCAACTAATAAACTAGGATCTGTAGAAAATTACTAAAAAAGTGGTATATTGGAACTCATACGCCCAAGGTGGTGATTCAGTCCTAGTATTAGGGTGTAGTGTAAAAAAAATTAGCCCTTTTTCACACTTAATTTGGGAATGGATAATTATTGACAAAATGAACATAATTGGGCCTTATTTAGGGTGTTGTAAAGTGTATCCTAACACTTTCACACTAATCTAGGGCTTTATTAATTAATTGGTCTTTTTTATGCCTTATTTGGTCCTATTTTACATCTACAACCCTTATTAATTGCATCTCTCCATGGATAACCTTGATACTTAGCAAATAACCAATCATAATTCAATGTTTTTGGTCATGTGTTCCAGATCTAGTGATCTGGGACTTATACACCACCTTGGGTGTATGAGTCCCACCTAGGTCTTGGGACCTGATTTTGAATTTCACATTAAACAAGCCACTCCTTGGAGTTTGTATCTCGTGTTTAAGCCACTGGGACTCATACATCAAAATTGGCATATGAGTCATGCTTTAACCAGGACCTATGTTGAATTCAATTCTTGGTGGGATTTTATTGTCCTAGATTTGATGTCGGCTTGTAGTGTTCTAATTTCAGGAAATTTGGCATAAACAAGTATAAATACAAGCTTATTTCACATCGTTTCATCTTAGATTTTCATAAGAAATCAAGAATGTTCAAGACCATTTCAAGAGCATTCAAAGGAAAATTTGAAGAAGATTCTTCTAGGAATTTAATATCCATCATCATGTCAAAGACTTAGTGCATCATGTCAAAGACTTATTGCATCATGCATGTTGTTGAGCTAATGTTGTGATGTAGCATTGAAGATCAATTCAAGATCATATTCAAGCATTGTTTCTAATCAAGCATTGTGATCAAGATCTACATTCATTGAGGCCACTTCATGCTTATTTTTAGTTCTAAAAGATTTCAAACAAGGTTCCATTATTTCATATTATGTTTCATGTTTCATTTCATTCATGTTTCATAATTTCTTGTTAAGGTTTGATTACCAAAATGGGGTTTGACCAAGGCAAACCCCCATTTCGTAACAAAACAACCATTTTCCTCTCTTTGTGTGATTGCAGTTTTATAGGTTGAAGAGAAAGTGGATTTGAATCCCTCAAAAGTACCAAAATGAAAAAGTTGTAAAATATGTCAAAGTTTTCATGAAAAATTGTCAAGGCTCAGGGAAACTCAGGTCTAGAGAAAAATATCCACCCTATTTGCATGAAATTGATGGGAAAATAGTTATTTGATCCATCTTCAAAGGCTCATAAAGTTTTTCTTCAAAATTCTACTCTTTAGACACTTCACGACAAAATGAGACACTTTGCAATAGTCTGGGCATATGAGTCCTAGTAATACTTATTTTCCAGTCTTTAGCAGATCCAGAACAATTATCAAGAGGTTCTACACCCTAACCAAAAACTCTACACTAGGACTAAATCGCCTAGTTTGGCGTATGAGTCCTAGAGAGCATTAAAAGTCAAAATTTTAGGGTTTCAGAGCTTGTTTTGATAACATCTTACTTTTGGGTACCTTTCTGTTCATTCTCAGTTTATTACTATAATTTTCATTTTCATTTCCTAGGTCATTTAGTTATACTTGCATGTTACATTTCATATCATTGCATTTCTTTCTTTTGAAGCCTTTGCTTGTTGGTGAACCCCTCTTTAGTCTTTAATCAGACCCTAGGACAACCTTTAGTAGATATTTTTCCCTTATTCTATCCTTGGATTGAGATCTCTAGGGTTTTCTTAAGTGAAACTAAGTGAAATAGGAGCCCCTTAACCTTAGTTCCATCTCCTAAAAGGTGGAATCCTATTTCCTAGGTTTCATAGGGTTTGGCTAAAACCTCTATAATTCTCTAGTGATATTTTGTAGATTCTCTCCTCTTCGATCTCTGATTCTAAAAGCTTGAATTTTTCCTTGTAAGTGACTTTCTGTGAACATGACAACTTCTTGACAACTTTCTTCAATCTTGCAACTTTTTCTTCAAAGGATCTTCAAACTCAAAAGACCTAGATCTACAATCACACATGTAGAGGGAGAAAAATGTTTATTTGTTAGTGGATATGGGTTTTCCTTGGTCAAACCCCATTTTGTTAATCAAACCTTGAAATGAAATGAAATAACATGAAGGAATGATGAATGAACAATTTACAATGTTGCAACTCACCAAACCCTTGATATGAAGGCTGCAATCTTGTATGAAATGGCTAGCATGTCTGTAGATCTTGACTCTCGATTGTTGATATGAGATAATTTATTTGAATGCTTCCTTGAATCATGAAAGCCTACATCACAAATGTTAGCTCAAAAACACACATGATGCATGAAGATTTCAACATGAAGCTTGAATCTTGAATATTGCTCCAAAATGCTTGATAATTAGCTCTTGAATGCTCTTGAATACTTGAATTTCTATATCACACTTGCTCATGAAAATTGCTAGGAGAAAATATGTGAAATAACCTTGTATTTATAATTTTTTATGCTAAATTTCTCAAAATTTCAACACTACAAACTGACATTAGATCTAGGAGAATAAAATCCTACCAAGAATTAAATTCAAAATAGGTCCAAGACAAAGAAGGACTTATACACCACTTGGGGCATATGAGTCTGAGTAGCCTAAGCTTGGGACACAAATTTTCAAGAAATGTTAAGTTCTATGCCATGTTCAGGATCAAGCCATGAGACCTAGGTGGGACCCATACGTCCAAGGTAGCGTATGGGTCCCAGATCACTAAATATGGAACACACAACCCAAAATCATGAATTATGATTGGTCATTAGTTAAGTTTCAGGATTATTCTTGGAAAGATGCATTTAATAAGGCTTGTGGATGCAAAATAGGACCAAATAAGGCATAAATAAGCCCAATTTTAGTAGGGAGAGCCCAAACAAGTGTGAAAATATAAAGGGATACATTTTTCTACACTACATGTGGGAACCATATGCCCAATGTGGTGTGTGAGTCCTAGATTACTAAGTCTGGAACACACAACCCAAAATTATGAATTATGATTGGTCATTTGTTAAGTTTCAGGATTATCCTCAAAAAGATGCATTAAATAAGGCTTGTGGATGCAAAATAGGATGAAATGAGGCATAAAGAAGCCCAATTTTAGTAGGGAGAGTCCAAACAAGTGTGAAAATGCAAAGGGATATATTTTTCTACACTATACTAAATTAAATGTTGATCTAATTTCCTAACCAAAAGAGTAAATCAGATACAATGCATGGATACACATCATAATAAAACACAATTATACATATAAATATTAATCAAAGAAATTAAATACATACACATGTCCACATCATAATGCATTGAGAAAAGACTGTGTTGATGAAGAAATCTCATAGCATAATGAACTACAATCCCTAAAGAGGGACGAGTGTCATGCACATGGCACATAGACCCTATACATCATATCAATAGAGGTGCATTACATTGAGTGGTTATTTTAGAGGCATTTTATCCATAGACGATAGTCCATATGCACTAGAAGAATAAAAAGGTAACTATGTAAGGACCTAACTAATTATGGATGAACTTCCCCTTTTGATTAGGTGGCACACTTAAATTCCTTTGCTTCTCATAGAGAGTGAGATCACCTACCTTGAAAGTTCAAGAAAGAACACATTAATTATAATTTTTAAAAATAGATCATTGATAATCCTGGAGATGTTCAAGGGCCTACAATAGACACTTATCAAGCAACTCAAACTTGTTTAAATTCTCAACATGATAAGTGTCATCATCAATCAACCCTTTAAGGGAAATCCATGAAGACATAATTTCCAACTCTGAATGTATGATATCCTCATCACCATGTACATGAGGTTGTACAGGGTTATACCTATAGCCATATGAATGATCGTGCAATAGGCCTGCAAGGTGTATGTTAATTAAGTATGCCTATATTGATCATGTTTTCACTATTTTTTAGAGAATCAACTCAAAAAAATAATTAATGTTTTAGCTTGCCCATTAGAATGAGGATAGTATGGTGTAGAAAATCTATGTTGAATATTTGTTTTTTTCTAGGAATCACTTCACCTCTTTATTTTTAAATGAAGTACCATTGTCATAAACAAGGATAGAAGGTAATTTAAAATGAGCAATACTATTGTTTACAAGAAAGCTACACATTACTTCAATGTTAGTGGTTCAAAGTGGAACAACTTCAACCCACTTCGTAAAGTAATCAGTCGTGGAATGATGAAGATATGTCATTTAGAAGAAGGAGATGATATTTTTCCAATAATTTATATAACCCCCATTTCACAAATGTCCACGGAGAGGTATGATTTTGAAGCTCTTGTGAAGGAGCTCAAATGATATTACAGTTTCGTTGACATTGAGGAAACTTCTTGACAAAGGTAATGGAATCCTACTCTATTGTTTTCCAAAAGCATCCCATCTGAATTATTTTATTCACCAAGGATTTACCACCGAAATGTCCACCCCTAGAGCTCGAATGGGCTTCTTCAAGAGAAAGGGATATTTTAGCCTTAGTGAGATACCGAAGAAGTCCATTATAATATTTTCCATAGAGAACATAACTATCCAGTATAATATATCAAACTGAAAGTTTTCATGTATTCAAGTGTGAGAATTTTTAGTCACATCATAGAGAAAATTTCTAGTCTTCATATAATTATAAATGTGAGAATACCATTCCCCCAAGTCTATGTGAGCACACACTAGACCATTAGGTTCAAGTTGATTGAAGAAAATAGGAGAGAAAAGAATGTGAACCACAAAGTGGTACACTTCTACACCATCGTCTAGATATAGAAGGGATTCTACAATCACCATTGCATTTGCATTTCAATTTTCTCTCCTAGGGACATTGTGTATTTTTTAAAAAGAAAAATGATTAGGAAAGGACAAATCCAAATATTGATATTGAGATAGTTTAGTCTTCTTAGCTTGAATGTTCCTATGATTTGATTTACAATAAGTTTGAAATCACCATGAATGTGAAGATGTTTAATGTTTAATGAAATTGTGGTATACAATCCAATAATAAGGGCTTTGTACTCAGTACTCTTATTAGTGCAATTAAATTCTAATTGAAAGGATAGAGGAAAAAACCTACCTTTGGGTGAGATTAAAACTACACCTATACTGAAGCCAGTTTGACATCTCAATCCATCAAAATACATCTCCCATATAGGTTCATGGTTTAATACAAAGATATTTTCATCTAGAAACAAATCCATATTAGAGAAGGAGAAAGATAAGGAAGCTTTCACCAATTGATCAACAACTTGTCCTTTAATTACTTTATGAGTTACATACTTGATGTCGAACATAGAGAGAGACATTACCCATTTTGCTAACCTTCTAGAAAGATCAGTTCTAGTGAACATATTTTTAAGAAGATCGCGTTGCATAATAACATGGGTTTTAGCATGAAGAAGATAATGTCATAACTTTTGTGTTGCGAAAACGAGAGTGAGACATTGTTTCTCCATGGTAGAATATTGAGTTTCATAATCAACTAGAATACAACTAATGTAGTAGACCACTCTTTCTTTACCATCATCATTTGTTGAGCTAATAAAGCTTCTAAGGCATGATGTGATGCAGAGATATAAAGAAAAAAGGGTCTATCCTGCATAACCGACATCAAGATAGGAAGATTGGCCAAATAAATTTTGATTGACTCAAAACCCCTTTGACACTCATCATCCCATCAAAAATAGACATCTTTCTTCAACAAATGCATGAATAGAAGGGTATGATTAGCCAATTGGGATACAAATCTATGAATCACCCAAATATTTCCTTGCAAACTATGTAGTTAAGAGATCTTTTTTAGAGGAGGCATGTTAATGATTGCATCAATTTTATTCTTTTCAACTTTGCTTCAACATTGAGAGACAATAAATCCTAAAATATTGTCAACACCTATGCCGAAGACACAGTTAAGAGGCTTTAGTCTCATTTTATAGAGTCAAAGTCTTTTGAAGATAAGGTGAAAATTTTCAACATGATCTTGGAAAGTTGTAGACTTAGCCAAGGTGTCATTGACATGATCTTCTAAGATCTTTTGAATGAAATCATGACAGGTAAGAGTGATCACCTAATGGTAACTTGATCCAACATTATTTAACCCAAATGACATGACTACATAAAAAAGGTACCCCAAGGGATAGTGAAGGTTGTCTTATACTGATATTTTGGGTTAATACATATTTTTTTATAGCCTGTGAATCCATCCATGAAAGATAATAAGGTATGTCATGTGGTTGAGTCCACAATCATAACAATATTAGGTAATGGAAAATCATGCTTAAGAGAAGAATTATTAAGATCACGAAAATCATTACAAAATACAAATATGGCCATCACATTTAGTAAAAATGACTATATTTTATATCCAAGGTGAATAGTCAATAGGATAGATAAAACCAACATTTAAGAGCTTTTATATCTCTATCTTGACTAATAAGGCAACCTTGGGATTCATCTTACAAATATTTTATTTAACGATCTTCACATCGAGGCATAGAATGATATTATGAACCACTAAAGAATCATCAATGAGGCATGTCCTCATATGGCCAAGTGAAGATATCAATATGAGAATGAAATAAATCAAAATTTTACTTAGATTCTTTAAAAGAGAGAAATTTTCCAATCTTAATTATATTTTCAGAATATTTAGGGTCCATGAAAATATAAGAAGTATCCCACTTAAGGAGAGTTCTATGGTACCTCTAGGATGAAATATAGGAACATAATCATCCAAACTAGATAAGGGGCCCTTCTCATCAATGCTCACAATGAATTCCAGGGTATTATAGGAATTACTATTCATTGTGATAAATAGGTAAGTGAGATTAGGCACCTAAGAATTCTTCTAGTGCTTCCTCTAATGAGAAAGATCTAGAGTAAATTCATTAGAGTTTACCTTACTTAAATTAATAAATTTAGGATGAACTAATTCCAAAGAAGGAGTTTTGATAGAAATCATGTTGGCATTCAACCATGGTTTCCTCTTATTTTGTGTGATGGTACCCAAGCCCAATCTTATACCTCTGAGAATCAAATTCTATGGAGACTTGAATACCTTGCTGGTTACACCCCAAAAAATTTGCATCCATAACCATATTTAGAAAGAAGGTTAAAACTAGGGCCATAACATGTTTCTAATTCTTGGGATGGAGGAGGATCAACAAAAAGAGCACCATTCAAACTATGGGTATCATACTCAAGAACATTATCACCTTCCTTCTTAGTATGAATACAAACACTAGCCTCTTTGATAGAACCATGACTATCTTCCTTAGCAAAGGTGTGATTATCCTCCTTAACGAGAGCATAATCATCTTTGTTAGCAGAGAGAAAATCAGTTTTCTTGATAGAG
Organism: Sequoia sempervirens; assembly: GCA_007258455.2. Lineage (NCBI taxonomy): Eukaryota > Viridiplantae > Streptophyta > Pinopsida > Cupressales > Cupressaceae > Sequoia > Sequoia sempervirens. Next base: position 622,539,666 of record VDFB02271358.1, on the reverse strand, counting down.
GTGTATGAGATTGTTGGAATTTATATGTGGATAAGATCTACTTTGTACTCTTGATGAAGGATTTGGTAAAGTCCAAGGACCCCTAATCATCACCAGGACATGTGATTGATTAAGAAGAATTAGATAGGGTAGACATGGGATTTCCTACTTCAGGATGATCTTCCTTAGGGACATCCATCTCAAGAGCAACCTTTGAGATAGGTTCTACCAGAGTAGATGTCAAGACATTGGAAGATAACAAAGAAATAAAAAATTTAATAGTAGAAGCAACGTAAGCATGGCCAAAAACTAACATTTCATAAAGGTGTATAGCATCAAGGTTGCCCTTGATTGTAACTACTTTGTTATTAGAAAAAAAAGAAAGAT